>JAEQBH010004134.1:0-526002 GCA_016808115.1 Tetrastigma voinierianum | reverse complement strand
TTCTTGATGACCCACATAGCCTTGTATTCCTTACTCCTATAGGGAGATGACAAGGTTTCTTCCATATACAAATCAGATAGACATTCCAATGAGAGTTTTGTGAGCAGCCTATAAGGCCACATTATCCAAGCTTTTATAGACCAATCCTTTCTACTTGCATTTACTGTTTTCTCCAGAATTTTCTTTATCCACTATTGAAATTCTCAAATTTGTCCATCCTGAACAGGGTGATAATCCAATCCCATTAGATGTTTGATTCCATATTCACAGCTGGCAAAACCTATTTAAGGTTTCTATTATCACCATGATTGTTTTCTGGGTGCTCCAAACTGCTCAAAATGTTCTCAGATAAACCCAACCACTGTGATGGCATCATTTATGGGATAAGCTGTTGCTTCCACCCATTTGGATACATAATCCACAACTAGGAGAATGTATATATTGCCAAATGATGATGGGAAAAGTCCCACAAAGTCTATTCCCCATATAGGGGCATTTCATTTCTTTTGCTTATATTGCCCATTCTCTGACAAGCATCACAATGTTTTACCCATTCAAAATAGCTTTACTGTAGTGTTAATAAAATCCCCGATTGGAGAATTTTTTAGGTCAGTTTTGTCTCCCGCAGCTGTCCTCCATATGGTGATGCATGACATTTCTCCATAATACCACCCTGTTCTATTTCTGGGACACATCTCCTTATGATCATGTCTGCTTCCTCTTTCATACAAAAGAGCGGTCATCCTATTACATATAATTTGCAATCGCCTCTCAATTTCTCCCAGGTTAGAATTAATTCAAATGGCATAACTGCACAAGCTAAGTAATTGACAATATCAGCATACCAGGGTATTTTTACTGACAACATCAACAGTTGCTCATCAAGAAAAAATTATGCTATTTCTGTCCCTTCGCCCAGCCACTCTCAATCTAGACAAGTGATCCACAACAGCATTGTCACTACCTTCTTATCCTTGATTTCAAGATCAAACTCTTGGCAAATAAGAGCAATCGATCCGACGCCTTGGCTTGACATCCTTCTTGCTATTAGATATTTAACAAAAAGATGATCAGCAGAATATAAATACGTAACCTAGTTATATAGTACCCATTTTTTCTCACAAACACATACAAGATTTCCTTCTCTATGCGGAGTAGTCTCTCGTGCCTCATTGAATGTTTTGGTCACATAGTATATGGCATTGAATATCTTTTCGCCTCTATCCCAATACAAATTCATTGCATAATCACTGCATCACATAATTCAAACTCCTTGTTCACCGAGTCAAATATAATGGAGTCGATACTAATCTGGATTTAATTTCCTCAAATGAAGTTTTGCATGATTCATCAAAATCAAAATTTGCATCTTTTTCCAGCAGCCTACACAATGGTCTGGAGATTTTTGAAAAATCCTTAATGAGTCTTTTGTAAAACGAAGATGTCCCGCAGTTTTATTCCTTCACCGTCAGAGTGACATGAGAGTTTTTATAATAGCAATCTTTGCTCAGGGTCTACTTCCAACTATCAATGTAAAATCGTTGCCCTAAGACAATACCTTCAATTACCATGAAATGGAGTTTCTTCCCACTTAGTGCTAGAATTTTGTCTCGCACTCAAGTATTGTTTTTAAGTTTTTCAAACAATCTTCAAAACTGGATCCATATACTGAGAAGTCATCCATAAATATTTCCATAACCTTTTCCACAAAGTTAGAAAAATATAGACATCATACATCTTTTTGAAAGGTATGTGAGCATTACATACAATCCAAATGACATCCCCTTCTCTAGCGCAAAGGTGCTATAAGGACATGCCAACTCGAACGAAGCGAGGTACGACAAGCCACTTGGGTTTCATTCCTATTCAACCCTCGTTAATCGCTTATTAGGTCCATATACCTCAAAGTAATTGAGCTTAATAAAGCCACCACAAAATCGTGGTTGTAGGAAGCAAGCAGTACGGCACCACCGATCGGCACGATACCAACCTTGTTCTCAGGAGGCAAATTCTGCACTTTGATTGGTACCGGTACCATTTGGCCTTTGCATAGGGGTACTGGTACCACCCCTGTTCTGGTACCGATACCACTTTGCGGGATTGCCCAGAAATGGCAGATTTTGCCATTTTGATACCAACTTTTCTTCCTTAAACCTCTTCAATTCCATCCTACATCAAAACCCACCATGGAATCCCTCCAAAACAACTCCACAAACACTTATAATTACTATTGTAATTTCTTAAACAACTTAGTTTCAAAGAATCCAAGACCATACAAAAGTTCACAAATTTGCAAAAACCATAGGAATATGAAGGACTTACATTTATCTTATACAACCAGGTTTTCAACCCAACTTCCAACAAATCTAGTGGTTATGATGCATTCCTAACTAAACCTTAGAAATGGGCCAAAACTAAGATCCAGAAAACCCAAGAAACTAAAACAACCATACTAAACCAAAATACAAATGGATTCACACAAACCATAGTTTCCATACAAGTTCCATACCTTTCTTAGCTTCTTCTTCTTCTTCCTCTTCTTCTTCTCTTCTCTTCTTCTTCTCCTACCCGTATGAGCTCTCCTTCTTAGACAAAAAAAAAAAAAAAAGGATATTTTTGGTCTTATCCCCTTTTTATATTAAAATTTCCTTTTATTTGCACTTAGGTCCTTATCTCTCCTCTATTTGTACTACAAGTTATGCTATTTCCACTTAAGCTCATAATCTTCTTACCTTATGACTTTATATCCTATTTTGACAAATTACAATTTACTCCTCTTGTATCTTGTACAATTTCAGTTTCTCACTTCATGTTTCACATTTAAATTTACAAAATTCAAATTATACCTACAAAATACCTAAACATGTCGAAATGATTAGGTATATTTCTGGTGTTACAAATTTTCACTGGTCTTCCCCAGACATATCAAAGACATATTTAGCCCTGAACTCTTGGACGAAAAACTCCCATGATATGGGATCTGGAAGCCTTGGACACCTCAACACTAGCTTCCACCAATCATAAGCACTGCCTTATAATAGAGAAACTGCACATGCCACTTTGATCCTAAGGCATCTCACCTTCATTATTTCTTGCATATTCCACTGCATCTAGCTGACGGAGACTCTTCCATGTTTGACCCATGAAATTCCATAGCCCCATGTCTTCTTATAATGTCTATCGGGGCTTTGGGAGCTTTCAATCTTTCCACCCCCGAGCCATGTCTTAGATATCTCGCTAGTTTCGATGTGGCTCTACTGGGTACGACTCACTCGATGATTCGAAGATTCAAGTAGGTAAACTTGATCTTTAAGTTAACACTCGCAGCTTCTTCAACTGATTCGAGGACGATCTATCTATACAAACACAAGGACATCCACATCAAAGCCAATACACATAAACATGTTTTCTATCATATACTCTATTATAAAGTCGCTTAAACTTGCACTTATATAATTCTAAACAATTATCTTGAAAATATAAGCTTACAAAAAAAAAAATTTCATATACACCTACCGTAGGGAATTTACAAAGTGTCCCGTACATATGCCGAGTCCCATTTATCTTGTACTTTTATTTACACTGTCTCCAAAATCTACATCTACATTTACAAAATCGAAATAAACCTACATGTATGACCTCACAATTGTGTTGGCCCTTACTATATGGAATATCACTGGGACGTCTCTTCGGTACCTACACGATAAACACCCGCATGCTTTATAAACCTAGTGGGAATCCATAAATATGGACGACCACTATAACGATCGTCACAATACTTCATAACATTTTATTCATAATACATGTTACTTTTCATATCATTCTAATTAAAATACATATTGCATTTCATATCATTTTCATGTTTCACGCCTTTTATAAACATTCCAAAAATTTCATCTCATCTTATGCCATGCCTGCATATTCCAAAGAAGTGGATCATGAGACAGAACTGTATGTACCCAAAGGTACTATCATTGTACGAGACAGTGATCTATAAATCAGGACAGACATATGACCCAAACAGTATTACTATACGATCCAAACAGATCCAGTGTCATCGACCCAAGGCTACTCGTTTGTAAATCGTATGCCGTGATCATCTATATCCCTTTACTGTGCATGCCTACTTATCCATATACCCGGAAACATAAGCAGGCAATCAGTTATTAAGCTTTCATCTCTGAAAGGAGATATCGTAATTATTCATATCTCATATACATGGATAATTACAATCACATGTATTCAAATGGGATATTTACAGACCATTATTCCTTTATGTTCATATTCTTAGGATTCATTTATCAAATATGTTTCAGATTTCCTCGCTCACGTGATCGATTTCATATCGAAACTATCATAACACGCGTCAATGTACACAATTTCATATAACAGTAAATTTATATAGCCTTTATACAATTTAAGTTTCCATAACCAATTATGCCTCAACAATTCGGGCCAGCTCCCAAGTCCATTTTCGACTACAATTTCTCGACTCTTGTGAAACAAGATTGTTAGGAGAAAGTGATCTTCTAACTCAATATACCCCTATGTCTTAAGTTTCTTATGGTTCAAACATCATGTCATTCGACTTTTTAATTTGGGAGATATGGTCCAAACATTCGAACAAATTTCTTGGAAAGTTTCATGAATGAATTCGAATTGTGTCTTCCATATTTGAAAATTTTCTAGGAACGAGAGACATAATTGGTTCATCTTTTTCAAAAGTTGTTTTTCCAGATGTGTAGTCGTAGAAAATTTGAATCCACTATTTGAATATGAGAACTGCTAATGATTTAAAACAACTCACCTACTTAGTTCAGGACTGCTCTCGAGACAGTTTCGTGAATGCACTGTTCCTCATTTTGGACGAATTTTAGGTAACAACGAGGACTAAATTCGCTATACTCTTCCATGCTATTCTCCAGAAGAGTTACCCGTGAATTGAATCACTCAATGGATGAGCGAAACTCAACTTATGACCTAAACACCAAAACTATCCTCTAAATTACTTTAGTTCAGAGGACCGTTTCGAGACAAAGTCAGGACACAATTGTTCCCTTCACTTAATGCACCTAGGTAACAATGGGGACTAAATTTGGCTATACTTCCTTCATAGAAGTTATTCTCCTAGAAGTATAGTTACCTAGAAATTGGAATCACTCAATGTGGATGAGTGAAACTCAACTTATGACCTAAACACCAAAACTGTACCAATGTCACGCCCCCACCCTCGCCTAGCGGCTGACGGTGCGCGATGACTGCTTAACCGACTCTTTAACCTTTCTTTCCTCGTAGCCGACACTGCACTGCTTTCTCATTCATATGCACACAATTTTTGTAATAACAAAAATCTTACATATACATTATACATACCACCATAGTGGCATCAATTATATTTTATACACATATACTCAAATTCCTTTACTCAGACTAATACAATTTCACTATTACAAAACTATACATATACCGCTCCAATGAAAATCGTGAGATTGCGGAATACAAGGCGTGAGCAATCTACCACCGCAGTGGTATCCATGTTCTATACATTGAGTCCCATTACTTCTCAATATACAAAACTTATACCTATTCCAAAAATACAGATCACGGAAGCAATGCGGTGAGCACCTAGCTCAGTCGTCACTCACCCGATGAGATGTCATGTCCTTTATCCTTGTCTTCTGTCAGATTCACTGATTAAAACCCGTGTATGTTTTTATGCTTAGTGGAAAACATATACATGGACGTACCAATAACATTGATCATCTAGTTTAATCGAATACATTCTTATACTCAGTTACGTATCATATACTTAAGTGACTTCTAACACTTATCATCTTCGCTTCCAATGCCTTCATGTGGTTCAAACATGTGCATATATCATATCATTCTTATCTATCACATATACTTTACTCATTTCTTTTCATTTGCTTATATCGTATACTCTGATCTATTTCATAATATTTCGTATCATGTTCTTTTGCAAGTTTCTTATACTTTCATGTTCATTTCTTTCATGTTCAGATATCGTGCATGTATCATATACTTTCATATCTCATATAATTTCATATAACCTATCTTATAATCGCCCTATACTTTTATCTACATTCTTATACTTTTCATATACGGTACTTTGTATGCTTTCATCCGTGAATTTTTTCACCATTTTCTATGCTAGTTATTATATGTCCTTCATATCATTTATTTCTTATTCTAATACTTATCATTTGATCTATTACCTTATACGGTTCATATTACACTTATTCTGCATTTCTTAGCATTATATTTATATATTCTTTATATACATTATGTCATTTGTTATGTTTTTATTTTCATGTACTGTTATCATGTAATGTGTTCATATACTATTTTCCTGTTATACTTTTCATATTACTTTCTCTTATGTAATCGCATTTGTTCATATACTTTTCGTGTACTGTCATATGCTTTCTTATACGATCTTGTATCATCATATACTTTGCATTTGTATTTTCACTCTGACTATAGAATTGACATTCACGATAGACTCGGTTAATCTCATCCGTTTGTCATTCAAGATTGTACGCGCTTTCGCCACTAATAGTATATCACTTAATTTATAGAATTGACATTCACGCATGCATTCGGTATAATCTCGCCCCGCTTTGTCATTCAAGAGCTATGTGATTTTGGCCACATACTTTCATCTAGATTTCAGATTTCCTTTATATTTTCATTCCGACATGTTCGCTGCATTCATACTTTCCTATGATTTTCATATACCGTGCTTTTCATATACTCTGCATTTCATATGCTTTTCATATACTTTATCTATCATATACATTTCGTGTCATTGACACTTTACTTCTTGTACTTGTATACTTGTCATCTGTTTTATGTTTCATGTCTGTATAAACCTTAGAAGTGGATAAAGGAAACTATAAGGGCCCGAAGGCGCTGTACTCACTGTACGAAACAGTGGTCTATAAGGGCCCGACACACATGACATTGCATTCCAGACAATGACCATCTATAAGGGTCCGGGCGCGCCTCAGAATGACCGCACAAGCGCAACTGATCAATATGTTGCAGACTTGTTTTTTTTTCCTAATAGGCATGACCATCTATCCCTTCAATGGGCTGAAGTGTAGATAATCAAGTGTTTTATTCCATTTTCAAGACATATCTCATATTTTCGAATAATTGTTATCCTCTGACCGGCGCGATATTCATCATTACTAATTTGAATTCAAGTATAATACTGTAGCTACATATTATCTGCTCTCATATTTCAAGAATACATACATTCATATTTTTTTTTTTTTTTTTTTTCATTTAGTCGTGTCTTCGTATCATATATGTGATCTTATCATATATCCTGTATGCATCTAACATTCGTATTCCCATGTTCATGATGTCTTATATATTCATATGTCTTTATCTATTCATATCCCTTTATATTTATGCATTTATCAAGATTTAAGTTATTCATGTATTTTCTATATTTCTATTATGTATACTCTCTATCCATTCATGTATATATATATATTCCTAGTCTCATATGTATTTCCATCATATGTATTCATATATCCTTCTATCAAATCATATATTCATGTCATGTATTCCTGGAAAACTTTGACTAAGCGATTAGTACACTTGCGCCAACAATTCAATTTTTTAGACAAGATGTGGGCACCAAATGCCATTAAATATCATATGGTTAGACTTAGACTCAATGAGCTTCCATAGAATCCAAGAATTCCCATAACGAATCCTAATCTAAGGAGTTATGTTGCAAGCCATGAAGAAAATCAAGAATTTGCAAAGACTTAAAAGAAGAACAAAGCAGCCTACTATTTTTAGTCATTTTCGGATATATTATAAAACTCAATATAGTATCACGCTATATATGGGTACTGCAGATCAAGTGGCTATAGAGTCCAAGACGCAAAAGGACTTTGGACGAAGAAGTTATGGACGTCCGAAGTTGGAGTACACAACTAGAAAATCCGGTGCACCGAACCAACAGGGGCCTACTGTTTTCGTTCATTTTCGGACATAATCTGAGTTCAAGTTGCATTAAGTTATATATGGGTGGATTCTAGACTCAAAGGGCTTTCCATAGAGTCCAAGAACACCCATAATTAACTTAAACGGCGGGAGTTATATGTTGTGCTTAAGTAAGAAACGTGCACCAAACACTGCACAGTCGCCATTTTTAACGTTTTGATGTGGTATAAACCCACATAGACACATATAGGCAGGAATTCGAGACTAAAGGGCTTTCAATAGAGTCCAATAACACCCAAAAGGACTTTGGTAATGGTTAGTTATGGCTGTCCGAAGTCGAGGACACAACCAAAATCCGGCATACCAACCAAGAAGGGCCTACTGCTTTTCTCGTCATTTTCGGACATAATCTGAGTTCAAGTTGCATTAAGCTACATACGCGGATTTTAAATTCAAAGGCTTTCCGAGCCTCAATAACACCTAAAGTGACTTGATGAAGTGGTCAATCAGAAATTGGGAGCAAATACAAACTAAAATCCGTCGGCGAACGCTACACCCGCCGGCCAGACACCACGCACGCCGCTTCTGAATTTGATATACTTCATTTCAAGGAGATATGTTCTCCTATGAGTCTAGTTTACTCAAAAATTTGAATCACTCAATTCGGATGAGTGATGACCAAGTTATGGTCAAAACAAAAACATGAGTTTTAAAGAAATTTGGACAACATCTCCCCTAAAACCCCAATATTTCCTTAATACAACATTCCTCAATCGGGAGGAGCACACCAATCAACCCAAGCCCAAAAACACAACCAATTTAGCATAAAACTACAAACATTCATTATAATAAATGGGGTTCTTCTAACCCAATTTCTTTAATACGTGTTTGGGGGATAAGGGATTTCTACATGTATTCTTAATCCATCAGAGTTCAGACAAATTCTATACTAATCAAAACGAGTTCTTACATCTCTCAGAGGCATTAAAAAGATAACCTATGCTGAAGTCCCGTGGACACTTCCTAAACCCGAAGCTTTCACTTTCCGAACTCGTCAGTCCAAATCCTTGGCAAAAACTCAGGATTTATCCACGCGTAGCCTGGCCGAAAGTATAACAACTTAGTTCTCGTCCGACGTGAACCAAGCCCCGATCGTCGGTGAATCGTAGAGAGAAGCGAGCCTCTCCTTTTCTTTCTCTCACTACCCGAGCCTCCCTTTTCCTTTTTGCTACTTTTGTTTGTTTTATCCTTTTTATTTTAATTATTATTATTATTATTTTGGATATATGATTTATATGGCTTTATTCGGGTTCGTTTCTTCTCCGAAACAACTTATTTCTTTTCAGTTCACTTTATTTTAAATGAACTTAGAAATTTCAAGCCATTTCCTCGACTTTCGAGATTTTCATGAAAATTCATTCATGAAGTCATTGACAACTTATTACCCGTAAAATTATGGGAATATTCCGCTTTTGTCCTTAATCTCGACTATTAAACTTTTCCGGGTCACTAGATTTCGGCGAGACGACCCTTAACGGCGCAGTCCGCTTCTCGTCATCCGAGATCTAGAGAATTTTCTAGGCTTCTTGAGCCATTCCAAATTTCCATTTATTTTTTGCTATTTGTCCTTCATTATCTCTTTTTTTTTATTTTAAATCCCAACTTTTCATTATTCTTAAATTAGCATATATCTTATAGCTTTATGACTTTGATATCCTCGTTTGGTAAATTACTAATTTACCCTTGTCTCTTATACTATTTTCGGGTCTCTCGTTTTATTTCCCGAAAATTCATATTTCCTTTTTAATATACCCTAAACATATTCGAAAATTGCTAGGGTATATTTCAAGGCGTTACAACCAAAATAGAGGATAACTCGGCAGCTTACCCGTATTTTCACTTAAGTCTCAAAAACAGGGGTCTTAGGAATAGGTTGTTTTAAATCTTCACTTTTGTAGGTTTACCTCTTAGGGTTCTTTCCCAACTAGAATCACTCAATTGAGATGACTAATGGTTAAGTTATAACAAAAACAATAACATGAGTTTTGGAAAAATTTTGACAGCATCTCCCCTAAAACCCCAACATTTCCTTTATACATAATCTCCTCATTTGAGGACCACAAACCAAATAACAATCAAACCAACTTAAAACCAATTTAAAACCAACAAAAACAACAAAACAAAGAGGGAGAAATTAGGGTAGTTTCCTAACCTTAATTTTCTTGAAAGCTTCTCTTCCTCTTTTCTCTCTTTTTCTTCTCTCTTGTTCCCTCTTTCTTTCTTCTACTTTCTTCCCCCTTATCTTCTTACTTGTACAAAAATAACCAAGAAATGGAGTAAAATCTCCAAGGATGACTTCCTCTCTTCAACTCGTGAACCTAGTTTCCCCAAACCCAAAATGAGAAAATATCTCATTCAAGAGACCAAATGTGGTCTTATCCTCTTTCATGTACAAGGCCTTGTTTGGCTTTTCTCATTTTTTGTTTAACTTTCCTCTTTTTTGCATTTTAGTCCCTCTTCCATATTCTAATTACACAACAACTTATTACAATTTCTAATTAAGCATATACTCTTCTTCATTTATGACCTTTGGGTCCTTAATGTGACATTTTATTATTTTACCCTTAACTCTTGAATTAATTCCGGGTTTTATCATTTCTCTCACTTAGCATTTAAATTCCAGAAAAATACACATTTACTTTTATTATACCCTAAACAAGTTATAAAACTACTAGGACATAATTTGGGGTGTTACATGATAAGACACAGTGCCTTATCCTCATTAGAGATCACAACTTCAATACCCTCTAAATCTGAAATGATGCCATTGGGAATACTCATGTGGTCCAAGATCCTCGTACCTTCCTTCATGCGTAGTGTATGAAACCGCTCCTTTAGATATAACCTATTTGAGAGACACTTTGCTTGATACATCTGCTCAAGCTTTTCCCGAAGTCCCTTGGTGGTTGAAATCTCAAACATGTTTTCTAGAATATTCTTCGCCAAACATAGCTTTATGGTATTGGCAGATTTCAAATCTAGCTCCTCCTAATCTTCATCACTCAAGTAGACTTAGAAGCCTCAAATCTTGCAGAATCTTCACTAGAGGCAGTGGTAGGCTTGCCTTTCAACGCCTTATGTAACCTATATTGAATTAATAAATCCTTGACTTGTACTTGCCATAAGCCAAAATTGATTATCCCATCAAATTTCTCAACATCAAACTTCATCATTGACATTTGTATCGCCAAGGAACCACCGACTCTACTACCACTTGTTGCGAAACCCCGATCAACCTTGGCAAAATATCAACAAGAACAGATAAATAAACGACACAAGGATTTACATGGAAAACTCCTTTACCGGAGAAAAACTAAGGGCCAACCAAGACAAAATCCACTATGTAGTAAATTTGTACAATTACATAGATTTTCACCGCTCATCTCACAAGAAAATTGAGACCAATATAAGAGAAAATATAAACATGGAATAACCAAGTTTTTACCACTATCCAAAGATAGCTACACTATAAATCTCGTATTAAACTCGAGAAAGAACCCCTTGCTTTTTCTCATAATCTTCTTTTCTTCCACTTTTTCTCACATTCTTAGATCTATCATAATCGGGCTAGCTGAACCGGCCATTTAAAGATAAATACGAAGTGCCGAGCCCCATTTCCTACGCCACTCTCGGGGACATAATGTCATGAGAAGAAGGCGCTTCTCAAGCTTTGATCAAAGATGCCTCGCGACTTTCAATATTTTCTACAATTAGCGAGGTGGGCCCTCATGAGGAGTGAAAGGACACCTACTTATCATAAGTGTACATCGCAAGCACGCACGTGGATGCGATGCACGTGCTAGCAAGTGTATTTTTCTGCCATTATATGAAAAGCAAACCTGTATTTCTATCACCTCATTCAATCCATTAATGGCCTCTCAGGACACCTTCCATTAGAGCCAAAGTATTTAAACCTTTGCACAAATCTCCATTTTTCAACCCTACTCTCTCTATGTGAGGTTTCAACACTTCTAAATAATCCCAACCTTTTATTTTCTTTAAAGCCATTTTCTTTCTTTTCTACTATCCCAAAAGAATTCTTGTTCCAGGATCTAAGATGAGCTTTAAGGGCTTTCAACTTCCCTGTTAGAACATAGCTACCAGTACCTCTTATCTCATAACTCCTCCACCAATCATTAATAAGGTTCTTAAAGCCTTCCTCCTTAAGCCACGTATTTTCGAACCTAAATGGTGAAGTGACCTCAAACAGTACAAATTTCCTCTTCAAGCAAGATTGAGTGGTGGTCTGAGAGAGGTTTTGGTAGTAGACTTTGTCTTACACCTCCAAAGAGTACTTCCCAATCATTTGTGATAGGAAACCTACCCAATCTTGCCATTCTTTGCCTGTTAAGCCCTCTTTCCAAGTGTATCACCCCCCTTGTGGGGAAATGTCTTTCAATTCTAGCTCGTCAATGATCTGCGAGACCTTCTTATAGAATTTGAGATCCTTCCTTTCCTATTCCTTTCATCAAGGAATTGGGTTACATAAAAGTCAGCTCCTATACACCACAACCCTTCCCATAACCTTATAACTGCCCCCTAATCCTCCCACATCAAATTCCTTCCCTCCTTGGTAGTGGGCCCGTAAACACCCATGTGTTGTTGTCCTCACAATTTTTGAAATTACAAGATAAAGAGGATTGACTCTCCTCCTTACCAATAAGCTGAATCACTCTAGAATCCCAGAAAATTAGGATCCCACCTGAAGCTCTTGCTGCATTAACAACTGCCCAATCAACAAACCTCCCCGCCCTTAGGATACTAACCAACTCTTTGGAGGACTCTTTCAACTTGGTCTCTTGAAGGTAGACTAAGTCCACTTTATGAGTTTTTAGGAAGGCCTTTATTATTTTCCTCTTTTCTAAGTCATTTGCCCCTTTAACATTCCAAGAGAGAATGATCTTCATTAGTACTTCGTAAGTGAAGCCCTAGTCCTTCCTCAACCCTTTAATGACTCCACTTTCTCAGATTATTCATGATAGTTTTTTAATTTCTCTATCGACCTGGGCCGTCCCTCGCAGATCTCCTTCCCTTTTTCTTTCCGTTTTCTGTCACTTAGTTTATACATTAGATCCAACACTTCATCTTCGTACTTCTCGCATCGATATCCCTGAATTTGCTAAACCTTAAAGGCAATCTTCCTCCCACTTTAAATTCTTAGGATCCTCTTCTATCAAACTTCTTTCTCCCTCTTCCTGTGGGATGTCATATAACTCCACCATAATCATCTCTTTCCTTTCGGGCCCAAATTCTATAATATCCACCACTAGTGGTAGAATCATTATCGGGGTTTGGTGTTTTGCCTCCCCCCTTTCTGCTCAAACTACACAAACACCCCCCCGACTAAAGAGCCCCTCCTCAACAGGTGCCCGATTAAACAAAAAAAGAGAAGAGGATATTGGGACTCAACGGTAACATACCTCTGGGGTTCTTCCGCATTCCGCATCTTCTTCTTCCTGGCATCTCTCCACCTTCCTAATTCCCATCAACTCGTCCTCTTTTGTAGAAGCTCTATCAGTGGAGTTCCTTTCCTTTGAAGATGTTGAAGGTGTGCCCTTTTGGTCTTCTAAGCCAACATGTAGCCTTTTTATTCCATTTACCTCCATCGGGCCTCCATCTACACTTCTCCATTTGGGCTTCTGCTTTTGTAGTCCTGCCTCATCCATTAAACATCTCCAACAACATAACTATTGGTTTTAACCTAAGACAGCTGGCTTAGAACAGCCAGCCCATGAGAATTAAAAGGCCCAAACTCCTCTAAGACCTCCCTCTCCCCATTTTGATTGTTGGATCATACACGAAATGGGCTCTCGGGCTTAGAATAGGATTGCCCATGGGTTGTCGAGGGATTTGGCCCGGGCTTATAGGGCACTTTTCTTGGAATTTGTGTCCCACCTACTCCCTGTCTTTCATCCGTAGCCTCATCCTCAGGCCCCAGCTCCCGACATCCCTCCTCCTCACCTTATCCATCCGTCCTTCAGCATTGAGGTCCTTTGTAGATGTCCACACATGTTTTCTAGCGCGTGTTGTGGCCTCTCCTTCTTCCTTCCTCTGCTTTTGGGACTGCTTTTTCCTACCTTTGACGGATAAACATCTATGGTTTTCGGTGGCACCTCCCATCAAATTTGAAGCTTGAAGCTTCTCGCCCCTTCCAGGATGTTGATTGGTCTCACCGTCCCTTCTCTCTTCACCAAGATTCTTACCCACCTACACCTTCAATCCGACTCATTGTTTCCTTTACCGACATTACTAAAATCCCCACAACTATCACCGATCTTCTTCAAGACCTCTTGTCTCCATAGATGTAAAGGCAATCCCATCACTCTGATCCATGCCTCCCTCACTTTCTCCTTACTGCTCACTGATGAGTATACTTTATACTCATTTTATCCCTATGTTTTACTTATATTTTTAGTAGTTTTATTATATGAATAAGGATCTAATGCTCTAATGTTCAATTTCTGATTAGGGTCATCCATGAGCCAATATGGAGCAAAAACAAAGAGATCAAGCCAAAAAATCAGCAAACAACACATGCAGCAACAACTACCGTGTTTTGATGTTTTCAGTTGCACAATGATCCCCAATTGCTACAAAATTGATATGGATAAATAGGAGACTTCTCAGGCTTTCCAAAGAGACCTTATTCACTCCATTTGGACTTCAAATGACAAAGTATGACTTTGTGAAGCAAATAGCAAGTATAAGGTATTTCATTAGTGACCACTGAGAATTTCACATTTAATGAGTCGTATGACAGCTTATTAATCTTGGGCGAATTTGGAGCAAAAACAAGAGACTGCAGAAACATCGCGACGTTGACAACCAACGTTGTGACGTTGCAAAGAGTGCAAAAACAGAGCATCCCGACATCGCGACGTTGCTGCATGACGTCGAATGTTCGGGGTTGATTTTGGGTCGATTTTAAGCCTAGAATTGGGGGTTTTAAAGCTCAAACCCGAGGAATCGAGGAGGGAATGGATTTTGGGCATTTTTAAGGGAGAACAAGCTCCCTTTGGGGGGAAACACCCTAGGGCTTATTCTTGGAGAGATTTCTAGGTCTTAGAAGAGGAAGAACACTCTGAGAGAAGATAATGGATGAGAAAAGTATTTCAAATGCCAAATTTGTTTTCTCTTTCCTTTTCCGTTTTTTCTTTCTTTGATGGTTGTATTTATTTTCCTCATGTTTTAGTTAGTTTTCTTAGGGTTTAGATGTAGCCAAAGACATGTTTGTATGAATCTCTCCTAATTTATATTGATTGATGTTTTATTTCATATTTATGTTGAGTATTTCATTTGGATCTTAATGCTTGTGGGTATTTGGCCAGTATTTATATGATTTGTGATTTGATTCAAAATCTGAGAAGTGAGAGTTAAAATTAGCCCATAGATGATTTACCCTCTAATTATCATGAGATAGAGATATAAGTGAGATTAGGTGTGGTATTAAGATTTATAGGGTTCAATGCATCCTTAGTTACGATGGTTTCGAGGCAGAGATGCAAGATAACCTTTTCAAGGGTAGTGCGGATGCTCGAGAGAGATTCGAATATTATTTCTCAGTGAAATCACCATCTTCGTGGATTAAATTGATCATCGACACTTAATATATGGTTCATACTCATTGTTTAGGCGAAATTTATGCCTCAAGACTTTAGTCTTTATACGAACATCATTCTGCATGCCTAGATTTGTGTTCTTTGAGTTTTTCTATAGATTTTCCACCATCCAAATAGAGCATAGACTAGATTAGAGTCAGAACTTAGTAACCCAATTCTCCGTGGGAACAATACTCACTTATCATTATATTACTTGAGGCGACGCGTGCCCTTACGCACATAGGCGCTCTACCCAGTTATTCAAATCATACATCATGCTTCATTTTACATAGCACAAATCGGCTCACACAGCCGGAATCAGAGTTCCACCATTCTAGGTTAAGAGAACTACCCCTAAACCATCTCCTCCCTGACTTAAGAACCCATTTTGCTTCCTCTGGAATTTCAAATTCCAAAAATAAAAGATCTTGATTCAGAAAAGCCACCATTAGACTTCCCATTAGCCTCCATGTTGTTTTGGCCTAAGCTTCCAGTTCCAGGGCCTTTTGGTAAGATTCGGGGGGATTCTCCCAACTCCCAACAACAAAGAACTTCAAGGTTCCCATTGCCTCCCTTAGTAGGCCTTCTCCTACATCTATCTAGATCATTCTTGGGTTTTGACATTTTTTTGCTTTCGTTACTTTAGCAAAAGATCTTCCCTGTAGGGTACTCCTCTTTCTTTCCTCCCACTGGATTTATCTACCTCCAAGGAAACTAGCTCCTTGATTATGCCCTTTGCTTTCTCCTCATCTACCATTCCCTTAACCCCAAACTCTCTAAGTTTATCACCCAACAAAGCCCAACCCTTTATCAATCACTGACCTTCTGGGATGAAAATCTTATGTCTTTTTCCTTCTCCATCTGTGATCGAACATGACAAAAATTTGCCCGCATCATTTTTGTGATGCTTTAGTTTGTAAAACCTTCCATTCTCCTTCCATTCAAAGGTTTAGCAGAGTATGGAGCCCTTCTCCTCCAAATCTGACCCAAGATACCCACCCCTTTTCTTCTCTCTGTAATGAACCCCTTCAAAGATTTTCCTTCTCCTCCACGGATCTTGAAAGATTTGAAATGACAAAAAGATCCATTTATTAAGCATCTCTCCTTTACACGGAATAACATCGAATCATCTCCTAGAGTGCTATTAATATAAATAATTGCTCATCCAATTAGTTACTCATCCAGTCTCTGTCTAAGGAGATAGCACTCATGTTCCATGTTTACACCAAGTGTGAGTGTAGTTTCAATTTCTCTCGAATTCCTCATTTTGGCCCATAAAACAAAGTGAACAAAGAAAAGTAGTGAACAAAAAACTCCATTTTTTTCGGCAATCAAAATGGACAAAACAAAATAAAAATCACAGAGAAACAAAATAAAATGATTCTTACCTGCTTCTTGGAAGCAACCGATATGGAGAACAAAAACGAATGGATTAAACAATGCTGCTTTGAAGTGTTAATCATGAAAATCGAAAAATGGGTATCTGATCGTGGACATTAAACCGTACATGTTGCTGTCGTCGGAATTGTACATTCCGTAGGGTTTTGGGACAAAATCGGCTTTATGAAGAAATAGTTACACAAACTCTAGGGCACGGTTTTAGGAATAAAGGGTTTAGGCGCAGGGTTTTAAAAAGAAACGGTAGCACGGTTTTAGTGTGCGCTTTAAATTCCGTTTAGCCATTTCTCGGATTGGATATCGAAACTAATATTTCAAGTGTTTCTATCATGCTTTTACAGATCATTTTGGTATGCACCGATATATATATATATATATATAATATATATATATAAATTCTTTTTAACATGTAGTATTATATAACATAATTTATCAAGTAAAAATTATTTTATAATACATTAATTAAAAATTAAATTATCAAATAAATATAAAGATTTTTAAATACCTTAACCAATTTTAAATCACCAAATTAATATAATGTTTTAAGCATGTTAATCCCGCATAAATCAATAAATGCAAAGTATAAAAGACATACAAGAAAATACAAAATAAACAAATAAATTTTAAAATTAAAAATTTATTCCTCTATTCGCCATTCCGGGCTATTCCGAAATTCCTGGGCCGGAGGCCCTAAGAATTCCGGCAATTCCGGCCGGAACAAAACGGCACATAAGGCGAAATTTTTCATGACATGTTCCGTTCCGATTTTTGGAACGGATCGGGAATATTTTACGTCTACGAACGTGAACGGAATTTAAAACCTGGTTTTAGGAACTAAATAACATAAGAATTCTTTGAAAAATATTTAGCTGACTTTTATCACAAACTAAACAACTTATCATCTTAACTCTAACTTGAATAGCTCGACTTAGAAAAGTAAGGATAGATATGCATGGATTAATATCTCAAGTTGTGGGATGTGTCCTCAGATGAGCCCATGTACAGTGTGTACTCCCATAAAGCCGACTTGAATTGTCCCGATATTTTAGAGGACTAACCTTGAAATTAGCAGCTTGAATAGAATCTGAGCCCATTGGCCTGAAATTTTTAGTTTTATTTTTATTTTTGAAAATTGACATATATATATATATATATAGATGGCTTATTGGGATTTTTTTTTTTCTTAAACCCTATGGTCTCACCCTCATCCCAAATCTGATCCGCTTCTTCCTCCTTTTCCATCTCTACATCTCCACTCGATAAATAAGCAGAATCCTCTTCTCAAGGGACTTTAACCCGAGTTTCCTTTTCCTAACTCGGGGACTCCTCCCAAGACTCCTACTGATTCAAAACCTTCATTTCTTTAAACATTTTAAAAAGTGAATCCGTGGAGCGAACTCATTTATACGGTTATGTTTTCCATTAAAATCTTATGAGACATGGTGGGACAATTATTATTATTTTTTATTTTTAAACATTAAAACCCTTAGAAAATTCAAGGTAGCTTCAGTTTTATTATGTCCCAATTCTATAACACCTCGTAATAAAAACAATTTTAATTTCCTCCACATCCAACAATGGGACATCAAGTCCACCACAACAATTTCAAATCAAACTTTAAAATCATTTTCTGAACACTATAGATATATAAACAATATTTTTTAAAACCTATATACATTACAAAATACAGGTGCACAAGTAGTTATTTATAACAAAAACTATACATTTTCAAAAAGGTGGTTGTCACGTGAGGCTGAGTGTCACTGTCTAGAGGATGCTTCGAATCCACACGTCATTCGCGCCCCTCAAAACACTGGAAAAAAAGGTGAGATAAAGGAGCTCGTTGAGAGTACGCTCATAGGAAAATAATGTTTCCAGATATACTTAAATACAACGGTGTAAAACAATCAGATAGAGATCTCATTTCCATAACCATTTACTTCTGCATTCTTTTCCTTTCTATTCAAATATAACGTGTAAAACAATTGTATAGAGATATCATTTCTATAAACATTTACTTTACTTTCTTTTCCATATAGTTCAAATACAATGTGTAAAACAATTGTATCAACATATCTTTTCAATATACTTTATTTTCCTTTTTGAATCTGTCATATCCAATGGAACTCGCCTACCGTTAACCACCGTTGGTCCATGAAAGAACCTCCGAGGAAACAGTCTTACGATCACCGATGGTCCAAAAAGGAACCTCCGAGAAATCGTGCTCTACCGTTAACCACCATTGGCCCATGAAAGAACCTACGAGGAAACGGTCTTACGATCATCGATGGCCCAAAAAGGAACCTTCGATAAATCCGTGCATTTCTTTTAAATACCATTGCATTATGGAATAAATCACATTATGCGTTGGTAAAATTTTTGTACTTTACACGTGGATGGCAATATGCATCACTCTTCCCTTCCCTCTATAAAAAAATCCTTAACCTTTTCCTATAACATGCATAAAAGACTTTAGTTGACTTTCCTTTAAAATTTATCTTTTTGTAATATGTGCAACCATGGATTCAAACATTTTCATATAAACATGTATATATAAAATATACATTCATAAACATTTTACTCATATGGAAACCATAATCATACTCTTTTATAAAAACTATGGAAACCATAATCATTTCATATTTTGTCAACACATGCTTTATAAAAAACATGGAAACTATAATCATTTCATATTTTTCTCAAATATATGCTTTATAAAACTATGGAAATCTATAAATTCATTTCTATATTTTTCTCAAATATAATTGGTGTTCAAGAAAACTACATTTCTTTTTTTTTTCATTTGAACATTTATAACATAGATATGAAAACATATACATTGGTAAATATTAATATATATATATATATATATATATATATATATATATATATATATATATATATATATATATATATATATATATATATATATATATATATATATATATTCGTAAACATTAACATTTCCCCTCACCTTAGTTATTTAAGCCTTTTTTCCTCCTTTAAACAAAACTTTCCACCTCCACCCTTGTCCTTTATCACCTTCCTCCTACAAGTCACATTATGCATAAAATCCATTAACATCCATACCTTAATCATGTTCAATTAAACCATTAACTATACTATACTTTCCAAAGAACTTGCTATTTAAGACCACTTCCAATTGATTAAAATCAATTGAACTCAACCTCTTTGTTTTCATGATTTTCTTATGCTAACCTATGTAACACCACACCCCATACACAGCCCACAACATGCCATGAAATGGTTTATGCCAAACCCGGCTATTCACATCGACATAACTACAACCTCGCATTAATTTGTAAAACATAAATTTTCAGCCATGTTCTGATCATCCCCTGTACTCTACAAGAATATGGATAGAATCTTGACTCAATAATCTTTTCATAGAGTCCAAGAACACCCAAAACGGAGTTTGGACGAATAAGTTATGGTCTTTTTATTCAAAACCGGTCAATTTACTATGTTTACACTGGAAACAGTTTGTGATACCCGATTTCAAGGGTCTTAATCCATAATTTGACACTTGTTCTTTATACTCATTTTGAGATACGGTTCTTAGGGTTCTTCTCCAACTGGAATCACCCAAATCGGATAACCGAAACTCAAGATATATCCTAAACAACCGGGACTACTCTGCCAAAAACGTAACTATAAACTATTCAACATAGCTCCCTTTGAATGCATTTTTGTCCAAAATGGGTCCCAATTTGATGACCATTTCAAGGAGAAATGTTCTCCTATCGCCTGGGGCTTTATCCAATTAACTACTTAATTCGGATGAGTGATGGTCAAGTTATGGCCAAAATACAGTCATGGAGTCTTAAAAACAGAACATAAAAACTGCCTGAACATAGCTCCACTTTGAATGCATTTTTGAGTCCTAATGGGTCGGAATTTGGATAGAATTATTTCAAGGAGAAATGTTCTCCTATCAGTCTAATTTACGTAGAAATTTGAATCATTCAATTCAGATGAGTGATGACCAAGTTATGGCCAAAATATTGGGCCATGGTCGGAAAAATGACAAATATCTCTTGACACACATGCCTCGACATAAATTAACCCGAAGAGAGAAACCTACCTCAAATGGTGTGATTAATGACACCACCTTTTTCGGTTTTCGGAAAACCCAACCTTGGACCTTGGTAGAATCTTGTGATTACGTATTCCACGCAGAAATTGCCGGCCGCGCAGATCGCCTTTAATTCTTGACCTAACGAGATCCGACCGACCAAATCCCGCGAATCGAAGAGAGAAGATTGACTTTCTCTCTCTCTCTCTTTCTTACTCTCTCTCTTATGGTTTGGCTGAGACCAAAATGAGAGCTTTTGATATTTTATATTTTAGGCGCATGTAGGTGGACACGTGGCCCACGCCGCGCCACGTGTCACACTTTTCTACCCGCTTTTTGCTATGAAACAATTTATTTCGTCTCCGCTTCAGCCCATCTATCTTAAATGGAAATTTTTAAATATTTGACATTTTTCGATTTTTCAAAATCTTGTTTTCGAGATCCACTCGATGCCTGTCGTCTCGAATTTCGCAAAACTGACGTCTTGTAATTTAACGTAAATTTGACGAATTAGATTTTTCGATATGAATTCACCCATGAAGTCTGCTTCATCATCTCGAGATCTGTAAAAAATTCTGCATTTTTCTAAATGACAAATTACTGCTTTGCCATTTTTCTTAAAATCGTATTCTACCCTAACATAATTTCGTTTTAATCTATTTTAGCTTCTTTAGACTCAAGACATTACTATGAACATTTTTATTTTCAGGGCTTGTTTTTCGAAATTTACTATTCATTTGACTGTTTCCAGTCAAATACTTAACTGGTTGAACACGAAATTTACTATTCATGAAAACTGTAAATTCAGGGTCTTACATATCTCATCGTCTTCTTCCCTCATTCCTTCTTGTATCTCCTCCGATGGTTGTTACACTATCTGCCATCACCTTCTTCAGTTGTTCGATTAGGTATTCCTCAGTCTTCGTCTCTTGATTTGACCAATATTTACATCAATGGTTGTATATCAGTTCAAGGTATTGATGGCGTATTCCCGGCTAAGGAGAAGGAGACCATACTCAAAACCAAACTTAAGAATAGGAGACCAAAATTGATTGAGGGAGTTTGTTATTTTTTTTTCATGACAGCCAAACGTGGTCTTAGGTTTTTATGAAAGGGAACCGAATAGTTTGATGTGAGAGATTGCACATCGTGTTGATTGATGGTGCAATTAGCTGGGCACTGGTAACTTGGAAATTGGAATCGAGCCATATTTTCTTTCCCTGGTTTTTCTCCATTATTTATTCTTTTATATCAATATATTCCCATTACGTGTCTCAATATGTGACTGTAATCAACGATTATCACCTTCTTTATTTCTTGTGCTGTCAGGCCTGTGTCTTTATTATTTATATACACATGTTGTTCATTAATTGGTATGGTCTAAGTCATTTATTTATGTATTAATTATTAATTGTGTATCACCAATTATTATTAATTATTTGTGTATTTTTTATTTTTTATTTGAAGAATGATAAATTTAAAATTAAGATTTACATTTTTTAATATTATGTTTGCTTAGCCTATAGCCCATATAGGGAAGAATACTACAGTCAAAAGTCAGCCTTCCAAACAAAAAGGTCATTTGTAAGACTTTAAATATACCCAGCAATTGACGATATGATATTAAAAGTCTAAATATCAATTTTCTGAACAAAACGAGACCCTAATTAATAATAAAGCCAAGGGTAAATATGTAATTTACCACTTGAGGACCTAGTGGTCATGTGAAAGACTAGGGTTAATATATGAATGTTTAAAAATGAAATGTGTAAATAGAAGAAGTTATGATTGAAGGCAAACAGAGAGTCTAATGTAAATAAGAGAGAAACGGGGGACCAAAATGCAAAATGAAAAGTTAGCAAAATGGGTTTTTGACTTGGCCAAACATGACCCAACAAAACATGATTTAAGACCAAAATTGGTCCATTTGAAAGAAAAACAAACCGTAGTGAGAGAAGAGAGAAAGAGAGAAAGAAGAAGAGGAAGAGAAAGAGGTTAAGAAAGTTATAAGAGCAAGAAGATGGAGGAGCAAAAGGTATGGATTTATGAAAGGAAGTCTAGTTTTATTTTTGGAAAAAGTATGGATTCCATTTTGTCTGTAGACTTGTATGAGCTAACCTTGCATTTGACTTGGGGCATTTCGATCATATAATTTGTATGATTATTATCTCGCTCTTAATCCCAGTGCTTTGCCAGGATTTCATCCTAAAAACCACAATAATTATGGAAAGCAAGGTGGATAAAACCTTAAAGAGTACAAGAAGCATATGAAATCCTCTCTTTGAGGATGGCTTCATAGTTCAATGGCAAGTAATTGAGCTAGAGCTAGAATAAACTCCTAACTAATTCATGTTAGGTTATGTATGGGTTGGGGATCCATATTATTATAGTGGGTTTGAGAGTATCTATGATAGGATTTTGAAATAAGATAAGCAAGGAAAGAGGATTTGAGTAGAAAAGAGATTACAAGATGCATAGTAAATGGTTTGAGGTATATGAAGTATAGAGTTGAATTGGGTAAGAAAATATGGTAAAGTGCAGCTCCACATTCGGGCAAATTGAGCACATGTACTGCAAAGCGTAGTGCCCCGTTTTTCTCGTTTCAATTTCGGGGCTTTTTGTATTTTAGCCATAACTTGCTCATTTCTTATCCGATTTGAGTGATTCAAGTTGCTTGTTAAAATAGACTTCAAGGAAAACCAAACATCCTCAAATAGGTACCTTAAAATTATGCCTCTAAGTGGCCCAGAAATTCACTAGTTAGCTACACAAGAAGCCACCGTCATGACCATAGAGTAGTCCGGTTGTTTCGGACGTAACTTGAGTTTTGGTGCTTCGATTTGGGTGATTCCAGTTGGAGGAGAACCCTTAGAACCTTAGATTTAAAGGAGTACAAAGAACCAGTGTCAAATATGAAGACTAGGCACTGGAAAATGAATATTACAAACTGTCCTTCAAGTAAAATCTGAAAACTCGACTAGTTGATATGAAAATGTCATGACTTTAGTTTGGATGTCAATTGGAATGATTCCACTTTCTGAGTAAAGTAGATTCATAAAGGAATAAGAATATACTTAATCACGCATAATACGGTAGACATCATACTGCATAAGTATATGAAATGCCATATGGAATAGGCATGAAATACTTAACATGAACATTAATGTGATAAGTAGAACTTATATGTGGATCTTTTTGAGTTTGTATGGATTCTTGTATGGAATTTGTAAGGATCCTTGGTTTTATATAGAATATGTGTGGAGTTATAGGATTTAAAATTTTAGGGTTCTTCCTTTCTTGATTGTGGTTTTGGTTTTGTGTATAACTACACAGTTTATGGACTGCTGAGTTTAGATATTTTATATAAATGGTGAATTTATGTATGGTTTGTATGGATGGTTATGGGTTAGTGTGAATTTGTGAACTTTTATATGAAATCCCTCATTAAGCTAAGATTTGAGGTGTTAGAGAGTGAAATTACTTGTTAGGAGTATGAAATCTTCCCCTTTGAGGATGGATTGCAGAATTTATATGATATGGAAGTTTGGTTTATTCCCTACTTTTGGGGTGATTTGGGGGATTGATTGTAGGATGGTTTTATGCCGTGTGTTTGGCATGTTTGATACAACTTTGAGCTTATAATAAGTCCGAAACAGACAAAAGACAAGAGTCGCGGGCTGCTATTAGTGTGTGCCGCAAGTTGCCGATTTTCTTCACTAGCTTGGTAACTTGCATAACTTCTTCGTTAGGACTCCGTTTGGGTGTTCTAGACTCTATGGAAAAGCCCTTTGAGTCTAGAATCCATCCATATATAGCTTGATACAATATTGAGCTTATAATAAGTCCGAAATAAAGACAGTAGCTGCTGCTGTTATTATAGGTGCGTGTTGCTGATTTTCTTCACGGCTTGCAACTTGATAATTCCTTCGTTAGACTCCGTTGGTGTTCTAGACCTGGAAAGCCCTTTTGAGTCTAGAATCCATCCATATATAGCTTGATACAATATTGAGCTTATAATACACCTGAAATGACAAGAAAGTAGCTGCTGTTGCTACTCGCAGTGTTGCAAGTTGCTGATTTTCTTCATGGCTTATACAATTCTGCACACTCGTTAGACTCCGCTTTGGGTGTTCTTTGGACTCTATGGAAATCCTTTGAGTCTAGAATCCATCCATATAGCTTGATATAATATTGATCTTATAATACACCTGAAATGACAAAAGACAGTAGCCGCTGCCACACGCAGTGCTGCAAGTTGCTGATTTTCTTCAGCACGGTAAATGTATAACTCATTCATTAGGACTCCGTTATGGGTATTCTTGGATTCATGGAAAGCTCATCGAGTCTAGAATCTAACCATATGCTATTTAATGGTTAATGGTGCCCACATCTGTCTGAAAATTGGAATTGTTGTACTGAGTGTACTAATCGCTTGGTTAAAGCATGGGAATACATGGTAAGAAAGGATGTAGATATGAACAAGAAATAGCAATATATGTAGATTTGATATGTAAAGGAGTATAGATAAGCAGTAAGTACCTACAGGTATCAAAGGAAGAGTCTCTGCTCTGCACTAAGGGAGATAGGACAACATAAAGAACAAGAAAAACATACAAGCATAGAAGGTATGTGTATAAAGCCAGCAAGATATGATAGTCCGATAAAGTACATGAAGATATAAGTTAACAAGATATATGATAAATACAAGTAGAGGAAATGATATGAATATAAGAGTATATGATATGAATATATGATTGTCATACATAAACGAATAGATGGAACATGATAGGAACACATGAATATAAAGCATACATAGATAGAAATATAGAAAGTACATGAATAGGCTGTCCAGTGATAGGGAACAGATAAAGGATATGATGCATAAATGATATAAAGGATATGAATAGATAAATATATATATATGAATATATGAATATAAGAGTGCATAGATGCATTCATGATATAAGATAGGATTACATATATGATACGAAGACAAACTAAATGATATGAAAAGATGAGTATACTGACAATAAATATATAATAAACAAAGACGAAACTAAGAAATATGTGAAGGTATTACAGACTTAAATAAATAATAGTGTATATTCGACAAGATACATGATAACAATAGTTATTCACAGATGAGATATGTACGTAAAATGTAATAAAATGGATTGTCCGCTAGAACCCGTAGGATATCTGCATGTCATAGGAGGAAGTCCAGAACATACCGACTACCAACTCATTGTCATTACAGCCGCTTCTTCGGGCTCTTTATAGATGGTCATTGTCTCGCATAATGATAATACGCTCGGGGCTCTTTATAGATGGTCATTGTCTCGCACAATGATAACAACGTCTTTCGGCCCTTATAGACCACTATTTCAAGACAAGGAGTGGCAACATTTTCTGCCCTTATAGTTTCCTTTTATCCAATTTCTAAGGTTTATGCACATGAAACATGAAACATAAAACAAATGATTTCGCATATGACATGTGAAAAGATATTATATGATTTCGAGAAGCATAGCACCGTTATGTGATGATAAGTTCTCAGAATATGAGATTATACGATTCGATATGATATATAAAATGTATAAGAATGTAAAATGATCTAAAAAGTTAATATGAATACAAGATATAGAAAGTACAAAGTACAAGATAATTAAAAGAGTATGAACAAGACAGACATGAAAGGAAAGTATTATAGTATAATAGAAACAATATATGAAAAGAAGATAATGTTAAAGATATGAATATAAGACATGACAACAAGATACATGAAAATAGAACATAACAATTGGTGTAGTATATAACCATGAAAGTAATATATGTATACGAATATGACACAGAATAGGATATGTAATATGAACCATTAGAAAGAGAATAGATCAAATGATAAGTACTAGAATAAGAAATAAATGATATGAAAGGTTATATGTCAAACGTCACATGATAGAAGTGTACGCTATATGAAAATGATAAGATAAGTGTATTTGTTGAGACGATCATAGTTATTGGTCGTCCTCAGATATGTTTCCCACTAAGCCAGAGTTTTGAAGACGGGTTTTTAATCCGCAGGTACAGAAGGTAAGACAAGGGATAGAGGACAGGATATCCCACATCAACAGAAAGTAGTACTAACTCGTAGGATAGGTGCTTCACCGTATCGTTTCCGCAATCTCGTGATTCTTGAATAGGTATAAGCTTTGTTTATTGGAGAAGTACCGGGACTCCTATAGAACATGAATACCACTACGGTGGTATGTATAATGCATATGTAAAATAACTTTTTTACTATTACGTAAATTGTGCATATGAATGAGAAAACAGTACAAGTGTCGCCTCCGAAAGAAAAGGTTGAAGAGTCCTAGTCTTCCAAGTGTGACACCCTCGTTGACATCCCATCGGTGTCGCAAGTTAGCGCTACGCTTTTGGCTTTAAAGTGCCAGACCTGGCCCAGCCCGCTTTCCCACTATGGTCTATATATTTATCTCTTAACTCAAAATGTGAGCATATTTGAAAAAATATCTTTGGAACTAGTCAAGAGGGTCTCTTAACGCATTTTTTTTTTCTTCTTATCGAAGTTATTTCATAAAAACTTGTCATGGTGAGAAAGATGGGGGAACAAGCGTATTTAGAGAGTATAGTACAACAGAGAGCTGTATTCTAATTTCGGAAATGATGAAGCATTTTCAAAAATGAATTGATTGTCTCTTGATTGGTTGGATAGTAGATGTGTATACTTTGCAGGCGAAGTTTCTAGTTCAAGTCTAGGATAAACCAATTATGACAATAAAAGAAATGGAAGAATAGATCAAGAAGCATATAACTACTTTATGCATGCTTAACTTCCGAGCCTCGTTTTAATGATTGTCAAACCCTTACTATGCAAAAGATGGCTGGGGTGTTCTATAAATTATGTACGATAAGGATCAACGAACTGTCGTCACCGCTTAACAAGAATATATGTTTTCGGTCCGATATAAAGAATGAGGGAGTCTTCGCTCTTTCCTCGGGTGTACGGCTAACAATTTAATATAATGAAATCGATTTTATTCTATAAAAAAAAATGACAGTAAGATGACCATTTCTATTGAATTTTAATTACATGATTCAAAAATTTTATATGTGATGAGATATTAATTAAAAAAATAATGTTTTTGAGAGGGAAAATTTGTGATAATTTGAAAACAAATTAATATACATTTTTTTGGATTGATGTGGAGTGGAATTTAGTATAATTGCTCCAAGAATTTTCTTAGTAACTCAACACCAACTCAAAAATAAGAATTTATCTTGCACATACATTTATAACAATAATTTCCACCAAATTTTCTATTTATACAAAACACATTGTCACAAAGAAAATAAAATAAGAAAAAAATGTAAAAATATATAAAAAAATTAGTATAAAATGTAGCCCGGGTCCTCAAAATAACTAAAGGGTTTACCACAAATGTATTGGGATCGAAATATTATGACATCTTTTTTATAGACCTCACTCCAAAAAGTGATTAGAATTCAGATCTAATGATAAAAAACTCGAGTTTATATAAGATCAAACATACTGTAACTTTGTCCATAACTAAGCGTGTTTTCTTGATTTGCTATTGAATGCATGGGGCCAGAAAATATTAATCCCAATAAATACTATCACAATAGGCAGCTAATGTCCATAGTTGGGAATGGGCCCATGACATTGACATACATTGAAAGTATATCTTTAGGCTGAATAAAATTTGCACCCCTTAGCAATTAATATTAGAATCACCAAATTAGTTATGGAGTTGAGGTGCAAGAAATTAAGAACAACCTTAATGACCAAAAATAAAAGAACCCATCATGTCAGAGCATTAAAATAAGGAACTAATGTGGTAGTAGTTATTATAAACTTGAAATTTGAACGATGGAAAAATCTCCAAGAATTCATCTGAACAAATATTTTGAACCTCATAAAATTTTGAACTTACCGAACAATGCCTATAATGACAATTTGGAGATTGAAAATCACGTTTCCAGAAATTTTTTATAAGTAATTAATAAGATTTTATAAACTAGCACCAAAGGAACAGCAGGCCAAGATACGTTGGACACATATAAGTACTCATATCTAATTATGTGTACTCATCAACATTGATCAACCCGCAAACAATACAAATAATAAATCAGTGGCAAAATAGAAGACTAGACTAAATCATGCATGAAATTATAAAACACTTAAATACACAACTGTTTTCTAGTAAATTCATTGGGGAAAAACAATGATATAATTATACCAAATTAAATACTGGGGAGTATTTAAATTACTTTGTAAAACTAATTTTATACATATCTTAAATAGATAACATCAAACAGCTTTTCAAATGTTTTGCATTTCAAGGTCCCAATATTATTTAAGTAATTAAACTTTTTCTTAATGAAAACAAGAATATAGAAGAAAGAAATAAGAAGAATTCTGCTTTTGAAACAAAAATAGTTGGCTACGCCATGTTAAATTCTCCAGCTTTGAATGAAATTTCAAAGGCATTTTAACGATAGATTTATTTTGGCTTTAATTATTTTTCAAAACGTATGATAGTTTAATTCTCACGTTTGTTTATTTTATCTGAGCCTATATAAAGAGAGAGGATTCAACTCTTTTTGGTTACATATATTTTTCATTCTCCAAATAAAAAAAAACCCTTTGAGATTCTGTTTGATCTCATCGTCTTGCCTTCTCGAGGAAGATACCATGTCACCAGCGCATTGCAAGAGACTTCAAACAAGGTGTTGTCATCGTTATTCTAAAAATCGTTATATCCTGGAAAGTAGATATTGACCGAATTTCAAAGCACCACCTTAAAAGACGAATTTTGCTTTAAGGAGATTATGCAACAAGGCTCAATCTTTCTCCGATATGTAGTATTGAATTTCTTTATAATACCCTTTCTCTATTTTTTCTTTCAATTTCAGTGTATATAAGAAATATTGTAACAAGCTTAAAGTAGACTCAAAAGGGAGAAAAAAAAAAAAATCTCGCAACTAACAAAGTGGGGTTGCCGGGAAGACACCAGAAAAAATAGTTTGGATAGGTGTCTTTTTAAAGGAAAAATAGTTTTGCAAAAGAAAAAAAAAATTATTACTTTTCTTCCAAAGAAAGAGCAGAAAGATGACAAACCAATATGGAAAAGTTTTAATAAATAAAACTGAACTTAACAAGTTCACGGTTTTAAAAGGAAAAGAGGGTTTTGGTTTTGGAAGGTTTTTTTTTAAAAGGTAATATGCTCCTTTTTTGTATAAAATATAAACAGAAAAGAAAAAGGATCAAAGAAAAGAAAGACTATTATTTTGATAACAGGTTTTCTTTAGGAAAATTTGCTTTTGTGTAAGAGATTATTTAAAACAAATTGAAATCCAATCTCCTCTTAAAAGGTCTCTTGGTCCTAGGAAAGGTTTTTTAAGAAAAGAAAGAAAGAAAATATGTTTTGAAAATAAAAATAAAATTTGTTTACATTACAAACAACAAAACTTTCAAACAAACAAACCTTCAAAATTTGTTTTGAAATTTTTTTAACCCTCCAGTAAAAGTAGGAGAAAGGGTTTTGAAACTCACATTCCAGCATTTATGGTAAATGCTTTACCACTAAGTTACATGCTTAGTTGTAGTTTTTCTTTCAATAATATATGATAAAAAGATGTTCAGTGACTTAACTCTACACTACTGAAGTTGACACTTTTATAGATCTGAAATAAATTATGATACGCAGGTTCTCGTCTAAAGAATTTGATGAACTGTCAGTCCTCTAATATGCCTCTCGAAATTAACATTTCGTCGTATGATGTTGTCCCAGTTTGGGCCTGGTACTCACCGCCTTTCGAGAATACTTTGTAGAAGTAATTTTCATTTTTTTTAAAAAGGAAAGCTTGGACATTTTGCTGGTTTACAAAAATGACTTATGAACGTAACAATATTGTGCCTAAATCCAAAAATGACTTCATGAGGAATATATGATAAAGATAGGGTTCATGAGCTAAACTTTGCATCACATTGAGCTTAACCCACTTTCTGTCATCTGAGAAAATTTGGAAATCATGATACGTAGAAGTTTTGCCTAAGAATTTGGATTTTAAGCGGACCTTTTAGACCCCCTCCAATCTTTCACGGGAATTGAATATTCTGTGGAAGGAGGATGATTCTTTGCCTTGGTTTCATACCTACCGCCTTTCCTAGAATACTTTGTAGAAGTAATTTTCATTTTTTTGAAGGAAAAGCTTGACATTTTTGTCGGGTTTTGCAGAAAAATGACTTTTGAATCCAACAATACTGGTGTGCTTGAATCTGGCAAAGTAACAACCCCTATTGTTGTTGCCTAAGCACCAATGGTGCACACTTCTGGGCCTATTTCTATTTCTCCAGAGGAGAAACCTAAGAAGTTCAATAAACTTAACTTTAAATGATGACAACAAAAGATGCTATTCTCTAATGACCAATTTGAATCCACAGATTCTTAACTAAAGATGCTTCAAGTTTCAAGAAGATAAGCCAAGTCACAAGATGATGATAAGCTGTGCCATCTTGACTTTCTTTAAAAATTATGTCTTGAATGGGTCGAATGATTTCAGGTTAATGTCACATTGGTGTACTAAGAGCTCAACAAAGGAGCTATGAGAATCTATAGATCGAAAATACAAACCGAGGATGCTAGGCTAAGAAATTCATCACGGGCGCCTCTTGACTTCAAAATGGTCAATTCCAAGACTGCGGGCCGCCAAATCCAAGAACTTCATGATCATCCATGAGATACACACCGAGGGAATGGGTAATGTGTAAGTTTCCTATGACAGCCGTTATTGAGAAATTGCCTCTGGCTTATAAAGACTTCAAGAATTACCTTAAGCACAAGCGAAAGGAAATGAGCATGGAGGATTTGGTTGTTAGGCTTCGCATTGAAGAAGATAATAGAGGGTTTGATAAGAAAGGAGCTCACACTACAACAGAAGTGAAGGCAAACTTTGTGGAACTTGATCAAGGTTCCAAGATAAAGAAGCACAACAAAGGGAAGGGCTCTAAGTTGGGATGTAAAGGAGGGATCTTCAATTGGAAAAGTTCCTAGGGAAATGCTTCAATTGTGGAAAGCAATGTCACAAATCTTCGATTGCAGATTGCCAAAGATGAACAAACCCAAGGAAGCCAATGTGGTTGATGAGATCTCCAAGGATATGTCTAACATTGACCTCACTATAATAATCTCTGAGGTGAACTTGATGGGATCCAATCCTAAGGAATGGTGGATTGACACCGTGCATTCTGCGTATGCTCTCAATATAAAGATGTCATTCACCTTTGAACCATCTCGAGATTGGGAAAAGAAACCATGGAGAACTCGTCACTCGTAAATTACGGGCCAAGGGAAAAGCGGTCTAAAAGATGACGTTTGGGGAAGGAGCTGACACTAATCCACGTCTTCAGATGTGCCTCGAAATCTAAAAGAACTTGGTATCTCGTCTATCGCCAACAACTGGATTCAGTCGTGTTCGAAATGAATGTTTGTGTTATCCAAAGTGGCATGTAATGCTGGGAAATGGTATGTGAATGATGGTATGTGGAAGTTGAATGTAATGGACTATAATTAAACAATACAATAAAGCGAGCTCCATTTTTACATGCTTGAGTCATCTAATACATGGTAGATTAGGACATGTTAATTATGATACATTACGTAGATTAATTAACTTAAATCATATAGCAACTTTTCAAATTAATGTATAATATAAGTGTGAAACGTGTGTTGAGGCAAAAAGAACATAACTAATTTAACATACACTACATAGAAATTGCCATCCTATTATGCAATAAGGGCACTGTCATTCACAAGAAAGAGAGGAAAACGTCACAAACTTTGAAAAGCTAATTTTAACCAACAGATTTCCAAATTCAAGTTTGATGATCACCAAAATATCTTCCGGCTAAGAGAAAAAGGTGAAGAGAAAGTGAACATCTAATACGGAAGATAACAGAACATGCTGTTTTGTAAAACGATTTTTCGCTTATGCAATGCCATCGATAAATAAACAAATAAAGGGTTCATGTAACAAGCTATTTCATGTTCGCAGGGATTTCCAACACACGAAGATTGCTTTGAAACTACGCTTCAAATCTTCAATCAAGTAAATCCAAAACAAAAATTTATCCCAAACAACGCCCTGTCTTATGAATGATCAATAAGGCAATACAACCACAAAATATGCCATATAATACAATTATGATTTTAATATATGTCCAATGATTTTATGTATGGCAACCACTTTATCCCATTGTTCAAGCTGCTACTAGGATAATAAGGGTGCATAAAACTTGAAAGATATGATGCAGAAGATATTCTATAACTACGGGTTTCATTATACACAGTACATGTATATCAGATATGAGCAAGTAACTACACCTTCGATCATCATAAAAAGTATAAGATAGCTGGTAATGAACGATTTTAAGCAATATGAACCCATTAGAACGTACATTATTTGGAGTTCTCTGAACATCATTTAGTACAGGAACTGTTCCACTATTCCAAGGGGCATTTTAAGCTTTTCATCTCCCCTTGTGTTATGTGGAACCCAAACATGGAGACCATTATTTCTATGTAAAATAAAAGAAAAAATTGTTCATGAGAAAAAACCAAAATAAGTTTAAAAAGAATTACAACATACAATTTATGACCCAAAATACCTCTTTGCACCATTTACATCAAGCGTGTAGTCAGCTACTAATTTTTGTGGCTTTGTAATTCTCTCGAATTGTTTAGCGCATTTTCACCCTTGCCTTTTTTGGAGAGGGAAGTCAAGTGTCAAGAATACGTGTAGATATGGATGCCAACACAATGACATCCCCAGCCATTTGATGTGGTGAACCGTCTCTCACACTATTATCCACATTCACCCCTTAATTTGGTGATGTCGGGAAGTCATTGGAGGCCGGTGGTGCACTGCATCCTTTACTCTTTTTCCTCCAATTGATTTGTGTCTACTAGTTTACGTTGTAATGTCTTTAACGTGTCTAAGTTTGCTTTAGCCACTCCGACCATCTCTTTAGCATTTAGTCACATTCTCTTTAAAATGGCCTAATGAAAAAATACAAGTGTGGTTAGTACATACTTTACCTACACTTCATGATTATAACAAAGTCATGGTTAAAGCCACTCTCACTATCTCTGCTTCAGCTAGCTGACTTATTAGAAATTAACCCACTCTTTCTATCCTCTTCATGAGCTCGGATGTGGTATTACCCTCCTTAACTGTCAATAATCACATCAACATACAAATAAATTATGAATAACCAAAAATATAAAAAGAAAAACTTGTATATTCATAATAAATATCATCCTAACCTCAACCAATTCATAATAACCACAAATATTTATTTCGACTGCTAATTGTTGTTTTACTATTCGTCGCAGGCTAAATCGAAAGCACTATGGTACCCGTGCTTCAACATTTACAGCAGGTAGGTACATCTTGCTCACATAGAAGATCTGAGTGGCAGTGTTTAACTCATTAGATAATATTGGCAACTTCATAGATTAATATATAAGTGATATAACAAAATATCATCCAACCTGTATTTCGTAAGAATAATAGACATCCCCCCACATATCTTCCGTTTGTTGCTTTGAATTCCTTAATGTCATCTTCCAAATAGTCAAGCATGGTTTCCCGGTACTTTTAGGATCGAGAGACAATGTCCATGAGGAACTACAGCCATGCATTCCTCAACAGGTAATGAATCCAACTGGGATCCCAAATATCATATGCTATATATTTGGCCCTTCACACCAAATTTCGATGAACGGCACATCGAGATCATTGACAGGATCTTTATGGGTTTTCCGAGACTGCTTAAATGTAATGTTCACACAATTGAGTCACACTGTGATAACACGGGAAGAAACATCTTATGTAGAGATTAACCACAAGATAACTCATATCCGATCTCGCAATCAGAGGAACCACCAAAAGTCATGGTTTACAGTTTCCACCTAACAACTGGAAAGTGTCTCACAGTTGCTAAGAACTTCGTATCCGAACACCTAGATTTAGGTAGAGCCGCCTACATTGAAAACCGTAATAAGGGTCAATATGACGTGGTAAATCAATAAAAGTATGGTAAATAGTAATGTAAAATTTAATCACCTTTGTTCAATCTTCTGAGACATGCTGCTTTCTTTTATTTGCCATCTTCTCTTTAACAAACACATAGAATAACAATAATCACTATGTAATAAGTTATAGTAGATGCACATAGAATAACATGCACATAGCTCACCAAGTAGTACTAGGTAGTACCCCAAGTATGCTTGGGTAGTACCCCCAGTATGTTCTAGAAATACCACCACTATTTTAAATCAGAACTAACCAACCAATTTCTCGTGATTATTACAACAATGAATGTATACTTGATGTCATGGAGGTACTATAATAATTATGATATTTTCAAATATTATATGGTTGTACTAGTTAGTACCCCAAAGTATGTTTTGCAAGCACTTCAGTATGTTTTTAAGTAGTATCTCCGCATGTTCTCGTAGTACCCAAAGATTTCAGGGTAATACCACTACTATTTTTAAAAATATGCAACTAACCAATCAATTTCACCTAATACAACTATAAACGTATAGCAGATATTTGGTGGTACTATAATTATAGTATTCATATAAGATGATAGCATTCTGTGTAGTATCCTACATGCTCTGTAAGAAGACTCCTAGTTTGTTCGATATTTACTCCTAGCATGTTCCTGCACACCACCACTATTTCTAAATCTATAGCTAACCAACCAATCTCCTACATTATTACAACTATAAACATATAGTAGATGTTTGGTGATGGTACTATAATTATGGTATTTTCAAATAAATTATGCTTGTACCATGTAATACCCCTAGTATGTTCTGGTAGTACCCAGAAATGTGTTGACAATATTACAGTATGCCAAATAACATAATCATCTAATTAAGATTACAACATAAGTAATTGTCCTTAAAGTTATCTAAATATTAGAAATGAAAACATAAATGTTGTGACAATACTATTGTGACGCCCAACTTCCGCAATTCGTGTCGTTTCTATATGTCATTTTTATTTATTTATAATAAACTTATAACCTTAAAGCTCGTTCATTCATATAACGTTATTACTTAACTCTCAGACTATATTCCTGTAGCAACGGATTACAAAATATAAGGCCCATATATGGAAGTGTTCAACATTTACAAATTTACATTGTTTACAAAACAAACATATACAAAAAATGTAATCAAAAGGTCTCTTAGTGGGCACCTAGTGCTGGTGTGTCAGCCTCGCTGTCGATGCGGATTGTCCCTGGTCGCTCAGTTTCCTTCTTTTCTCGTACCTACACCTGATGAAACACCCGTGCTGTTTCTTATAGCTTAGTGGGAATAATCACTGCGACTCAATTCCCTAATAAGAGAGCCTGTATCACACTTGGCTACTACATACATATACTTATAACATATCAAATACTTATCTCATATTCCATACTTGTCATATAGGACATGCTTATATGTTAGCATAGTTATAATTTTTACAATACGCTTATGCAATCTTATACTTTCTTATCATATCTATTTCATTTCATATCATTTTACACTTTCTTCTTATTCTTGTCAACATATACTTGTCACTATTTATTATCATCACATAGCAATGCCATTTTTTATCATATCACGCTACGCCATTTCATATGTCATATTCAAGTCATCGAGCCAGCGCCACGCCTTTGTAAGAAAAACCTTGTATTTATGCAAAGAAACCTAAGGGCCCCAAGGTGTTGTACTTCACTCAGACGTAACACCAGAAGGGCCTCAAGATAAGCTCGCGATTACAGCTGAGACAATAATCCATCTATAAGGGCGAAGGCATCATATCATCAGACGAGACAATGACCATCTATAAGGGCTCGGCGCGCCGAATGACCCAAGCAAACGTCAACTAATCAAGATGTTGCGCACTTGTTTTTCCTTAATAGGCATGCCCATTTATCCCTTCTACTAAAGTCTCTAAGTACAATCCATGTGTATTTTATGTTAAGATTATGATCTCATATTCCCGAATAATTATTGGCCATCCTAAGAATTACATGCTTATATTTACAATCATTTATTTGTATCTTTGCATTTTTTTATATCTCATTCGAGGTGATTTAATAACTACATACTTACGTGACGCTTTTACGAGCTATTTATCATTCCAATTTACCAAGCTATATATGGATGGATTCTAGACTGAAAGGGCTTTTCATAGAGTCCAAGAACACCCGAAAATAGTTATGAAAATCCCGTCCTAATTATCCAAACAATCTCGAATTTCAACCCGAATCGTCCGAAAACAAATTAAAATTCTTAAAATTCCTAAACTACCCAAAAATTTTGGAACTGGATTTTACGGCCTTTCACGGCCTCTAAGCAATTCCCAAGCCATTAAATGACCTTTAGGATAGAAATAACCAAAGTAGGAAAATTCCATACCTCTTGGAATTTGACGAAATGCTAAGATTTTGGTGCCCAAGCGTAGCTCTCGCCGCGTAGACCAACTTTGCTTTCTACTCCGACAAAAATCTACGGTCCGATTTTCGTAGATCTTAGAAAGAAGTTTCTCTCTAAAATCTCTCTCTCCTCACGCTCTCTTTCTCACATCTCCTTCTGATACAAACTTGATTTTTATTCTTATTTTATTTTATTATTATTATTATTATTATTTGGATAGATAGCTTATATTGCCTCATTCGGGTCCATTTCTACCCCGAAAATTTTTATTTCTTTTCAGTTCACTTTATTTTAAATGAACTTAGCTCAAGTCATTTATTGACTTCCGAGATTTTCGTAAAAATCTCGTCCCTGAAGTCATTGACGACTTATCACCCAAAAAATCGTAAAATATTTCGATCGCGTGGTTACCGAAATCTTTTCTGGTTGCTAGATTTTGCGAGACGAATTTAACTACATACCAAGCCATCCGGCATCTGTGAGAATTTTCTATGCTTCCGAACCATTGCGACTATTTATTATTATTATTATCCTTTTTAACCAATTAAAGTTGCCATAATTTATACTTTCACCCCTCCACTTTCCTTAATCAAGTAAAAGTGTCACCATTATTTGAAAATCCTTACAAGTTCCTACTTACATACAATCTTTATTTTGGTGGTTTATTTGGGTCTTAATTGCACTTTACTAATTTACCTCGCTTTTGGGTATTAATTCCATTTTTTGCTTATTTTATTTTTAGCATTATTTTATTCTGAAAAATATACATTTACTTTTATTATAACAAAACACGTTATAAAACCTGTCAACAGATAATTTGGGGTGTTACAACTCTCCTTCCTTAAAAGAATTTCCTCATTCTCGAATTCATACTCCGATTCAAAGCATAGTCATGATATCAGGTTTCATACTGCTTCGCTCCTGGCTCTTCTCTACCATGGCGTTGTCGAGCACTTTCTACTAATTGGTGATTGTTTGCTCAAAGAACTATTTCACCTCTTGAGTCAAAATTGCCTTTGGCTCTTTAGCATATGACAAATCCTCCTGTACTTGTATCTCTTGCACGGGTAGTATGTGCGACTCATCAGAACGATATTTCCGAAGCATACACACATGGAACCAGTGATTGAAATTTCCGATATATCGGCGATATATCGGATATCGGTGCCCATCGACACGATTTTTGCAATCGAAAATCGTTCGCGGGAAAATCAAAAGTCTTAAAAATTCTGGGCCAAGATTATTGAGACGCCGCTGACCGCATATTTCGCCGACTTTTCGATATCGGTGTGACACGCCAAGCAAGGCGAATTCTTGGTACTTCTGGCTGATATATCTTCCGGAGAATAAAATATCGATATATCGCCGATATTTTCGATATATACCTATATATCTGGCCGCATGTGGTCGAGATTGATCACGTTAAGATCCAAACTACAAGATTTTACCCCTTTTCAATCCGCTATTCGACCGATCCGATCAATGTATTTGAATCTAGTATGATCCAACTAAGTCTTATTTCACCCTGATTTAAAATGCCATCCAACTACGTATTTTTGATCAAACGCTTAATTTAAATCTTAATCCTGATCCAACGGCTATGGATCGATCCCAACAATACAAGATCTAACTGTCAGATTTTCACCAAAAATTAAATCCAACGGTTAGAATTAAATTTTAAATATATTTTGACCATCCTATAGCTTTTTTGACCCCAAAATTCTATAAATACCTCTCAAAATCACTCCATTTTATCACAAACTCTCTCTACTCATCCAATCTTTCATTTCATCTCAATTTTTTATTTCTTTGTTATATATCCCTCCAAAAAAGGTGGAAATTTTGTGTTTATGATTCAAGTTTCAAATTTCAAATAAGAGATTAATTAAGGTATGTACTTATTGTATTTATGTTTCTGTGTACTTAATAGTTTTACATTTATTTCTTAATACATAATTATGTTATTAGTTTTTTTTATAATTTCATATTATATTATAAATTTAATAAAATACAAATATATATTAGTTTAAGGTAAATATCATATAATACTATAGTTTTATATAGTATAATAAATTTAATAGTAATGTATTCTTTAAAATAACTATATATTAGTTTTTTTTTTTATAATTTCACATTAGATTATAAATTTCATAAAATACAAATATATATTAGTTTAAGATAAATATCACATAAATACTATAGCTTAGTATAGTATAATAAATTTAATAGTAATGTATTCTTTAAAATAACTATATATTAGTTTTTTTTTTATTAATTTCACATTAGATTTATAAAACTTCTAAATAAAATATATATTAGTTTAAAAATATCATATAATGAATATAGTTTTAAGAGTAGTATAATAAATTTTTAATAGTAATGTATTTCTTAAAATAACTATATAATAGTTTTTTTTTTTATAATTTCATTAGATTATGTGCAAATTTCATAAAATAAAATATATATTAGTTTAAGGTAAATATCATATAATACTATAGTTTTATATAGTATAATAAATTTATTAGTAATGTATTTTAAAATAACTATACATTAGTTTTTTATAATTTCACATTAGATTATAAATTTCATAAAATACAAATATATATTAGTTTATCATATAATACTATAGTTTTATATAGTATAATAAATTGAATAGTAATGTATTCTTCAAAATAACTATATATTAGTTTTTTTTTTATAATTTCACATTAGATTATAAATTTCATAAAATACAAATATATATTAGTTTAAGGTAAATATCATATAATACTATTTTTTATATAGTATAATAAATTTAATAGTAATGTATTCTTTTAAATAACTATACATTAGTTTTTTTTTTTATAATTTCACATTAGATTATAAATTTCATAAAATACAAATATATATTAGTTTAAGGTAAATATCATATAATACTATAGTTTTATATAGTGTAATAAATTTAATAGTAATGTATTCTTTAAAATAACTATATATTAGGTTTTTTTTTTTTATAATTTCACATTAGATTATAAAATTTCATAAAATACAAATATATATTAGTTTATGTAAATATCATATAATACTATAGTTTTATATGATAATAAATTTAATAGTAATGTATTCTTTTAAAATAACTATATATTAGTAATATATTAATCAATTAACTTTTCTAGCAAGAAGTAATATTTAACTATAGTTACATATTGGTTAATATTATATATATTAATAAATTAATTAATCTTTCATGTTAGTTGACATTTTAAATGTTATATATTAAATATTATTGTGTATATATATAATAAACTAGTTTTATATGAAAATTCATTTTAATTGTATAATAACAGGATGGCTAGTTGAAGTAATATTGGAGGCCGAGATCTAGAATGGAAATATTGCACACATATGGAGGGGAATATAAATTACATTATTCAATTATCAGATTGATGATAAGGATGTGATCACTCGCTAAATATCACCTATCACATTCTGATCCCACTCTTAATACAAAAAAAGTGCCCAAATGTGTTTCTGGCGAATAAGAAATACAACTTTAGACCAGAAAAATAAAGAAAAGCAAAGAAAGCAGCTGATATAGAAGAAATTCGCGTTGAACTACGAGGCACAATGGGGGGACGCGATAGACATCTCATTGATGATGATGAGGACGAGGAGGAAGAAGAGGAAGATGTATATATGTATCCGGGTGATATGACCCCTGATGAAATAGCTGATTTTCGAGCAGCATGTCGTGCATCAAAAGCTACTGAATGGAACCGACAACAAGAAGAAGGATTTATGAGAGGTAAAAGAAAAATGGGTAAATATTTAAATTAAATTAATTTTTATAAAATAAACGAATTTACTTCGATTTCTAATTGAGATATTGCAACAGGTGAGCCTTCACAATCGCAACCGATTAATCCAACAAGGCGCATGCAAAGATCTCAAAGTGTGAGACACCGAACTATCACCACCTCTTGCTCCATCATTATACAAATCTGGTAGCAAGACAAAAGAACATTAAAAATCTTTTCAAAGGTGGTTCAATCAAAGAAATGATGGGCCGACTAATCAGTAAATTCTTCATATATGAGAGTGTCAAGGCCACAAAGGCACTCACCACTTCAAGAACATGATTATCGTGCATAACAAATCGGTATGTGACAATCACTTTTCGCTTTCTAATAAATTATCTTATATTATAATTGAAAACTAGATAAGTAATTTCATTACTTCTACTTGTAGGCATGGGAATAGAGCCACCATCTCCATATGAAATCAAAAACAAATACTTGGATATGGAGTATAAAGACATGGAAGATTATGTGAACATCCAAAAGGAGAAATGGAAGACTTATGGTGTACGACATGTTTGATGGTGATCCGCCCACGAAATTGAGCATTATTAATTTCAAAGGTATATTCAAAGGGAAGATTCTTCTGTCCATTGATGCATCCGACAAGATAAAAAGACAACAAATACATTTACGCTTTGTCAAGGACGTGATCAAGGAGCCAGGAAGCACAAGTCAGGTAATTGTTACGCATAAATGGATCGCATTTGTGAAGGCGGAGTTAAGCAATGAAGAAGTACAATTTTATATTGATCTATGCGCAAAGACACGCATTGACTTGATGTTTGAAGACATTGGTAAAAGAGCTACCGCTCGAATTAATTACCACGCACGAAATCACCAACTTCATCTACAATCATGGCTGGTTGCTTGCGAAAGGAGAAAGGTCTATGGTGAGATATTTAGCGTCCGGGGCAATAAGATTTGCTACAAATTGTAAGTATCGCTAGAAAAGTCTTTAAAGAGGGCTGATTTGAAGAAGATCTTTATTAGCGATGAATGGCTTCTCACAAGCTTAGTCGATCGACTCATTGGATGAGGTGTTGAAGTGCCTATGTTTGATCATACATATTGGGAGAAGGTCTCTAAGCTAGTATCAATCTATGAGCCACTATATACGCCGCATTGTTGGATTCCGGTTGTCCCAACACATTTGTGTATGAGTTGACTGGTAATGAAGCAAAATTCTTACATCAACTCAATGCCAAAGATCAATAAAACACCATCGCATCGTTGGGATAGAACCCTCAAAAACATCCTCTTCATGCAACAGGTAACTAAGCGATATCTTAATCACACTTAATGTATATTATTTTCCTTTTATGACATACTAATTCTAAATCACTTTTGTAGCATATTATTTGAATCCAAGATTTCAATATAGAGCTAGAGTTAGTAGTGACCCTGAGTTACTCCAAGTTGTTCACGGCATTTTGCAAGATTATCTTCTACTACTACAGCATTGGTAATTTGGAATATGGTACACTGTAATTAATACAATTTAATTAATCGATTCAATTTAATTGGTTACACTTTACACTTATACCGATTGGACATGTATATTTTCAATCTTACGTTTTATAATGTTTCGAGATGCTAAAAGGAGGATTCGTGATAGAGCAAAGAATAACCTCAAGAGATTTAATGGTTCCCGTTAGTGTTATTTCTCATTAAAACATTAAAAGTAAAGCCTATTATCATGTTATTATTAGATTTTGAATGTTACTTATTTTATTGTGAGCTTAGTACAAATCTGCATGGAATCCACTCATTATTATGAATTTTGATACTGAAATCCCAACCGTGATCTCTATATGAGAGAATTACACATTGTTTAATACATACAAAACAAAGAACGCTGGTTAATTAGGCTCCAAATAATTAGTTTTTGTTACTATAACATGAAACTAAAGATACGTGATATGCAAGGTAGTCGATAAAGTTGTCGAAAAGAATTACTTTGATTTACCCGACATTTCAAATTTGAGGTTTGGTGAAGAAGAGGATAATCAATTATTCCAATGGGTTAGACCTTCCATTCGACGATGAAGATGAGAACTCGATCCACGAATTGTCGCATTACGTTTGAGAAGTCAGTTGATGTTGGACCGTTTTATTTGAAGAAGTTCATAGTGAAAGTTTCAGTCAAGACACGAGAGACTCATTTCATCCCGCTGTTACATCTCAACCCTCATTTGATTCAAGTGCTGAACATAGTAGTAGACCTAGTTTTGCCGCATTTCAACCATGTGCCATGATGCTACCAAGAGGAGAGGGGACCAATGATGGTAGTGATACGGGAAATGATGGTGGAGATATTGCATATCGACAACAAAGTCGATATCCATTGAATCCATTCACTGGTGAAGATGATTTCACACATGCTACACAAAATGAAGACCACGGGTCTAGGAGAGCTAGTCCAGGTATTGGAGCCATTGGAAAGCCATATAGAGTTCGACAATGAAGGATGGCACATCACAATTGAGGATCCATTATCGTTAGTTTGAATCTTATGAGCATTGGCACTACAATACAAGGATTCATCCAATGACGGTAAATATTTTTTCCTACTAACACAATGACTTATGGTCGGGCCTTCTTCAAATCCTTCTGGCCTATTTGATGAAGAATATGGAATGATAAATTATCCTCATGCTGAACAAATGCCATTCCACATTCCATATCAAATGCAACAAGGATTTCAAACGAACATGTGGGTGAACCTTGAATTTCCTATCCATGGAGAGGTTGTGGGTACAAGTCAAGACATTTATGCATGGCATGTTCGATCTTATAATCAATATTATCGGAACACCATATCCCGGGTATGATCATCAGTTCTCTACCAAGATGGGATCCCTTCATCAAATGTTGCACCGGAGCCACATCTTCATTTTGGTGGTGAAAGACTATAACAATGTAATATCAATGTCTATATTTCATTAATATTATTTTTATAATTTTTATAAAGTATTTCCATCAATTTCAAAGTATTTTTTGTTAATTTATGATATATCGATATTCATGTAAAAATATCCACTGATATATCTCCGATATATCCGATATATTCGTAAAATCCAAGTACCTATTTATCCATCGAAACCGATATTTCCATCCTTGCATGGAACACATCATGCAACCACACAATCTCATCCACATATAAATCAACTAGTTGATTCATAGAATAGTCAATCCTGACTGGTATAAAATGGGCTGACTTTGTGAGCTTATCAATAATCACCCAGACAGAGTCATGTTATTGTTGCATGAGGGGAAAACCCGACACAAAATCCATGGAAATGTTATCCCACTTCCATTGAGGAATTGGAAGGGGATTCAACATACCTGTTGGAACTTGGTGTTCAGCTTTGACTTGCTGACACGTCAAACATTTAGATATATACTCTGTCACATCTCTTTTCATTTCTTTCCACTAATAATGTTGTTTTAAATCCTGATACATTTTATTACCTCTAAGATGCACGGTATATACCGTATTATGAGCTTTAAATAGTAACTTTTTCTTTAGCTCTTTATCATCTGCACACATAATCCGTTCTGGAAATACATACTTCCCGCTTCTTTCACTGAAAACTCGGTCTCGTCACCATCTTTAACCATCTATAACTTTTTCTGTAGCTCTTCATCATTCTTCTGAGCATCTATAATAATTTTCTTTAAAACAGGCTGAGCTTTTTTAATTCGAGCTAATATAGCCCATCGTATACTACTCTCTATTCATCAGGTCAGACAATAAAACTGTCATTGGCTTTCTACTTAAGGCATCCGCTACCACATTAGCTTTTCCAAGGTAGTAATCTATTATACAGTCATAATATTTGAACAACTCCAACCACCTCCGTTGTCTCAAATTAAGCCCTTTATGCATTAACAAATATTTGAGACTCTTGTGATATGTGTAAATTCTACACTTTTCCCCATATAAGTAGTGTCGCCATATTTTCAAAGCAAACACTCATCATGTACCAACTCTAAGTCATGGAGGGATAATTTTGTTCATATGTCTTCAACTCCGCCTCGGATGCATGTCACTACTTTTCCATCTTGCATTAACACACAACCTGCACTCAATTTTGAAGCATCACTATACAAAGTATACTTTACCAGGAAATAGAGCATCAAGGTCAACCAAAGATTTTTTTCTCTAATCATGTTCAAACTATTCTGACATTTATTCACTACCTAAACTTTACCATTTCGAGTAATTGCGAGCAGAGAAGCCATGACAAAAGCCTCTCACAAATCTTATATTAAATATGCTAGGCCCAGAAACTTCACCTCAAGTTACATTTTGAGGTGGTTTCCACTCTACAACGACCTCAATCTTTGTAGGGTCAACTCCTATACCATCCGATGACACACATGACTCCTAAGAAGGAAACTTCCTTTAGCCAAAAATCACATTTGCTGAGCTTAACATATAACTTCTTTTCTCTTAGTGTCTCGTTGTGGTGACTATTTTCAAATGTTGTTCTATGTTCCTCCTCGAGATCCTTAGAATACACCAGGATCTCATCAATAAAGACTACTACAAACTGATCCACATAGGGTTGGAATACCCTATTCATTAAATCCATGAATGTTGCCGGTGCATTAGTTAACCCAAATGGCATTACCAAAAACTCATAATGGCCATATCAAGTTCTAAATACGGTATTTGGCACATCTACTTCCTTTACTCTCAATTGATAATATCCTGATCGTAGGTCTATCTTCGAAAAGACACCCGCTCCCTTTAACTCGATAAAGATCTCGATTCTCCTCTGAATGGGTACTTGTATTTCACCGTCACCTTGTTGATTGTCGATAATCAATGCACATCCATGTGAGTGCCATCTCTTCTGTTTAATAAACAGGTTCACCCTTAAGGACACACTAGGTCGGATAAATCCTTAATCCAAAAGCTCTTGCAATTGATTCTTTAACTCTTTTAGTTCTGTTGGAGCCATCCGTACATCACCAGGACATGCGGACTGCTCGCACAATTTCTATGGATAAGTCCACCTCCCTCTCGAGGGAATACTCCGTAACCCTCGTGAACAAGACCGAAATTCCCTTACTACTGAATCTTTCTACATCCACTTGGAGTCAAGTATCACTACTTCAAGAATGTCTCACATCCTTCCTCAGCAAATCTCCTACCTTGCATAGCGAGATCACATCGACATCGCGACCGATCCAATGCCTTGTACTATCACCTCAATCTGGTCAGAGCATCTCAACACTACTATCTTTTGACCACAATCAACGATAGCTCGGTGCTTAGACAACCAATCCATTCCCAGAATCAAGTCAAATTCTAGAAATGGCAAGGGTATTAAATCAACTCTCTTGCTTGTATAACAATGGGGCAATTTCTATATACACTATTCACGCTAATACTGTGCCCTAATGAACTGGTCACATGCATGTCATATGCTAATTTGCTCCACCATCGGTATCTTATCGAACACATGCTCACGCATACATATGAATGGAGTGGATCCGTGGATCAATCAATGCATGCATTTCAATATAAAAAGAGAAAATATACCAAATGAACCTCAGAGTATTCGATCCCCACGAGCCTTCACAGCATATGCCTCGTGCCGGGTGGCCGTAGGTATGTGGCGCATCTATTGTCTTTGACACTATGCCTCGTCTCCCATGGCTGGCTCGCCCCTCGACTTCACATTCATCTCCGCCGATGCAGGTGCCGCTGATCCTCTCATCGCACTCCACGCATTCCTACCGCCTCTGACTCGGGGACAATTTGCCATAAAATGTTCAATGCTTCCACATCTGAAGCACCCTCCTGTCAACAATCTTCAAACTCCTAAATGCTTTCTATGGCAATGAGGGTATCTTGGGATTTCTCCCTGTCCAATTGAACTTCTACCTGTACTAGGTGCTACATTGGACCCTTGCCTTCTACCTCTCGTAGGAACCATTATGATCGAAATGGGAGACCCTCTAACTCTTTCCCCGAGGAGTGACCTAAGCCCTCTAGAAAACTTCTTCTTTGAGATCTTCTTTGTCGCCGTTTAGTCTCTACTTTCATTGCATCTTGGACCAACTGGATAGAGTCTACTTGTCGGAGAGAAGTCATAGGTGCCAAACATCTTCGATTGAATCATGCACCCATCCTCAAATTGCCTACACACTGAATGTCTTCAAATGAGGACCAATTCTAGTGCATACTTGTTGAGATGACCGAATTCTTTCTCATATTTAGCCACCGATGTCTCCTTTCGTCAGTAAATTCAGAACTGCTTTCCACTTCAAATCCTATACATCTCGTACATACTCATTCCGAACTCTTGGACAAGAACCCCAAAGTCACGGGATTTGGAACTGACTTCTCACAAAGAGTTTCAATCTATTTGCCACTCTACAATAGTGAGACTGCACATGATACTCTCTGATTGGGAGGGCATCTAACTTCCTCCAATATTCTTTGTAACCTTTATAACCAGAATTCAACTTTATCGGACTCTTCCATGTTTGTCCCATGGAATTCCTCAAATTTCATGTCTTCTTTACCATGCTCATCTGGGGCTTGGTTGTTAATCTTTCTAATAATTAGTCATATCCCGAGATATCCTCAAGACGCTTCATTTCCATAACCGATTCTGGCTCTACTTTTGACATATTCGAAGGATCCGAAGCGGATAACTTCGACATTCCGTGGTTAACACTTTCATTGCTTCTTCAGCTGTTAGATTCGAGGATGATCCATCTATACAAAACACAAGGACATCCACATCAGGCCAACACATTACTAAACACATGCTTTTCTATCATATACTCTATCCAGAGTAGCCTAAACCTAGGCTTTTCCAGAAACGCCTAAACCTTGGCTTTGATACCACTAACCTGTGACGCCCCCAACTCGGCACATAGTGTCAAGCGAATGTGTCATTTTTTTTTAATAAACTTATAACCTTTAAGCTTGTTCATTCATATAATGTTAAACATTTAACTTGTACTATATTCTATAGTAGTGGATTACAAAATATATACAAGATCCATATATGGAAGTGTTCAACATTTACAATATTTACATTGTTTACAAAAACAAAACATATACAAAAATAGATCAAAAGGTCTTTAGTGGGCACCTAGTAAAGGTGTCGGGCTCTCTGCTGTCGATGCGGATCGTCCAACATCCGGTTTCTTCTTTGTACTCACACTGATGAAACACCAATGTTGTTTATATAGCTTAGTGGAATAATACTGCGGACTTAATTCCTAATAAGAGTCACTACTCCTTTACACATATACATATACTTATAATGTATCAAATACTTAATATCTCATATTCCATACTTCGTCATATACACATGCTTATATATGTTACATACATATAATTTATACATGCTTATGCAATCTTATATTTCTTATCATATCTTATTTCATTTCATGTCATTTACACTTTACTTATTCTTTGCCAACATATACTTGTCACTGCATATCATCACACTTCGGGTTACGACATAATATCCTAATTTGATCGTAACATAAATGCACTTAATTTAAAATTTTTATCCCTTAACCCACCAAGGATCACATACAGTCAAGAAATCACATGGTAACAAAACTTACCTCTTGTAGATCATTCTGCCAAGCCTTCAAAGTCTGCTGGGTTTGTCTTGATTCCTTCGCAAACGCCGCCTTCGCAAGTTTGACCACCCTCTGCAAGTATCCACACACGAACAAATAATGAACGATCTTGTTGAATGCCGCCCAGTTCGTCTCTCTCAAAACGAAATTAGGTCTCTCTGCTTTCGTTGTTCTTAGAGTAAAAGAAGATTTAATTACTCATAAAAATATATATGTCTCACATATATATATCTATATATATGCTAGGTTTTTGTCAAAACGAATTATTATATATTTAAACTCTTTAACACACAATTTAAATTCAAATCCTTATCGTGATAAGGAACGGATTATATTATTATATATTTAAAACTCTTTGAAATAATAATAATTTAAATTCAAACCTATCGATAAGGAAACTAATTTATTTATATTATTATATATTTAAACTCTTTTTTAAATAATAAATAATTTAAATTCAAATCCTTATCGATAAGGAAACGAATTTATATTATTATATATATAAAAACTCTTTTTATTAAAACCCTTACGTATTATTTCCTTATCCAATAAGAAAATATAACAAATTAATTATTTGTTATAATTTAAACTACGTAATTTAAACTTTCTAAAACAAATTCTAATTTAAATAACAATCACTGTTATTTGAATGAAGAATTTACCACTTAAATTACTAGAGAGTGAAACCATAAATCAAGTATTATTTGTTCTAATGTGCTAATTCTATAGGTTCAATTAACATTGGCAGTAGGCCCAAATCACATTTTGATCCTACAAGTCATAAGTGGCCTCTAGCAAGACATTATGACTACCCAAGTTAAATGAAAGCTCATGATTCGAGACAACTCCATTATAGCTAATGACATAATCCTTTTGTCTCATGATATCTTGATTGAATATACAAAGACAAAAGCCAACTTTATATCGCTCTATCTTTGATTACTCGAAACCCAATTAGATCGACTAAACAAATGACATTGATCTCCATCAATTCATTTGATACCTGACATGCATTTCGCTCACCTGTCGAGGGGACCCAGAGATATCTCTTTTATAATAAGAGGGACAAATTCCATCTTAATCGCTCATATCTCACTACATAATTCTTATTATGTTCAAGTATAACCTTTATAGTCATCCGACAAAGACAACGCTTGATTTATAATAAACACAATATTCCTTATGTTGAGAACTATAGCGCCGACTTATGTCAAAGGATTTAATGACAACTATTAGAGATTTAACTTATGACTTGATCCATGTATTAATCTCAAGACGTCATTCAATATTTGTTCTAGATATAAATTCGATTTGTATCTAATACACATATTCATCCCATGAATATCAATCAAACTTTATACTATCTTTTTTAATTCATTGTTATTCCCATAACAATAACCTAATAGGGACATTTAGAACAATTAATACTATTATTCAATATTATATTAAATACTTTAACCATCATAATAATAAATTTACAATACTAAAATACCATGTCCATACAATAGGCCTAAGCACTATTACTAACACACACAGCAATGCTATGCTTCTTATATCATGTCATGCCATTTCATATGTCATATTCAAGTCATTTGTTTTATGTTTCATGCCTGCATAAACCTTAGAAGTGGATAAAGGAAAACGGTGAGTTCGAAGGTGCCAGAATCACAAAGATTTAAACAAATCGGTCTATAAGGACTCGAATGCGCTGTTATTATTGTGCGAGACAATGACCATATATAAGGGCCTGAAGGGGCTGTTATCATTGTATGAGACAATGACCATCTATAAGGGCCTGAAGGCGCTGTAATGACCCAAACGAGGCCAACTGATCAAGATAGTCGGGCAGACTTGTTCTGCATGGGCCATGCCCATCTATCCCTTTACCAGGTTCTAAGCAGACAATCTATGTGTATTTTATGTTCAATACATATCCCATATTTCCGAATAATTAATATGCGATATTTACAATCATTTATTTGTATCTTTGCATTTTTTTTCATATCTCATTATATGCATGAATAATTATGATTATCATGTATGCTTATGAGCTATTTATTATCATTCTAATTTCATCAAGCTATATATATGGATGGATTATAGACTCAAAGGGCTTTCCATAGAGTCCAAGAACACCCGAAAATAGTTATGAAAATCCTATCCGGACTATCTGAAAACAATCCTGAAATTTCAATCCGAACTGCCGAAACAAATTTCGAAATCGCACCCCACGTCCGAAATAGTCCCTAAAATTCCTAAAATTCCCTAAACTCACCAAAAAATTTTAGGACTAGCTTTACCGGCCCATGACCTCTACAAATCTCGTCACTAATTGTCTTGTGAGAATAACTAAAAGTAGAAAATTTCCATACTCTGGAGCTTTTGACTAATGCTAAGACTTGTGCCCATATGAGTTTCTCCCGCTGCGTATACCAACTTTGCCTTCGTCGATTAAAATCTGACGGCCCGATTCGTAAATCTTAGAGAAAAGTTTCTCTCTCTAAAATCTCTTTCTCCTCACACTCTCTTTCTCACGTCTCCTTCTGAGACCAACTTGATTTTTATTCTTATTTTATTATTATTATTATTATTATTTGGATAGATAGCTCATATTGCCTCATTCGGGTCCGTTTCTGCCCCGAAAATTTATTTTCATTTCATTTTATTTTAAATGAACTTAGCTCAAGTTATTTCCCGACTTCCAAAATTTTCATAAAAATCTCGTCCCTGAAGTCACTGACAACTTATCACCCTAAAAATCGTAAAATATTCCGACTGTCTTAGAATTCGACGAAACTTTTCTGAATCACTAGATTTCACGAGACAAATGTAACAACGTAGTCCATTTCGTCATTCGAGATCTAGAGAATTTTCTAAGCTTCTTGAATCATTCTGGCAATTTATTATTATTATCCTTTAACTAATTAAAGTTTCCATGATTTGTACTTTTATCCCTCCACTTTCCTTAATTGCGTACACAATTTTTGGAAAATTTTACAATTTCCTACTTTCTTGCATACAATCTTTTATTCTATGTCATTTCCAGTCCTTAATTGACAATTTACCAATTTATCCTTGACTTTTGTATTAATTCCGGTTTTTTGCTTATTTTATTTTTAACATTATTTTATTCCGGAAAAATATACATTTACTTTTATTATACCCAAAACACATTATAAAATTGTCAGGGTATAAGTTGGGGTGTTACAACTATAGTATGGTAGATAACATAATCATCTAATTATGATTGAACATAAGTAACTGTTCTAAACATAAATGTTTTGACAATACTATAATATGCCAAATAACAAAATCCTTTAATTAAGATTACAACATAAGTAACTGCTCTCAAAGTAGAATGAGATATGCAAAACAAATATTAATTAGACAAGAGGATTTTTGCATGCTTTTCGATTATGCTCGGCCAGATTACAACGTGAACAATACATGGTGCGCTTATCCTGAAATTAAGACTCTATACGCTTTTTCTTTGGTCTTCCAGGAGGTCGTTTTGAACATGGAGGATTTAGAGAGAAGTATTCATTTCTCGAACAACACCATCGTTATTGAATTTTGGCATGTTCAGTCTCTATACCCTCGAAAAAAGCTCGAGTATATCAAATATCAAGTCAGCCACTTGAATTCACTCATATTAACAAAATTAGTCACATTTTGTCCATTAAATCCTATCACTGCACATGCATGCTCACAAGGTATGCCTGACATATCCCAAGCTCGACAAGTGCCACTATGCTCCTTGATGTCAACATTAAAAATTGAAGTACCAATAAATACACCAAAGATAGACTCACTGAATGGGCTGACTGTGTAAACCTCGCTTTTAGCAAGATTAGTTTTCACTTTCTCATATATTTTCGACCCTATAGAACCCGCCCATTGATTGGATTCAGCTTTATGCTTAACAAACATAGCACCCAACTTAGTCATGTGCTCAATTAAGAACCTATAAATAGAGTGATGTCATTCATCTCTTAACTAGGCATTAAATGACTCTGCAAAGTTTGTTGTCATTTTGTCCCATCGTTTCTTCGGGAATTTTGACATTGCCCAATGTTGAGGTTCATTTTGCTCAATCCAGGTTGCTAACGAATCATTATACATAATGTGAATTCATTCAGGAGCATTGTAATTGTCTCCATTCGAAAGCATAGGCAATTTTAGATCCAACCATTGCAATGCATTTTCCTTCCCCTTGTTCCCCCTTGTGTTATACTTATTAAAAAAAGCTACTGAAGTTCTCCTTCAAGTGACGATAACAATAGGCATGGTTCTCTCCTCCAAAAAGCTTTGGTACGCTACGTAGAAGACCCGGGTGTCTATTCGATAAAATGACTACATCCTTATCCCTAATGATATTCTTTAAGTTTTGTAAGAACCAATTCCAATCCTCATAATTCATGGAGCTCATCACACCATACGCTATCAGAACATAAGTTGTTACGACCACAGTGAGATAAGCAGCCAAAATGCACCATCGTATGATCCACTCATATGAGATAAGCTTATAATGACTGCTGAGATCCTAAAAACCCTATAATGACCACTTCATAAGCAATAAAGAGTTATTGAAAATTACCATCACTAGAGGTATCAACCTATAAGCAAATCATCCTGATTACATTTTATTCGCTTCACACATCCAAGGCAACAATTTATAGAAATTCTTCGTTGATTGTACATTATCTCTTTAGCCTTCTCCTAACATGTCAACCAGACATAAGTCAAATGCATCCCATGTTCCCGAACTAAGCCTTTCACTTTTTTCTATGGTATATTCGAGTATATCACGATACAAACACAACAACTGAGACGAATTAACAATGGTTGAGTAGAAACTAGATCATCAACAGTATGCATATGCTCATCTACGAATGTGTGCATCTCAGATAAGACGCAAGCACCCATAGCACGATGTCATTATCTTCCATATAAACTCATCACTTATATATATGTTTAAAGCGCTTTTTTCTTATAATAGTACCCTAAATCTCCTCGCTATAGACATCAAGTACACGCATCACAAAATACATCCGCATTCGGGGAACGTTTCACTAATTAGCCATAATTTCATTTTGGAATCCATTGAATTATGTCAATCCACTTTCGCCATTACACATGAGACTCAATGAATTGTATGACATTGCTAATACGTCCATAGACTAACTCATATTCAACGCTCCATTTCTCTGTACGTGTCCAGAATTGGAAGCAACAATAGGCGTTGGAGGATCACTGGTAACACGACATACGCCCAATTAATGAGTCCATGTTTCTCGAGCACATCATGTTGGTTGTAGCCATAATCATATTTTTAATCAAACTTAACATACCTTGGAGGTGGTCTGACACCTCAACAGTATATATTAGATATCTAACTTGTATACACGTGAATAATAATTATATTGAATTTAAACATTTTTCATTTCTCAGATCGCTCTTCATCAAGCATTCAACATTGATGGATCAAATTTACACCAATGACATTTTCAATGCAGTTGATTCAACCTTCAACCTATCACAAACTATTGAAACAAATTTGACATATGAAATATGCACGTTCGTGATTTCTGTGATGACTCAGCCACCCTTGTATTCAATTGACCCATTGGACTTCACCATTTCCCCATCGTAGCATACATAAACAAACTTCTCGTTCTCCATCTTCGTCTAATCTATAGATTTAGTTTCGTAGTTACAATTTCACGATATAATTTCCTTAGCTACATACTTTAACAACTCATGTATTATGGTGGTACTAATAATCTATTATGGTTATCTAAATGCAATGCAACAAAGAATACAACTAGAGTGGTTATAACAAAGTTTTATTATGGTAGTAACGGGTAGTACACCCAGTTTATTATGGTAGTACACCCAATACAAAATGGTAGTATATCTAGTATGTTATGCTAAAAACACTTATCTCACTAATCCACACGAATTGTTTGACTGATTAGGTACTACCAAAAATTGAAATACGATGCTAGTAAACTATCTAATTCATTCCAATCAAGGACTCAAATGTTGGAAGAATAAAACCTTCATACAATATAGTGTTTTAAGGAAATGTATGTAATGGTAGTAACAAATTGACTTCAAGGAAGTTAACTTATTAACTGTTTTCACCAATGTTTTATTATGGTTGTACATTTAGAAAATTCACATTTTATAAAAATTTCTAGATATTATGATAGTCTCTAAGACTACTTGATGTAAATGATCTATAATATTTGGGACCACATTGGGGGGTACCCCATACTTTTTATGGGCCTACCTTCATCCGATAAAGGTAATACCTAAACCATGTGGTACGATTCTTGATCAAGCTAAAAAATTGACTGTTTTAGGTAGACCTCACGCTCACATCACATTTACCCATTTCATCAAAACATAGTCCATTATTAATAAAATGTAACACCTTTATTTACAAAAACCAAGAAATAACAGTTGAAAATGCCAAAACAAAACTATATTTACAAAAACAAACAAAGAATAGCTGAAAATGCCAAAACTAAGTTATATTTGCAAAAACGAAGAAAGAACATCTAAAAATAGCAAATCGGAACCAATCACAAAACGAAGCTATAATAAAACTTCACAACACAAACTCACAGTCAAATCGAGATAACACAAAGAATCACCGAAAAACTGTTAGCATACTTACCTTGTGTTAAGAGGTGAAAGATGTGAAAATTGAAAAAAAAAATTGCTTTTATAGTGTGAGGGGAGTAATGGGTTGTCAAACATTTAGAGGAGAGGAAAGAAAGAAGAAGAGTCTAGGGGAGGGGAGGGGAGGGGAGAAGATAGAAAAATGGTATTTAGGCATAAGGATAGTTTTGGGTAACCTTTACCATCATCACTTTTTATTATCGTAACAATAATTACTTTTTAGTAGAATGCAGCTGATGTTAATAGAAGACAAAATACATTTTTTCCCAAATAAATGGATCCGTGCTTAAAAAATAAATTTTATAAATTTATTTACACTTGCATTTATACACCCCAATAGAGAGATGGGGTAAAATGGGATGTGTGTGATACATGGGTGGTAAATAGAATTTAAATTTTATGGTTTGAAAATACAAGAAAAGAAACGATAAAAGAGATAGAATCCCAATGATAAAGATTTCATTGATAGGTCATGCCATACCAACGCTCAAATATGCCACATTTTAAAAAAATAAATAAAAAGAGCCACACAATTCTAGGCCTGTGAGTTGTTGAAGTACTGGTGTGCCTCTCGTCCCACTTAAGATTCTCAAATATACGTATAAATTATAAATTTATAATAAATATAATTTATTATATGAATCTGTTTTTATAATAAATATAATTTATTATATGATCTGTTATTAAGTAATAAATATAATTTATTATATGAACAAGTTATTCCTCGATGTAATGGGTTTTAAGGTTTTCTCAGCTTTTTTTCTATACATTTTGAGAATGGTAACAAGAGAAAAGAAAGAATTTTTCTATTCTTGGTTTTTTTCTCTAAGTGTTCTAAGATTTCACTACGTCTCGATTCATTGTGCCCACACACATCCATACCACCCTCGAGGATGATCCGGAAGATCTGACGGCGATTGCCGATCCGTAGATCGACTGCAGCATCACAGTCATGTATTTTCGCCAGATCCATTTAGACTTAAGGTTGGTGATTGATCAGAAGTCTAGCTGATTGGACCGTAAATCGCCTACATAGCATTTTATTTAGTATTTAACTTAGAGCTACAACAGATGTTTAATCATATAGATCCATAAGCCTACTGTGTGTTTTTTCCTTCACCAGGTATCGTAGCATGCTATGATTAGATATGTGCATTCAGGTATTCAATAATGTATGTAATTTTGATGTTGATTTAGTATATGGCACTCAGGTTCTATTTGTTGTTGGGATCGCATGATTAGATTCTAATTTTATGATTTTTTTGTTCATGAATGGATGTATTATTTTACAGAGTTTACCCCAGATCCATGGGTGGTATTTAATTGTGATGACTTTTGGGTTTGTAAAGGTGGAGGCCGGTCATAAGATCAGGTTTCTTCCCGGGTTTCATTTATTATTTACATTTTTTTTTAATTAAAAATAGTTGTAATTTTAAATTTCAAATCTCGTAGAATCAGACACCCTTCATTATTTGGAGTCGGAGAAGATCTCGACACCATCTCGTAACGTGACCACCGTGAAACGTTAGGAGGAGGAGGAGACAAAGGCTGGACGGATCGCGTGCCCGAGAACGCTGCCGCTTTCGCCTACACGCGCGGTAGTTTCTCGCGGGTCCCCACCCGCCGATAGTCTGGGGCGCGTGTGGGCGCGTGGCGAGTCAGCTTAAGGGGCCTACTTCCGCGGCCGGCTCCGTCGTGCGGGTGGTTCTTCCCCCGCCCTGCTTGATTTGGTGGATTCACGGACCTACTACCCTTCAAATTAGAACATGTTAGGGTTTTAGGGTTTTAATTTAAACTAAAATAATTGGGCCCAAGAACCTTAGGATATTTTGTAATAGGCCCAATTTTAATTTTTTAGGAAAACCATGGATTAGGGTTATTTAATTAATGCTTTTGTGAATGGTTTAAATTATATGCTTATAACATGTTTATGTGATAACATGCCATATAGAATAGGTGGTGCCATATAAATTTGCATCAATGATATCATACGTGCATAATAATTATTATGATTCATTACTAGTTTAATAATTATTATGGAAAATCATTTATTTTTGAGTAATTTCATAGAAAATCCCTAATATTAAAAATATTGAATGGAAAGAAGGTTTTAATTAATTTAATTAATTTAAACCTATACTCCATCAGGTCTAATAATAAACGACGCGACGCCCCAACTGATAAACATGGCTGGATTTATCGATTGGGGACTAACTAAGTTTCAAAATTTTAATAAGACTGATCGCCCAACGTCGGCAATCTTGGATAATAAAGATAATTTTGAAATTAAAACAAATGGTTAAAAAACATTCAAACTTAATTTAATTATTACCTCCCAACGAGGCTATGATATTTTATTAAGTGCCCAAAGTTTTAAAACACTATGAAATGATTTTCATGTATTATCTAGAAAGTTCGTTTAAGAAGGTGGGATTTAAGTAGTCCGCTTGTGACTCACTCCTTTCCTCTGGAACCAACTTAGTAGGATACTAATCATTTGCCAGATCAAATTTAGTTTGTTATAAATATCTTGCCAACTAAGTGTTTATAATGGAAACTAAATAATTGTTTACAATAAAACGTAAAATAGTTTTTGGGATTAACTAAATTTTAAGATTATGTTTATTGTAAGATATTACGCTTTTAATACCTAGTGTGTATTTTCAAACATCATTTAACCCATCGCATGATTTTTGTCAAAGCTTGGTGATGGAAATAATTATGTTGAATGGAAACCAACCCGCATTGTTCGGATTTTGAAAATCAAGTTTGTCCTAACCACACCAAAGCCCAATGAGCTCAGAAGCAAATGCATCCGACCAAGTCGAAAAGACTATGAGAATCGACAAGGCAAATATATCGGGCCACGCTATATTCTCGCCAAATGCTTAGTCATTTGAAAGGACAGATATTCCATCTCGAGAGGAGCGCAATGATCTGCATCGATAAGATGTTTCCACAATCAACAAGTTCTTGTAAGGCAGGCCATAGCTTAGTAGGCTATAATGAACACTAGAATGATCGGGGAAGTGCGAGGGATCATCATCAAAATGATGTCACATCTCAATCAAGCCGGGCGTCAGATGAAGACGGAGCAAAGGTCCCAAATCGATTTCATATTCAATCCCTACCCGATCGCTTTTTTACTTCCGCCTTTAAAGTTAATTATAATATGAACAAGATGGATCTAACTCCCACAGAGTTGATGCATGAACTGAAAGTGCCGGAAGGGCTCTGAAGTCGTGCGGTGTTCATATGACTCAGGCCTACTTGCCTACAAAGTGAAACCTAAGGGTGGGAAAGAATAAGAACAAGCGTATGGGTCAGTACCGCTACTAAACCACCGCTATGAAGAAGCCAAAAAGGCAAGTGCTGCTTCAAGCCGCTGATGAAGGGTCACTGAAGCAGACCGCCTCGATTGCCAAAAAGCAAGGTAATGGGTAATTTAAATGTGGTCAAGCTTGTTTATGGAGAATTATAATGTGATAAATGGATCATTGATTCAGGAGCCACTAACCATGTCTCATACTTTTTGCAAAGTGGTTCGGATAAACTAGCTCGTCGACAGAAATTGTGAGGTTTTCGAGTAGGTTGAAATGGAGAATATGTTCCGTTTAAAGCATTAGGCACAAGTAGAATTATTTTTCAATAATGATGGGACTTATGTTTAGTAGATCGCTGATATGTACCGGGATTTTAAAAAGGAATTTAATTTCTCAGTTGCTTGACGAACAAGGTTTACAGCAATTTCGAATTTCTTTTATTACAATAAGAAGTTCAACTTCATTATTTGTACTGATTCGATAGATGGTCTTGATTATTAAAGTCCTATGTCCTATGATGTTTTAATTACCGAAATTGTTGATAAGAATGACTACCTAGCCAAGAAAATAAGTGTTTAAAAATGGAACTACCTTGGTATTTCATATAGGGTCATATTAACTTAATAGATTCATGGTTTGCAAAAAGTGGACTTAACTTCCCTAGACTTTGAAACCAAAACAAGATGTGAATCTTGTTTGAAGGTAAACGACAAATAAAAGGCCTTCTGAGTTTCAAAGGATATCGCAACCAAACTGGCCGAATTGGTGCATACCGACAAAAAGTGAACAATAAAAAACGTCCAAGCGAGGAGTGGTATATGAGCATTTTGTCACCTTGGCTGCATGACTACCAAGATATGGATATATTTACCTAATGCGCCAAAAGTCTAAACTTTTCACTAAATTTCGAGTATAAGGTCGAGGCAGTAGTGCTACCAGACTCCATATCAAAGAGTCGTCCGACCAGAGGTGGTGAATACTATCCGGAGAGTTTAAGTCTTACTTGACTCAAGAGGGATAGTCAATAAACTATCAAAGACTGAACACCCCCAAAGAAATGGAGTCAAGTAAAGAAGAAATAATCCTTCAGGATATGGTGAGGTCAATGCTTAGTTATTCATCTCTACCTATATCGCTTTGTATATGCCAGAACTAATGTATCTTCGAATTTAGTTCCTTCTAAAACGGTTCCTAAGACACCCATGTAATTGTGGAAAGGGCGCGCTTCAGTTTAAGCTTTCATATCCGAATACGGGTGCTCCGCACATGTCTTAAGAAAGGATCCAAATAAGTCGGAATCGCGCACAGAGGTTTGTATGTTTGTTGGCTACCCTAAAGGTCAATAGAGGTGACTATTTGATAGTCCCTGATAAAAAGGTTATTGTGAGTACTCACGCAATCCTTTGGATGAAGACTATATAAGCAATTTCAAACTCCAAGAGTAAAATAATTTCGAGAGCTGACCACCAAGAACAACCTGAACCACCGCTGTTCGTTCTATCACCACCGATTCTATGCATGTTCAAAGAGGGAAAATAAAATTCGAAGGTGAATGTTTCAGTTAATGTGTGGAACCAAAGGGAACAAGATCCACTATAGGAAATCAGAACTTAAGAGCCGCATAAGAGGAACTAGTACCTCATGTTCGTAACAATGAACCACAAACTGCTGAGCTCATCCAGAGCGACAGAGTAAGGCGGAAGCCTGCGAGATATGTCTTGCTAGGCGAGTCTTACCAAGTTATTGCTATTGACAGTGAAGATGATCCCATCAATTACAAAGAAGCACTGGAAGATGTGGATGTACAGGAGCTGGCAAAAGCTACTGACCGTGAAATGGAATCTATGTATTCCAATTCATCTGTCTTCAGAGGCACCCAAAGGGGTAAAAACCATCAGGTGTGTAAGTGGATTTACAAGAGAAAAAGAGGATCGATGGGAAGGTGGAAACCTTCAGCTAGATTGGTGGCAAAAGGCCATATACCCAAAAAGAGGGATAGATTATGAAGAAACCTTTTCAAAAGAGTCATGCTTAAATCTATCCCGATTCTTTTAGCCAGAGTCGCTTAGTCTCGATTACGAGATTTTGGCAGATGGATGTCAAAAACAGCCTTTTTAATGGCAATTTTAAACAGGACATCTACATGCAAGAAACTTAAGGGTTCAAAGCTAAAGGCAAAGAACACATGGTATGCAAGCTGCAAAGGTCCATTTATGGACTTCACAAGCATCCAGATCATGGAATGATTCAAATAATCAGCCATACTTTGGCTTTGAGGAAAAGCCCCGATGAACCTTTGTGTTTACAAAAGAATCCAAGCAATGTATGTTTTTCTAGTCCTTTACGATGACATATTGAAAGACCTGAACGACAAACAAGTTGTTGTCAGGTGTGATCGGTCGCATAAACAATGATACAGACTTATAGTTTAACTATATTTAAATCAAACTTATACGAGACCGGAAGAATAAGTTGTTGGCACTATCTCAAGCCTCTTATATTGATAAAAATTCTTGTCGTGTTTAACATGGAAAATCTAAAGGGGATTCTTACCCTTTAGACATGGAATTCATCTTCTGGTTACAACTACCAAAACTCATAAAGAACGATGAGTAGGATGCACCACTCTACCAGAGGTAGTCCCATGTATGCCATGTTATGTACGCAAATTGGGAGACTCATATGGCTGTAAGCTAGATTAATTCGATCTCAGAACATCACGTGAAAGCATATACTTAAGTATCTAAGGAGAACAAGAGATTATATGCTAGTATATTCCAAAGGGGAGTTTAGAAACCATTGGTTTCCTACGCACTGCATTTCCAAGGATATTGACTCAAGGAAATCTACCTGGGTTATGTGTTTACACTATATGGTGGAGTCGTCATTGGAGGAGTATTAAACAGACGGTAGCATTCCACCACGGCTTTCGAATATGTTGTCGCTCGAAAGTGTTCACAGTCAAATAAGGTTCATTATGGATCTTCAGCACACCGCAAAGTCGGCCCATTACCCTTTACTCGTGACAACAAAGGCCGTAGAGTACTACCCAAAGAACCAAGGTATCACAAGAAACAAAAACACACAGAGGAAGTACCACTTGATCCGAGACATCGAGCGAGGAGACACAAAGGGTTACCAAAATAGCCGAGGAAACCTAGCGGACCTATCTACAAAGGCCTCTAATTGCTCAAGTTGAAAGACATGTAGATTCTATGGGTGTTAGGAGATTACCGACTTATTTTGTGACTAGTGAGCTTTTTTATCTGAGCTAGCAAGACAAATAAAATTATTGTATTTTTCTGTGTTAATAAAATTTCAATGAGGTATTAATTTCACCCAGCAATAATTAGTATTTTTCGTATTAAGGTCCAGATTTACTCATGATATGGTCATATGGATACGTCCATGGAAGACATGATCATAAGTTCTCATAATTAATGAATAAGATCACAAGTATTTAACAAAGTTGGACGCTTATTTAGACTATAATATTTTATGAAATAACTGCTCCTGCTATTATAAAATATTGGCGTATTATGTTTGCATCGATAGATCAAAGAAAGATTTGATTAAAGTTAAATTTCTCGTGAAAGGAATTAAATTCAAGTAGATATTTGATTATTATTTTTCTCAATCCCGAGTTTATTTTAAATAGGTAATTGAATAATTATCGGGTCTTTGAATTGTCAATATGTGAGGCCTATTTTGACGCCAATACCCAGATTACACTGAACGTGATTTGCTTAATTACCAAGATTTATGAAATAAACAAAAAATGGAAATTGTATGAAATATCCTCTTGATATGTTTCTACACTTGGATGTAATGGAAGTCACCGCCAAAGGCATTTGATCCATTGTAGAAACTGCAAATCAAGAGATTAAAATAATTAATTTGATGATTTAAAATATAATCAATTAATTATCGATATTTTACAATGGAGGAAATTAATATATATATCAATATTATTAATTTTGGAGTTCAACTCCGGGGCCTTGAGCGGAGTGGCACCGATTAGAGTATAATCGCTTTTCACCAAGAGCCTTAATTAATAATAAATACATCCTCGCGCTACCAGGAAAGTGGCTGAGCTCATATCGCAATGGAACTATAGAACACAAAAAGTCGAGTTACATTACTAGGGCTTACGCCAAGCTCAGACTCAAGAGCAAGTGAGATTGTTACAATTATGTGCTCTGGGTCCCACTTAGTATTCTCAAATATATGTATAAATTATAAATTTATAATAAATATAATTTATTATATGAACGGGTTTTTTATAATAAATATAATCATTATTTATGAATCGTTATTTATACAATATAATCATTATATGAACATTATTCCTTTGATGTAATGGGTTTTAAGGTTTTCAGCTTTTTTCATACATTTTTGAGAATACGTATCAAAGGCAAAGGTTAATTTTTCTATTCTTCGCTTTTTTCTGCTTCGCTCTGCAAGCATTCACTCTACGTCTCGATTCGACAGCCCACACACATCCATACTCACACCCCGAGGATAGATCCTGAAGATCTGACAGCATTGCCGATTCAGATCGACTATGTAGATCGTTGGTCGCGTACGCTGTCGTAGATCCGACGGTGTAGATTGCCGGTCGGGTGGTCGATCTAGAAGTCTAGTTGACGGATCCGCAAATCTACATAGGTAATTTTATTTAATATTGAATTTAGATACAAAGCTTGCATGTTTAATCATATTGTTAGATCCATGTGCTTCCAACAGGTGTTTTTCCTTCGTGAGTTTCACCTACTAAATTTGTAGTTGGAGCAATGAACAAAATATCGGTATCATTTCTGATATATCAAGACGGATTTTTACTTCTGATATATCGTTAAAATATCGGTAAATATCGGTGGATATTTTGGAAAAATATCGATAAAGCGAAAATTAATAAAAATATTTTTGGAATTCATGAAAATACTTTGTCGAACTTTATAAAAGACATAAATGTGCTAAAGATACACCATTAAAAGAATATCTATTATAATTTATTTAAATTATATTACAACAGTAATTTAAAACCAAATGAGTTAATCGACGCGCCCATTACATTATTCGACGGCGTCTCCATCTTGATGAAGATAATATTCATAATAAGATCTTCAAAATATCGGGTAGATAAAATCACAAAAGAAAAATAATTTGAGAGTTAATGGATTTTGATGTGTATGGATGAGTTTGTAAAGAGATTGTATGATTTTATGGGTATTTATAAAAAATTTTGGAGTCAAAATAGTGATTACCGATATTTACCGATATTTACCAATATTTTACCGATATTTACCGATATTTTACCGATATTTTTCAAAATTCCCGCATGTCACGGCCTACGCCTCGATTTTTCGTGGAAAATCGGTTTTTTCCGATGCTGGCAAATCGACGATTTTACCGATTTTTCCCCAATTTTTCCTCTCACTAATGCTTCCACCGATTTTTCTTCTGTGCTGCCAACGAAACGGATTTTTCAAGTAAATATCCACCAAAACCGATTTTTTGTTCCTTGGTTTGGAGAAACATACATTCGAGGCTCATTGCACAATGGCTCAATTTCACCCACCTTAGCCTATTTGATAACTATTTTAAAATTATTTAATGATATTTTATATAACAAATGTTTATTTGGTTATTTTTGGATTGAAAATTTTGTTATTATTATTATTATTATTAAATATTATTTTTTCATTATTATTATTTTTCTCATTTTCCGCCTCCTACGTTTCCTCTTATTTCCATCCCATCGCCCTGCACCACCTAATCAAACTCCAACCTACTTCTCCCTCCCCCCTCCCTTTTTGCTGAACTTCTCTGGTCTTCTCCTGCTTCCACTCTTCCTCCCATATAGATTTCTCTGGGGTGTCTCCATCTTAGAGGATCCTGTTTCTAGATCTGAGGTTCTGCTGGTTTAATTTTAGGTGCTCCAGCTGTCTAGGCCTCTGCTTTCCTCTCTCCTCTTGTTGTCTGATTTTTTAGTTCAATCTTTCTCATTGTGTTTCTCTACTAGTTTTATGTTTTTCAATGAACTTCACTTTTTGAGTTTGGCTGATTCTACAATAGATAATCAGAATAATAACTAGCATCTGGGGGTCCTTGTCTTCTCTCTTCTCCGTCTGTAGAGAACTGTTGAAATTGTTAGTGTCTGTGGTGTAAATATAATAACCATGGCTTCTTCAAGTGGGAACTCATCTGGGTCAACTCAGCTTAAGAACTCGGGTTCTGAAGAAGACCTACAGCATGTGATGGATCAAAGAAAAAGGAAGAGAATGCAATCAAATCGGGAATCCGCAAGGCGGTCTCGGATGAGAAAACAGAAACATCTGGATGATCTGATGGCCCAAGTTGCTCAGTTCAGGAAGGAAAATAATGAAATCCTCTCAAGCATAACATCACCAACCAGCGCTACCTCACTGTTGAGGCTGATAATTCAATTTTGAAGGCTCAGGTTATGGAACTGAGCCAAAGATATCAGTCTCTCAATGGGATCCTCAATTACATGAACCCCAACAATGGCCTGAAACAAAAGGATTTCCCGCATCATGACCATTCCAGAACACAATGAACTATGCAAACATGTTAAATGACCAACTCTCCTGGGTGCCTCGCCAGAGGACGGTTTAATACGAATATCACGCTCAACACCCCTCAATGCACACGGCTCCACACCAGGCACGGAGAGTCGATCCATTATGGACTTTTCAAATCAATTCGTAAATTCAGCGAGAGGCTCAACCCAGACCTCCCCGCTAAAACCGTTCTCCGATACCACAAGCTCAAACCTGCTGGGCAATCATAGCAAAAATGAACAAAAACTCGATAAACTTCAGGTTTTTGAACGCAATAAATAAACCCATACAGCTCTTGAAAAATCATCCACCAAAGTCAAAAAATAAAATTTGACTTTATCATATTCAATAAAATTTGAACTCAAGCCCACGAGTCGCAAAGAAATGCCGAGGACCTATGAGAGGAGGCCATCGAATCGGTCCCCACTAGTTATAGCATTGGCAAACACGACCGCGGCGGGTACCACGTTTGGGCCGACCACGAGAGCAAATCGAGGAGCCGTAGAGGTGGTCAGTATCAATGCACCGCCACCTTACTTGCCCGATCTTCCCACCAATCCGGATATCCATGCGTTTTGAAACAAGTATTGTCATCATGACCCGATCGCCACAAATGTCAATACAATTTTGATTTACCCGATCGCAACACGAGCTCTCGGGTCGCGCTTGCGAGCAAACGCATGGATTTCCTCCTTGTCCGCTCTATCTCGAGCAATACCCCAGACTTTTCTTCCTGAAGACATGCTTGATACACACGACGAGATCGCAGCGCGGCTGACAACAAATTAGAACGCATCGCTGCATATAACTTCATCGTTAATGCCACAGAAATTATGAGTCTCCTCCTCCCGATCCGCAAGTCGAATTGTTAGCTTCACCACAAGTACTACACAGTAATAATAATGGAGGCTTGAGAGACGATCCACCATCACACAATCCCATCAAACGGGTAGGCAATAAATTCACCATGGCATTCAGTTTCGCTATTATTGTGTAGAAGATTAAACTTCAATTGTCAAGGCGAGGACCATTGGCCACGCAAAACCGCTTCTCAAGATAATCCCAAAGTCGTTTGGCTTCATCATGAAAAGGAATGGAGGCCGCCAATTTTGGATCAAGAGTCCGTGTGATCCATGAGACAAGCATAGAATTGACAGTGTCCTAATCGAGTTGTTTCTTCTTCTCCGTTGGTTTGGTGAATGTCCCATCAACAAACACAAATTTGTGCTGAATAAAGACATTAACTTAATCGCACGCGCCCATCGAAATATAATTGTCATTAGAAAGGATCACGGGTGATCATATTCCCGGCCGATCTCTTACTCCAAGATAATATGAGAATGGGACTATTTTCCCATCGCCGCCATAATGAGAAGAATCGAGAGAGTAGGCTGATGATGATGATCAAGAAATCGTGAGAAAGAAAAATAAATGGGTAAAGCTTGTCAGTCGCTATGGCTCATACTATGTTAAATGACCAACTCTCCTAAAAGCTCAAGCCAGATTTCCCGCTTAATAATAATATCACGCTTCAACAAGACATGTTTCACCGATCCACTTCATCATCATCATCATCATCATGGCTGAAAATGACCGTATAATGTCGGTGTTCTTCCTTCATCGGGTGGCGTTTGTTCAAGGTCTCACCGAGCGGAGAAAAAAATCTTTCTCCTTTTTATTATTATTATAATTCAATACTTATTTTGGCTTAATTACTTACCCTTTTTTTTTTCCTAATAAATTCACTATCTTGCACATGGATTTATGACATGTCAGTGGCATCGGGATATCAGAAGTACAAAACTACTATATTGCCAGTATGGATTTATGACACATGTTCTCAAAAAGATTAGGGATACTATAAAGTCTTTAGAGCATCTCCAACAAAGCTATCTAAAATAGCTACTCAAAATATATTAAAATATTGTATTATCTATTTTAACTAACCACTTTTTCAAATTCACTCCAACAACGCTATCTATTTTAGCTATCCATTTCAACTAATTTTAACTAACTTTCAATAATAAAATTTAAAATACTATTTAGTATGCCATGTCATCACCATATTGATGACATCATGTGTTGATGTGTTACGCCATGTCATCAAATTTTTAATTTTTTTAATTTTTTTTAATAACGATCATATTTACAATGATCACGAAATTCAAAATTTTAAATTTGAATTTTCAACAAGAATATTTGCAACGGTCATACTACATTGCTAGGCACTACTTAAGCAAATGTTATTACAAAGATTTCGACCGTGATTACTACTATCTAAATTTGTTCGTTCATTAATAAAAAGAATTACATATTCTTTCCAATATTTATTTAAGTGGCGATAATATTCAAATTTTGCAATCGAGGCATGCAACCTCGTACTCAAAATACATTATTCGATCTTCCTTCATTTGCTCCATTTTCATTTTTCTTTCTCTTGTAGCAGTAGACGTGCTCTTCGTGTAATGTATGTCATAGATATAATATTTAAAAATAAAAATATACATAATATATTATATATTATAACAATTAAATTTAGTTCTAATTGTTTCATAATTTCTCATAATTTGTTTTTTATTTTTTTCTTAATTTTTCAGATTTTTCCTATTTTGTACATTAATTTTCATAAAATTTCCTATTTTTTTCAAAGTTGTTTGAAATTGTTTGTTCTAATTTATTCATAATTTGCTTTATATTTTTAGGAAGAGAAATGAGGGTCAGTGGGAAAGAAATGAGGGTCATGGAAAGAAGAAACAATGGCTATGGAAAATAGATAGCCAAATGAGAGCTATGGGAAATAGATAGCCAAATAGCTAGCCTCTTGGAGTGGATTTTTAGGAAGAAGCTAGCTAAAATAGCTAAGGGGAGGGGTTTAACTAGCCTCTTGGAGATGCTCTTACCGTAGGAATTTTTAAGCTTTTTTTTTTCATTGATGTTTAATTTTATTTTATATATATTCGTTTAAATTCATTTTTAGTCCTATAATTTATGTGTTAATGAAAAGAATAATTTAATTATTTTAAACTAGTAAAGTAAGTTCATAATATGTTTTTTTTTTTAAATTATGTGTGACCTTATAGGTTCACTCAATGCATAAAGGCCCAAACTGAGTATTCTCAGTTCATAAGATAATTATTTTCAGCATTATAATCTAATAGTTCAAGTGAATTTCTGGTGACTAAAAACCTTACCATAGTATGATATTAGTCCTTTGTCACAATAAATGTCTCGACATACAAAGCATGGATGAAGTCATCTTATACAACTTAATTGTTCCTTGATTCTCAAGTAACCGACTAAAACAAATGATATTGATAACTCCTATCAATTTCCATTCGAAACAACGCTTCCATGCATTTCTCGGGCCTCACTTATGAAGAGGCCAATAGACATCTGACTTAATTAAGAGCGAGATAAATTCCTTCACCATCACTCACATTCCTCCACATGATTTATCGCATACCTAACTCATGTTCAGATACTTCCATCTCATAAAGACGTCACTGAGCTACCAAGACACGAAGTTCCTCATATAGATAGAATCCATGGTGAATTCAGCCTAAGGACTCAAATACCATCATCAGAATGTGAGAATTACTGATGGCATAATCCATGTATTTCTCATAGCGTATAAGTCCAATAACACGAACTTAACATGTATTTATGTTCGAAAGTAACATCTAAAAAGTTCACGCACTAAATAAAACGGGTCTTTTTCTTCTTTGTAAACATATAATATCTTACCATTATTATTATTCCCACAATAATGATCGACTATGAACTATTTAGAATAGTGTTCTTATGCCTTAAGGTTTTACTATCAAGTCACATACTTGATGACATAAAGCGAAACCAACTATTCAAGGATATGATTTTATCAAGTTAAACCACAATTTAAATAACAAGATAAAATGATAAATGCCTCATGTATATAAACATATAATGACAATGTATATGCCACTGGGCTAGAGCATATCACTAACAATCTCCCACTCATTTCCTAAGCCCAATCAGGCATAAATCGAATGCCTATCGATCTAGTATGACTATCATGCTTTGACTATGGAAGAGGTTTAGTTAAAGGATCAACAACATTGTCATCAGTATGAACTCTACATATCTTAACATCTCCTTTCTCAATGATCTCATGAATGAGGTGGAAACGCCTGAGTATGTGTTTGGATCGCTGATGTGATTTGAGCTCCTTGGCTTGAGTAATAGCCCCATTATTGTCACAATAGACGTCCACTGGGTTTGTAATGCTAGGAACAACACCCAGTCTAAAAATGAATTTTTTTTTATCCAAATTGCCTCCTTAGCCGTATCTCGAGGCAAAGAATGTGCTCTTAGCTCCTTTGTAGTAGAATAATTCCGACCACTCAAGTAACTTGCTTGGAACTTCAGCTCACAAAGACTCATTCAACAAAACACAAAACCGTATCATGATTCAAAAGTCATCTAAGTCGACCGAAACCAAAGATCGTGATAACCACTTATAACTAGCTCGCCTTCTTGATCCACCAGATAAAAAACTTTGGTCTTCTCATACTTAAGGATATTCTTAATCGCTATCCAGCTGACATTCACCTGATCTCGATCAACTCACTGTCATGGCGTATATGGATATTAACGTGCCGGGTAAAGCATGGCATACATGATGAATCACAATAAGCATATGGGATTTATCCATACGCTTCTCGTCCTTCGTGATTAGACATCGAGACTTCACTGAGCTTAATGCCAGAAGGAGACATTGGCAAGAACCCTCTCTTGAATCTTGCATAAAACCTTAGCACTTTTTCTATGTACCCACTCTTGACTCAGCCGAGTAACCGCTGGATCTATCTCATAAATATTTATGCCTAGGATGTAGGCGTTTCGCTCTAAATCTTTCATCAAAACATTTCCTAACAAAGACTTGACACTCTTTATGTAGGGATGTCATTTCCAATGAGTAAGATGTCAGCCCACATTACAACACTAAGAAGACACCGTACCTCATACTAATCTTTCAGATACACAAGGCTCATCTTCATTTTTCATAAAGCCAAACTTTTAACAACCTCATCAAAACGAAGATTCCAAATTTTCGTGTTTACTCTTAATCCATAAATGGATCTTTGAAGCTTACACACCCTATTAGGATACTTAGGATCGACAAAACCCTCAGGTTGTGTCATGTACACATCCTCGAGTAAGTTTCCATTAAGAAACGCTATTTTGACATCCATTTGCCAAATCTTGTAATCATAGTACGATAGCAAGAAGAATCCTAATAGACTTAAGCATAACGACAAGTGAAAAGGTCTCATCATAGTCAATACCATGAGTTTGTTTGAAACCTTTTGCAACAAGTCAAAGACTCATGTCATATCATGTTTGATCTTATTTAACCCATTTACAAACCAACGACCTTAGCATCCTCGTGCATCAACCAAAATCCAAACCTAGTTATCGTATTACTGATTGCATCTCACTTCATGGCTTGAAGCCATTTTTCAGAATCAGGGCTCATCTCCATTGTTCTATGATAGGTCAGGGACTCACTTAATCCACGCAGCTCAATGGTTTTGTCGCCGCCATAAGAAATCCATTCTTTAGGCTCATGATGAATCCCATTGACCTCTCATCTGTGTGTGAGATAACACCAACAACTGGTTGTGAGTCTTGTAGAATTTCCATGGAAGGCTCGGTGGCAACTTGTAGTTCTTGAACTTCTTCAAGGGATGTCTTACTCCCACTGACTCTCTTGGAAATGAACTCTCTTTCCAAAAAGACTCCATTGCAAGTAACAAACACTTTGTTCTCGGATGGGATGTAAAAGTAGTACCCTTTTGTTTCCTTTGGATACCCCACAAATAAGCACTTATCAGCTTTGGATGCTAGCTTATCGTAAGCCCGACGCTACATAAGCTTCACAACCCCAAATTCAGAAAAAGATAAACCAGACGCTTCCGTCTGGCTAAATTTATATGGTGTTTTCAATCGCCTGGCGGGAATTCTATTCAATAAGAACGCACGCCTCTAATGATACCTCGTAAGGATATTGGAAGATCTATTCAATACCAGTAGATCGAACCATATCTAATAAAGTTCAATTTCTCCTTTTCGATACACCATTCCATTACGGGTGTTCCGGTGTGGGAGTGAGTCAGGAGACTATCCCACAATCCTTAAGATTAACACTAAATTTTCGCTTTAAATATTCACCACCTCGATCAGATCGGTGTATTTTGTAATTCTTTCCAGTCGACATGTACTTCATTCTGAATAATTTGAACTTTTCAAATGATCCTACTTATGCCTCATTAAGTCGAAAACTATCTACTAAAGTCATCGGCAAAAAGGGCTGGTAACGATAACCTCCTCTAGCAATTGAGCTTTTATTGTCCACAAACATTTGTATATGGCATGACAAGTCACTATTCCTCTTATCGTGTCCAGCCAGGGAAATGGAGCCTTGGTCATTTTGCTCTAGTAAACAAGATTCACATGTTTAAAATGACTTCTAAGTCAAATGAATGTATTAGCCCATCTTCGATGGAGCTTCAAGATGCGTTTCTCATTGACGTGGCCCAAACGACAATGCCAGTAGGTCGATTCAAGTCATTGACTTGAAACCTCGTATCGGGATGTTATAGATGTGGCTTGCTGTTCCCAAGTTTAGAACATAGAGACCATTAGATAAATGAGCATTCCCATAAAAAATGTTTGCATTATAGATGGAGAAAATATTATTCTTAATAATAAAGTGAAATCCATCCACGTCTAAACAAGAAACTGAAATAATGTTTCTACTCACAGCAGGCACATAATAACAATTCTTTAATTGGAAAACAAGTCCACTAGGCAAAGTCAAATCATAAACTCCTACAACTAATGCAGCAACTCTTGCTCCATTCCCCACTCGTAGGTGTCACGCCCCGATTCCCCCGCCAGACTGGACACATCCGAACTGAACTGGGACGCGAGACCCTATATATACTGGGACTCTTTACCTGAATAATTATACATTGCTATATCCAAGTCTTATAATATATCAAAATCATATACAAAAGTCCAAAATAAAACTACCACCGTAGTGACGTTTACAGTGTCAGATATACAGTACCAAGTCCCATTTACATATTCACAACTATACACCATAATTAATGATCGTAGCGCTGAAGCTACAGCTGGGATGAACCCCTACTCGTGTGTCATTCTGAAGAATGCTGGTTCCTGGACGTCTTCTCTCAGACCACACTGACAACCCGTGCTAAGCTAATACGCTTTAGTGGGAAACATATATACAACATGTGTAAAATTCCGCTATAATAAGATATAACAATAACAAAGTATCGACTTCATAGCCCGTATAATGGACTTATACAAGTAATTATGCTTATCACTGACTTATGCCTAATACTGACTAGTGCTTGTTAAATGGACTTATGTTATTCTTCTATAAAAGTACCCGTAGGGTACTATTAATAAAAGTTCATTATACTAAGTACCGTAGGTACTCATCGACGATATTATATTATTGTGACTTATATGTTTATTCAAGTCTCCCGTAGGAGTTACAGAACTTACTCTTATTCGAATTACCCGTACGTGACATGTAGACGTAACGATACACCATAATTTCCTCTCTTTGTTTCTTATTCTTCGATTATTATCATATAATTACTGGATACTGCATCAGCATTTCACAAACGTAAGACACATCATAATAATATCTAAAGATATTATACAAGACTTAAAAGCAGGATTTTAACATTGTAACCGGAGTGCCATAGCACACCAGACAGAGTGCCGTAGCACTTAACAGACAGAGTACCGGGTTACTAATCAGAATGCCTGAGCACTAACAGAGTACCGGTTATTTAATCGAGTGCCTGAGCACTAACAGAGTACTGGCATTAATCAGAGGCTGGAGCACTAATGTGAGTACCTAAGTACTAATCAGGATGTATGCTATGTCACCTCAATAGCTGATCTCGTGTATTTTTATAATTATATGAGTTTTCGCACTTGATCGGGTTTAGAATATGGCATTCTAATACATTATGTGTTCGCGACAGATCGTATTTCATATATGGATACGTATGATGATATAATCACACCTAATCATGTATTCTTTATTCTTCTGAATCTACTTCACTCAGAATTGGAATCAATCCAATCGGATCATTCAAATTCAAAGTTATGGCATTTTCATGCCAACTAGTCGAAGTACTGACGCCTAAGGTACAGATTAAAAATATATTTATTTTCCAGTGCCTTCGTCTCTGATATTTGGCACTGGATATTTGTACCATTTAAAGTTAAGGTGCTAAGGGTCTCTATTCGAATCACCCCATTCGAAAGAGCAATCGAAACTCAAGTTACGGGCCCCAAACAACTCCTCCGTACTACTCTATGATCAATCGGTGCAGGAAATGGGCTTCTACACGGCCCCACTTTCAGCAATCTTGAGCTAACGAATCAGAATTTGGAGATACCGATAAAATATATTTGGTTCTCCTCTTGAAGTCTATTTACACAGCCACTTGAATCACTCAAATCGGAGAAGAAGGAAGAAATGAACAGAGATTGCTGGCCAAAATACGAAAGCGAGTGGCTGGGACGAATTAAGCGGTCTACCGGTAGGACTTCAAGTTCTCTGGGTAGGACTATTTAAAAATGACCCGGTAACGATATTCTACCGGTAGGACTTCAATCCCTACCAGTGGGGCTCTCGAAAAGTGCCCAAAATTGGGTGGTTTCTCCCATTTTTCATGCCTTATCATCATGATCCTCTATTATCTTCATCAAAAGCTAACATGGAATCCTCGAGAACTCCCTGAGCACTTTTAATTTGCAAAGGAATCACAAGATTCATGCCAATTTCACCAATTCTACAAATCCTTGGAATTTTGGAGGATTGCCATATCTAATCATTATGAACTCAGGGCTTTTCAACCAAACTTCCCTTAAATCTAGAGTTATAATGTTTGCCTAGCAAACTATAAGTGGGAATAAATTTAATATTCAATGGAAACCCCTAGCAATACATGCTAAAGTAATTCTTATACCAAAAACATGCTAAATCCATAGTTTCCATACCAGGTCAAGTATCCATACCTTGGATTTGCTCACCTCTTCCTCTTCTTCTTCTTTCCCAGCTAACTTCTCCTTCCTTTCTCCTCCTCCTCAGTAGCTTCTTGTTTGAGACCAAAAATGCATTTGGTCTCCACACCTATTTATAATAAAGGTTTTTCTTAAATTATTTAGCATTCTAGCCATTAACCTTAATTACATTACAATTCTCATTATTTATCTTTGGCCTCCTAATTATATAACCCATAATAACTGATGCCCTCTTTGGACAAATTACAGTTTTGCCCTTATAATATGTCTGACTTAGAGAGTTTTAAGTTTCTATATTTTTCGCATGATTAATTTTAATTTTAATTTATGTCTACAAAATACCCTAAACATTGAAAACAACCAGGGTGTGTTTCGAGTGTTCTGATAAAGTCCACTTAGCCTTTGTAATGATCTATTACTTATGAGCCTGCACATTTACATAAATCTTAGGGAGTCACGTCAGTATCTAATACCCATGAAGCAGTAGACAGATTGACTTCTATAACATAAATACACGAAGTGGTAGCCTGTATTACTCTTCTTTTTCTTCAGATCTTCCAATAGAGCTTACAATTCCTCTTCCAATGACCTTGTTCATTATAGAAGAAGCAAACTCCCTCTTTGGGCGGCTTTGGCTTATGGGCCTTAGGCTTGGATTATCCTTTGCCTTTCTTGGCCTTATTGCCTTTGCCCTTTCCTTTTCTTTTCATGCCTTCCCCTTTCTTAAGCACTGGATTTTTCTTTTGAATGTTCGTCTCAACATTCTTTGTATTCAACTATTAATAGATTTCTCCATATGGTGCATATTATAGTTCATAACAAATTGATCATAAGATTCGAATCATGAGCTTTAGAATGAATCGATGGCAATCATGACTATTAGGAGCACCAAACATCAAGGCGATCCTATGAGACCCTTCATCTTTAGCACATGTGCACTTACTGAAGTGCCAGGAGTCATCTTGCATGTATTCAATGCTTTGGTGGTTGTGAACCTTTCTTGACGTGCTTGCTCTTAGAACATTCCCTTGAGATGCACCATCATATCAAATGCATCATTTCTCGAAGAATTTCTTTGAGCTTAGAGTTCATGGTTGTAAGCATAAGACAGGAGTTATCACAAAGTCGTTACAGGCTCTTACTATAAGCATCCTTTTTGGCTCGTGAGGCATTGTTATTAGGAGGTTCATTAGGATTTCATTATCAAAGACATACATCTTCCTCTCTTGTTTAAGGACAATCCTCAATTTCGAGACAATGAAGTTTGTCTTGTCAGTTTTCATACAAGGGACGAGTATGATAAATATACAGTGTGTTGTTTGATGCTGGTAATTACACATGCAATATGCAAGCTTTTAATAAATGAGGTCTTTAATACTCCCATTAAAATTAATAACTCTTTAATTAACATAGAAACAATCTATTAGTTTCTTAGTGGGTGAAAATCCACGTTTGACTTAAATTCAAGCTTAGCTTTGGCATAACACTTAAACTTAAGCTAACTAGGTAGAAAACTCTTTCCTTTTAGCCTTGTAGGCCCAAAAACCGTTATGATAGCCTAGTTAAGTCTAACCATATTCAATCTTTTGGATATCACCATTGTATCATCATAAAACCTAAGATGACGATGCACGCTTGCTTTGGCGAAACTATATTAAGATGATGAAGTATTGACAAATATTTAAATTATAGAAGGCATTATATGACAATATTTATGTAATAGAGGAATTATCAAGTTGTTAGGCAAACTTTACCAACATATACATGCATCACATACAAGCATATTTATAAGCATAAATGGAAGCGTGACATGTCACTGACCCATTTCTAAGGTGATCTCCATAGGCGATAATAGAATACGAGAATTACCTTTACCAATACCTTAACTTTATGGAAGCGACTCCGAGAACAAGCGGGCCTCCATTCTTAGATTCTTCTTCATTACAAGCAAGTAATGATTGTATGTTATTTTATGTTAAAATAATAAAGAGACACACATGTTGTGTCAATAAAAATAAATCATGCGGTAGGTAATGCTAATATATTACGAAAAAGAGACACATGTTGTGTCAATAAAGTGTTGACACGCATGCCATATTTAGGAGTGCAAAGCCCATAATTAATACCGACCAATCACATTGAACTAAGGGCCATGACATGCACCATGCAAATTGAATATAAACATATTTAGCACATAATTAGATTATGAATATGGTCTTTCAATTACAGCGTTAGTCACATAAACAAATTTTAAGGCTAGCATGAGTGAGTTCTTTGCTGGAAATTTCTCCACGATCATTAATCACACTAATAATTTTGGTCATTCACCAATGTTGATTACTCTTAATCATAGATATCATTAATTTGGGAACAATCCTACTTAATGTGTAATAATCTATCTTGATCCAATCTTAATGTCTAACAGTGATGTATATGATCTTGATTAAATAATACATAGCAGTCCATTTTAATGTCTAACATTAATATGTACTTGATCCTGCGATTAAAGAGAATAATGCACATATGATCCATTCTTAATGTCTAACATTATTATTATGCAGTCCTCTTGATTAATAAGAATGCATGCAACCGTACTTAATATGTAGCAGTCTGATGATTGTATACAAGTATACATAACAACCATACTTAATATAATAGTCCTATTGATTAATAAGTATGTAATAGCCATACTTAATATGCTTAGGTCCTACTAATTAATCTTAGGCACATGTGATCCTAATCAGTTAGAACACAAGAATTACGAACTCGAGAATTTGATTACGATCATGTGATCCCCAATCTATTAGAGCTTTTCATAGAATCATTTTTCAATTTCTGATATGATGTTATAGACTTCATACAAAAAAAAAAAAAAAACATGACTCAGATTATACTGATTATAAAATGGATGAACTAATGGATCATGGAATATCACATATGGCAAAACAAATACATTAATCAGATCACGTTATATCACATATAAAAATCAGTTTCTGAAGCAGTAGCTCCCAATACCCTTGTGGAATCTAGGATAAGCCTTGTGGAAATAAGAATTTGCGCTGAATACATCGGGATCCAAGTGGTTTGATGAAACTAAACAATGAATCAGAATCGGATCTTACCTCTTGGGCCGAATCCTTTTCGAGCTAGTGCATATTTGCTTGATCACACACCCAGTGAAACATAAACACAAAACTCATACAGAAACAATCCGCGACAGGCAAGACGATGCGGTGCAGCCTCTAAAAAATTGTCACACAAGCGGCTAATGGATAGGATGGATGTGCTAGCACCTTATGATAGGTCTTTGTCCTGACCAAGAGACAATAGTGTTCAAAACTCTAAGAATTCTCTCTAAAAACGTAAAATACAAAAAGAACCACCTGCTTTTAGATGATAAACCCCATATTTATATCAAGCCTCGAAACCCTTTATTAAAACAGATTAAACCAAATTCCATTAGTACAATGTGGGCTTGAAGCTAGGCTTAATCATGGGCTAAGGGAGCCTTTTAAAAATCCCATTATAAGTAACATTCTTATGTGTGACCCTATAGGATTCACTCGATGTTAGTAGGGCCTGATAACATTAGCCCATAAGTTATGGTGGTCTCTAAGCGAGACATTATAACTACCCAAATCAAGTGAATTCGATGACTCGAAAAAACCTTCATAATTATGATATTAGTGCTGATACGATGTCTCGATTAACACGAAAGCATGGATGAAGTCATCTTTATACAACTTAATTGTTCCTTGATTCTCAAGTAGTGACTAAACAAATGATATTGTGCTCCTATCAATCTCATTTGGTACCTTCATTCGACATTTTCAGTCTCATATCAGAGGCGATAGACATCTCCTCGATTAAGAGCGGGACAAATTCCTTCCACTATAAGCTCACGTTCTCCACCCATTCTGCATACTGACCATACTCACAGCAATACCATCTGTCAGGAACATCATTGAGCTGTCAGTGCGAGAAGTTTCTCATGCGGGAATCCATGGTGAATTCAGGTCGAAGGACTCAAATACCCTCTTGTAATGAGAATTGCGATGACATAATCCATGTGGTATTTCTTGTGAGTCGGTCCAATAACATAAGACTTAACATGTATTTATGTTAAAGTAACATCTTATGTTCATGACTTGACAAACGTCAGTCTTTTCTCGAAGAAAACATAATAGTCTTACTTCATTATTATTCCCACGATAAATAATGATCGACTATGGACTATTTAGAATAGTGTTCTTATACCTTAGGTTTTACAATCCAAATTCACATGCCCGACATAAAAGCGAACTTGACTATTCAAGGATATGATTTTATCAAGTTAAAGCCACAATTTAAATAACAAGATAAAATGATAAATGCCTCATGTATATCAACATATAATGACAATGTATATGCCCTTTGGGCTAGAGAGCATATCACTAACACAAACTGTCGAGCAAAATCAACTACCAAGGTGCGGTTCAGAGGCATCATGTTGTAATGAGATTTTCCCCAATCTTTGGCATTTGTCGCATTCCCTACATATGGTGTGGGCATCCTTGAAGAAGGTGATAAAGCAGATTCTTAGCACCTTCATGGCGGTTTTGGGAAGCAAAATGGCCTCCACATGCGTTCTCATGGCAATGGCTGAGTATCCCATGTTGTTCTCTCTCATACACACATCTTAAGCATCTTATCAACAATATTTGTCTGAAAGGGCTCTTCCCAATAGTAGAATTGAATTTTGTGAAGAAAAAACTTCTTAATCTTATGCTGGTTGTTATTAATTCTCACATTGCTAAGTGTGATGTGGAAAACATACCATAGGGCATTCTCTCTGGGATGGGACTCCTCAAAAATTCGTCATTGATTGGAGGGTTGTGAGTGTGGTGTGCTATTGTTTGTCTCGAGAGATGATCCATGATAGCATTCTCAGGACCCTTTGTATCCCTGTCTGCAGTTAAACTCTTGGAGCGGGAGGGCCAGCATCCCGTAGCTCGCCTTGGCATTTGTAGCGGTGGCAAGTACTTTAAGTAGAGTGATCTGTGAAGATGATTATGTTCGACCCAACCAAGTAAGCATGAAACTTGTCCAAAGCATAGACCATTGCCAGCAACTCTTTCTTTGTACTGGTGTAATTTCTCTGTGCCTCATTCAATGTTTTGCTTGCATAGTAGACCACATAAGGTTTTTCTTCTTCTCTTGCACGAAGCATCGATCGGAATTAAACACATCTTTATAAAATCTCGAGAGTAACTTCCAGTTAGGGGCTCTCACCATTGGTGCAGTGGTAAAGTAGGCCTTAGGCTCTTAGCTCTTATGTGATCTTCATCCCAAAAGAATTTGATATCCTTCTCCATTAGCTTATAAGAAACGGCAATTTTGAAAAATCCTTGATGAACCTCATAAAATCCGTATGCCATAAGAGGCCCTCAGTCTTCATTAGTGGGGAAGGCAGTTTGGAAATCAATTCAATTTTTGCCTTGTCAACCTCAATTCCTTTGTTGGAAATAATATGTCCCAGTACAATTCCTTGGTTGACCATAAAATGGCATTTTTCCCAATTCAGCACCAAGTTATTCTCAATACATCTATGCTGGACAGTTTCTAAGTTGATCAAGCATTCTTCTAAGCTCCCTCCATAAACTATAATATCATCCATATAGACCTCCATAATGCGCTCCACCAAATCACTAAAAGAATCTTGAGTATACATCACAGAATGTGCAAGGGCATTACAATGAAAGGCATCCTCCTGTAAGACACATATGTGCCAAATGGCGGTGAAGTGGTCTTACTCTGGTCTTCTTATTAATTTCCAATCTAGAAGTAGCTGAATAATGTCAGGAGAAGCGAGTAAAAGGGTGGCGGAGATTCTTTCGAGAAGGTGGTCCATGAAGGTAGAGAGGGAAGTGATCGCTTCTTACGTCTATCATTTAACCTTACTATACCAAATCAATACATACCCTCTAACTTTATTGGTAATCGCAGAGGTGGACATTTCTCTCCTTCTCATTATGCCTGATGAGTCACCCCCAGTTTTTTGAGGCTGACCTGGGTTGGACTTACCCAAGTGTATCAGATATGGGGTAAATGATGCAGCTTGTAATTTAGGACTTTACGTAGTACCACCTCACGCATGTGAGGATTCAATCTCCTCTATGACTACCTTCTTGGTTGCTTCCTCCTCAAATAGATACGATATTAATGCAGCTGAGGCTAATTCACTTTAGTAGTAATTTTCCACCCAATGGCTTGCCTTGTTCATAAGGATGTCCAGCCGATACTTTCTGTGAAGTACCGGCGGGAGGATATGTATTTGAGCCTTTACTCATATTTCTTCTAAGTATACATATTTTAATTCTGCAGTAGAAGGTCTGCGAGATCCGACTTTTGAAATTTCATTGTTTCTTATAATTAAGTAAAGTAGAATTTCTTTTTCATTGCCATATACATGTTCAAGTCTTGAATCTTGCAGCTCTTGAGCAGTCAAACAACTCCTCAGTGCTATCTTTTGCATTTCTTCTTGATTAAATTTGATTCCTTCCTGAGTAATAATTATACAAACTTCCTCTAGACCTCTTCACAGTTTGTCTTTTTACTCAGTGGAAGATGTTGAATTCAAGGTCATGTTCCCAAATATAAGTTATAACTCCATTTCGAAATTGATGTTGCATTAAGTGGTAAGAATGGTGTGGGGATGATAGGCATAATTAGTCCCAACATAGTAGGTTGTATCCAAGCGCTTAAAGTCTATAGGATAATTGAGATTTGTCGCAAATCTGACTGCTCTCTGGTGCCCTTTGGTATTTTTATGAATCTATCGCAAAGGACAATCATGATGAAGTGGGTTTAATTCTCCCCAGCTGTTTGCTTGTACCTTGAATAAGGTATTGGGTTTTCAGCTAAGTCTATGGGGTGCCTTTTCTACCCATGAAGTGCGCAGCCGATATTCACCAAGATGGTAGCCGACGCTAGTCTTTGCTCTTGGAGTCTTACCTTTGAATGATGGCGACTTGTTCTCAGGAAGGCCTTCTTATCGACATTCAGCCCTCTCACTTCATTATGCCACAGTGCTAAAAATTTGCATATATTTAGGACCCTATTCATCTATTATCAAGTAGAGGGATATTTGACCTTTACATATATAGCACTAATATCTGCTGCAGGTGATGGCCTTTTTTTTGGCTTTTATTGCGGAAAAGGTAGGGGTGTGCTATTTTTCACTGCATTTTCTTTGATCATTTCCTCCTCTGGTTCAGCTTCTTTTGCTTCATGGCCTTCTTTTGTTGGTTTGGAGACTGGTTGTTTAACCTCCTTACCACTTCTCAAAGTGATAATTGCTTTAACTTCATCTATCCTGGGATTTGGCTCACTGGAAGAGTTCAATTCATGCACTCCTAAGTTGAGGCGTAATGCGAGAGAAATTTCCCTTTTTCTTGCACCTACTACTGGTTGGTCAGCAGAATTAGTCTTCTTGAGTTGTGGAGATTTTTGGGGGAAGTTCGTTTTCTTTGGGTTCTCATCTTCTTGTTCAATGTACTTTCGTATTAATCCTCTAGTTAGCACAGGAATTTCTATTCTTTATAAAATTACTTTTGTACTCAAGTTCATGATAGCTGCTCATGAGGATGAGGATGGTGGTATTTGTAAAATTTGAGATAGAAGAGAACCATATTCTTGCTGTCATGACAGATTTGCCTCGTTTGGGCTTGGCTTCGGGAGAGGTTAAGTTGTAGCGACCCCGAGCCTGGCTTCGACTCGATTGGTGAGATCGAATCGAAACCCGAAGGCGTTCGGTTTATTTCTCTTTGTTTGTGTTATTAAATTTTAGTTTTCCAAAGTGTGGCCCGATCCCCCTTTCGACGGTCGGCGGATCGGCGAGCCCGGTTTACTCCGACATTTTCAATTATCTTATCAAACATTTGGCTTGTGGTATTCATTTTAGATTTTTATAATTTCTTGGAAACTTATTTTCATTTAGGCGAGCCCATAAACACTTACATTAAAAACATTCACCCATTCTTTAGATGCATTCAAAAATAATGATTGATTCGAGTTCATGTTTACAAAATGTCAATGTTCAAAGAAATGGAGTAATGCATATGTGGACATACTCATGATTCACTTTTCTCTATTTCTGACTCCTCGATCTTGGGTCTTGCTTTGTGTCTATCGCTCAAATTTTCTTGCATTAGTAAAAACAATAAATCAGCATTTTCTCATGCTTTCGATGGTTCTATCGGTTCTCTATTCCATTTTCATTCAGTATAAAATCATGCATTTATCAAAGTAATGCCTTTATACAATATCAGTGTAATGTAAAGATACTAATACAAATACACTTTTCAATACCATTATTTAGCTTTTCGGTTTGTGATTTCACATATGGTATAGATTAGCATCCATAGCCAGTTCGATTGACGAATCACCATCACCATTTGCCATTCAGTACTAATGTGGACACCACCCTCAATACGAATCTCACATGTATTATAGAATTCGACATTCACGGATTAGGTTGATGAATCGTCACATTTGTCGATCGATGCAATGTGACTTCGCATTGATATTTAAATCTCACATATGACATAATTTGATCACAGCCTGAATCAGTTGAATCATGTCTTGTTTATCATTTAGTAGCAATGTGATTGCATTAGACAAAATACGGTTACCTTCATAATGGTCGGTTAGTGAATCAGTCACTATTGTTATTGATATCTGGTTAATCAATTTACTTTTATGCAATAAATTCGCTTGTAGCTCAAATACACGCATACATGCCAATATTTGTCAAACATTTCAAATACTAATCATTTGAATCGATATATATGTATATTTCGCAAATAGAGAGAAATATGAGAATAAAGATCAAGTATAGAACAAACCAATTATCAATTCCGTTTCTTTCTCGATATCAATCCTAGGTCAGGTTATTGTCTTCACCCGTACCCAGTCAAATGCAATTTATTCACTCTTAGTGGATTAAGCAAATAATTCATACTAAGCGAATATCGTAAGCGGCAGTACAAATCGTTTTTATAGTCTCATTCTTATTGAACCTTATTATTCATTTCTTAGGGTTCTATACTAACAGTTAATATGAATTTGAGCCATCATAAAAACACACAATGCGGTCATTTGGGCTCACATGTTTGGTACACCTTGGACCTATACCGGTACATGTTGCGTCGATGACATGTCTTAGGTACATGTTGGACATGTAAGTACATGTTGTTGGCGCTGGTGGGGTATCTGGTACATGTTAGAAGTATCGATTGCTTCATTTTCCACTTTTGATGCAATTTCACCATAGCTTACCCAAATCTTGTTCATAAAAATCATCATGGAAATCATCAAAACAACTTCAAAATACTTGTATTGGTGGTTTGGAACCTCATACCACAAAACCACAGGTAAAATCCTGAACCATGAAGGTCCATCAATTCTTCTTAACATCATATAATTTTGATGATTCCATGTTTATTTTCTACCATTTGAGGTTTACCACATAACCTCCAACAATTTAAGGAGTTTTGGTGATCTCTTCCACAAAACCACCCACAGACAAGGAGGACAATTCTCCAAACAGCCTTAGAAATCAAAACACACTTGATCCTAAGATGAAACATACCTTGGTTTGGTCTTCCTCTCCTTCTCCTTCTTCTTCTTCTTCTTCCTCTTGTTTTCTCCTTATTTTTCCTCTCACAGTTTTTAATAAAAAAATGAGACAATAATTTTGTTTGTCTCCTTCTCCCTTTTTATACTTTTTAATTCTCCGTATTGCAATTAAGTCCCTTCACTCTTTTATTTTGCAAAAATCAACTTATTTTAATTCTATTTTGGCCCATCTCTACTCCTTTATGATATTTACATCCCTTATGGAAATTTCATGAATTTTGTATCCTTGTTGTAGTGCCACGATTTTCGGGTTCACTAAATTTATCATTTCATAATTTGTCAATTATCAGTTTAGGAAAACACAAGTTTGACTCAATTCATACCAGAATATATAATAAAATTATTATAAAAATTCTGAGGTATTTTTGGGGCGTTACAAAGGATGTAGTTCTCAGTTAGGGTTATAGAATTATTGCCATATGGGGCAGTTTAGTAGCTTGACCTGACATTATTGTTCAGCCATCATATCCCTTACTGAAGGAACAGTTGGGCAGTGCTCTCCTTGGTGCTCAGTGGACTGAAAAATGAAGCAAGGTTGGTTAGGCATAGATGCCTCAATCACTGCTCGCACCTCATGTTGATTTTGCATTTCAAGCTCCTCCAACCTTCTGGCCAAGGTGGATAGCTTTGCCTTCATCTCCATGTCCTCTGTGAGTGAGTACATGCCTCCCCTTGAATTGGTTGGAGATCTCATCCTCTCTACCTTTCTAGGGTTGGGTTCATCCCATGCTTTGGATGTCTCAGCCACATAATTCGAAATCCATGGCTTTTAAGTTTTTACTCATGAAGTCCCCCACACATAGTTTCCAAACAAGCCCCCTTCATAATAGGGACATTCACTCGCAGAAGTGATTAACCGGCATCAGTATCAAAGCATGGTAGGGAGCAGGCGTGATGGTTTCCAGTACCTCTCCCGGCAGTAGAATTTCTCATTTTAAATGAAATTTGCAAGGTGTAAATCTACCTCTTCAGACTATTGGTTCTATGAGTTAGAAGAATTTCTTCTAAGTCGACTGCATATGCACAATTTGATGGTTCTATCGACCTCGAGGGGTGAGCAAAAATCTTAGCCTTGTCCTTCAAGTGGGGAAGAGCTTGACCTCATCGGATCCACATTGGAGATATCACCTCTTTGAAGGTATTGCATACTTCCTCGAACTCCTGGATGTGAATGAGTTTTTACTCTCCATCCCATGGAAAGAGTGGGGAATGGGGGCCTGATGTATGGCTTGATAATTGTGTCCTCGGAGGAGGCACAATGCATGAGGAGTGCGCTCACTCTTTTGTATGTCCCTGTGGTCCCTCATAGTCCTAGCATGCATTGCGATTCCTCTTGTATCCCCTGGTGGCTCCTCTTGTTTCCTCGGTGGAGGCTCCATTTGTTGATTGTTCAGAAGCTCACTTCCGGCCTTGTTCTTGAGAAATATTCAACGTCCTTTCTAACACACCTTTAACTGTGTTCCTATCAGTGGTGCATAAACTCTTATGAAACTTGACACAAAACAGCCTGAAACAAAAACCAAGCTACCAAAAAAATTCATATTAGCTAAGATTAAAAAGGAAGAGAAATTGTATATAGGCAGTATAAATTGAATCAACCTACTAATGGCCTTGGAGAAAAAAAAGGTAAAGACAAAGTTGAGATTTCACGTGCTTGTGATGTGGATCACAAGTTTAACAAATCAGCGTTTGCACTAAGGCACCATCTGAAACAACAATGCCATTTGATTCGGTAGACGCGGAGGGTGGTCGAAATCAACAAAAATTTAATAACCCTATTCCTCCTCTGGCATTAGCAGCATAGCTCTTTAGGTATCAGTGAAATCTAGATTAAATTATAAGGGATAAGTTTTTCTTAGCATAATAATTATGAGTTGAAATAAAATGACACCAGATTTGGATTGGTTTTGATAAAAAAATGGTGAGTTGATCAATTTGTAGTGAAAATAAAGTAAGTAAAATCATGAAAGAACTCCTTAAAGCCTGATATGGGTTTTGAAGTTCTGGGAATATGGGAGTTATAGGATTGCATTCCATAACATTAGGAGATGAGCTTATAGTCATTTCCCAAAATTGGATATTCATTTGGCTATAAACTAAAGCCTAATATTTTCTTTTGAGATACCAGCATTGTGGTCAGTCATGTTTAGAACAGTGAAGAAACTTTATCATGATCTCTACTAATGTTAATAATTGCATTTAATGTTTCAGATGGATCTAATGAAAAACATCAGCTGAACACAAACTATAAATCTTTGGATTGTTAGAGGTGCATCAGTTCAAACATGGGTGAAAGTAAACATAAATAATAGCATGCGTTAAAAGCAAGAGGACCAAGCGAGTTTATAAAACTATTTCGTAGCCCTCCTCTTCAAGGATGAGGGGTTTAGCCAACCATCCTACGAGTTGTCATACTCGGGGGTGTTTGATGAGCGAAAGTGAAGAGCGAAGAGGAAAATGAAGGAAAGAAAAACAGCTAGGAGGCCAAAGCTTCGGCATGAAATTTATTGCATAATGTGATGATTATGCGGCACAAGCCTTGGCTGAGGCATATCTTTGCTGGAACAGGAAGTACAAAATGCATGAACTACTGATAATACATAGAGGTAGTTTGGGAAAACTTACAAAAGTGGTCAAACGGACATAGGAAGAAGGTTCTTGAAGTTTCGCAACCACTGCAAGAACCTCTACAGTGGCCAATTTATGTTTTATGCTCCATTTTCCTTAAACCGACTTGACTAGAGTTAGCTTGGATTCTTCATGTTTGAGTCAACTAAATGATTTTGGCATAATTAGCTTGTAAAAACTACAAAATTTACCACAAAATCACGATTAAGTATAACGAGACTGTAATGTGCCAATTTAAGGTTAATTAAGTTGATTAATGCACAAAAAGTCTTTCGAAGCACGCAATAAACAGGGCTCAAAATAGCAATATTTGAGGACTAATCAATAAATGGGCCCGGTGTGGTAAAGGTTTACTCATAAATGGATTCGGTACGATCATTGTGTTTTATTGGGCATCGGATGGATCATGTGATTGTATTATTATATAGGTTGGGTTTTAGATAGAGCTTCTCGTACAAAGGAAACTCTGTCAAATTTTGTTAAGTGAATCGGTAAATGGGACTGTGGTGTAGTATCGAGCTGCGATATCTGAACTTCGGTGAGTTGATGGGTGATCAACGGACCCTCGGATGTTAAGGTGTCACATAAACAAAACAAATTAATTTTATATGTTTATTCAAAATCATTTTATTTGTTTTTTTCTTTAATTGAAAAGGAAAGCCAACCTTTAATACAAGTCAAGTGTGCATATTTACATGGTATAACAACAAAATGCATGTTATTTTGGGAGGTTCTTCAAAAGTTGATGCATAGATTTTCAGATTAAATTCCAAGGTTCTGATTTAAATAATTTTGACGGGAAATGCGAAAGAAGAATGTGCAATTCGATAGATTAAATGTATTTATAAATAATAAAAGTGTTTGAAACAAATGCTCAACAAAGTATACGTATGCCACCGCCCATCCATCATGGCTAGCTAAATTGATAGAGCGTTTAATGTTAAATAGGCACGGGACATAAAGAAAGAAGGGGTCCATTATTCGAATCCTAGTAGGAACAGTTTATTACTTTGTAATTAGAGTGTTGAGTTATCAAAAAAAGTATACATGTGCCACCAAAAACACATAAATGCCTAGAAGTTGATTCCTTGCTTATGTTCCTTGGCTTGAACTCCCTCATTTCGAGTTTTGATCCTGACTCACTTTTACAGTGTTTTAAAAATCAAATCGAATCATCAATTTTCTTGTTCGATTTGTCGGTTGACTTGATTCAATCATTATTTCGACTCTCAAAATGAATCGATAACTTTTCTATCCTATCATCGTAGTGGTTTCAACATTGTCTTTTGAATTGTGCTAAACCCATTGCCGTGAGGAGGATGGAGACAAGGTAAGCGAACTCTTAGATTAATTATAAATACAAATAATATAAAATGAATATGCCTTAATTAGAAATTTGTACATTTCATTCCTTAATCTGTAATGATAGAGGAGTTCCAAATAAGTCAGTCGACAGTGAAAATTTTCGTTTAGTTATCGACGAGGTTTTAAAACATTGTCCCTTTGAACTGTGCTAGCTATTGCCGTGATGGAAGGACTGACGGACTGCTTAGTTAGTTAATTATAAATACAAAATAAAATAAAATATGAATAACACTAGTTAGAAACTTGTATATTTTAAGATTAAATAGTTAGAAACTTGTACATTTTCAAATTATTTAATCTTTGTAACAATAGAGGTTCAAACAGGGTTTAAAATTTCAGATATATCATGGATATATATAATATCGGTGAGGTTCGAAGCGATATTAGTTATCAATAATCGGTTGATTGAAATTTCGAGAAAATGTCGATAATGTCGACGATATATCAATTAAAGACCGAAATATCGTGGAAATATTGAGTTTGTAGCTGCGATATCTCATGAAGGAGAGCGATTAAATTTTTAGTAAAATATCGGAGATATATCCAAAGACATCCAACGATCGAGATTGCACCTATATTTTGAAAAATTTCTAACGATTATTTTGACTAATCCAAGGGCCAAATTTGAATTTGCTTTGATCCGACGGCCCACCTAGATTTCACCCAAATTTTGAATGCTCTCAATGGTCAGATTTGCGATCCAACAGTCAAATCTTAAATCGACTTGGTCAACTGATTTATGGATTAGTTCAGTTAAAAAGAAAATCTAATGGTTATATTTGCATCAAAATTAAATCCAACAACTAAAATTAAATTACAAAGATTGTGGGTATAAGTCAAGACATTTATGCATGACATATTCGATCTTATAATCAATATTATCGAAACATCATGTCCTGGTATGAGTATTGTCTTCATTAAGATGGGATCCCTTCATCAAATGTTGCAATTGAGCCACATCGATCTTTATTTTGGTTTTAACACCTCATTGCAATGTAAACTCATTGTGTATATTTAATTATTAATATCATTTTTTCATTTTTACAAAGTAATTTCATGAATTTTAATGTATTTTTGTTAATTTCCTATATATCGATACTCATGTAAAAATATCCATCGATATATCTGCAAATTCAGAAATGTAGATATATCAGTCGAAATGATATTTCTAACCTTGGTTCCAAATAAGTCAAATTAAATAGAATAAAACTAAATAGAAGTTTAAGGTACATAATTAGTATTTCTTTTATTGCGCTAGATTATAATTTCTCTTCAATCAGATTCATAATGTTTGGATGACATAAAATATGAAGTAAAAAGAAAGAAATATAAAAATAAAATAGTAAAAATATAATATTTTCTCACTATTTTCCTAAAAACATATGTAGACCTAAAATTTGCACTTATTATTATTATTATCTTTTGATTTATTTTATTTCAAATCTCTTTCCTTTTCCCTACTTTGATACCCTTTCTTTTTGGAGAAACTATTTTGTTTTTCGCGAGGCATTCCTACTACTTTTGATGATCAAGTACGGATTCACGACACGTGGAGGATCAGATTTAAAAAAATACTCGATAATACTGTAAATTAAAAGTAGAACCTTTAATACATTATCACTTTCCTCATTGATATTTAATTTTATTATTATGATTATTATATTTTTATGTATGTTCTTGTAAATTCATTCTTATATACATTAGTTGTTTGTATGCAAAATTGAATATGCATTTTTATAATTCAATAATTTGAGTTAATAAAGCAAGTTCATAATATATTTTTTTAAAAATAATTTTTTTCTCTAATAAAAGAAAGCTAAAAATATGGTTTTTTATAAAGAATCTAAAATTGTTTTAATAAAAATTCAAAATGTTATTTTTAATCAAAAGTCCTTCAGTTTCATTGTTTTTTAAATAAGGTTGTCAATTTTTTATTAATAAAATAACTTTTAAACAATTTTTTCAATAAAATTATCTTTCCTAGTAAAAATAATAATAATAAATATTTTTTTTAAATAAAGTTATAAGTTCAATTTCATTTCTAAATTAGTTAAATAAATCTTTTTGACCAAATTGATTTTTTTATAAATATTTTTATAAAATAAATGTAAATAATTCTCTTATAAATAAAAATTGAACTCATATAACTTTTTAAAAAACAACTTTGCACACATAAGCGTGAAAAGGTCAAGCACTTATTCTACACAAAATGAAAACAAAACATGAGTTGAGGGTTTAAAACCACATATAATTGTCGCACATTTACATGTCGACACACCCTCAACCACCATCTTGCTAGTCCACCAGCAAAGATTTGAACAATAACGCCTCACAGGCTATTGAAGCTCGACAAAGTCGCCTAAAGGCTTGATCAAGCATTGCAAGATTCCCAAAAGAGCAAATATGAACAAAGTGTTATAACCTAACAGAGTATGCAACCACCTGAACTTAGATGAGCACCAACAGTCCTAAGTGTAATGAATGATAATGACTATTACAAAAGCAGGGATTTCTCATATAAGGGATCCCACGAATCTTTGAAATAGGCGCAATAAAATCCCTTAAGCTGGAATGAACTTCATTAAAACTATAAACATTTTCACCCATAACCAAGCAAGCTAACATGCATGAGTATTAAAGAACTACACATAACTAAAATCAAAGATTCTTTTAAGCATATTACCATAGGTTATACAAATGGGGTTTGAAGAAACAAAATGAGTGTTGGCATGACATGGTAAAGTCTCTGATTGCCAACACCATTCTAACTTGAATGCCACTACTCTTCGTCCCCCTCCTCTCCATTCGAGGAAAATGCTTCTTCATCCACACAATCATCCAGCTCGTCAGAATCCCCTTCCAAGTCAAGAGGGGGGTCATCAACAACAATGGGCTCTCCTCATAGAATGTGACCCTCGGCTTAGGCTTTGTGAATCCCATTAGCCTACTTCCCCGGGATGCATTTTAAACCATCATTTGATTCTGATCCATCCTCTCTTTAAGGGAGATGTACTCATCGACTAGAGCAAACGTATTGGCTTACTAATAATGGAGGAGGATGTGCGACTAAGGCCTTATAGGCGGCTCGACTTTTGCTTTGTTTTGTTGCTGTTGGGATGACCTAGGACGAACTCTTTTTCTCTGCAGAACCCCTTATCCCGGTAGCTTCCACTAGAACGGTAACTAGGTCGAAGGGATGTGCCTGTTCTCAGTTGGGGACCTTAGAAAATCCCCCATTTTACACCGCATTACCAAAGCGTAGTAATGAATTTTCCCTATTCATTACCTATCTGGCCCGAATTTCTTCCTTATAGGTAGTTTCTCCTTTCCCTTTGATCCTTATTGTAGAATGACCTTATTCATCAATGCATACTTAGGCTTTAATTTCCCCGAAGTAAATTCTTTGCGCATAAAATCCCCCATAGGTATCGGGTTGGTGCACATGGTGTTTGCAAACAGATCTGCATCAAACTCTATAATAACCCTGAGTGGATAAGGTCTGTCATGTGTGGTGGGCGAACATAATTCAGCGATCTAGTGATCAGTCGAGGCTAACAGTAGCTACTTCCCACGGATTGTAGTCTCGAGGGATCCCCATTCAGATTCTCTCTCAAGTTGGAATAAAATTCCCTAACATCGGACGGTAGATAGCCTTTTACTTTCTCATCGACAAATTGCAAATTCTAATCCTGAATAACAACACGAATGGGGTGAGTGAACAGAAATGTTTCAATTTTCATTTCCCGCTCACAGTGGAAACCTCGTCTTTCAACATTTGGACCGCCTTTCTCCTTAGATTGAAGATTTATGAAACATAGCCTCAATCTCTTCATCTTCGCTATCACTTTCTTCCTCGCTTTCTGATGAAGGACCTTTCCGCTTTCCTTTTCCCTTTTTCACAATCTGTGAAGTATCGACCTTTCATTTTTTCACGGCTCGCTCCATAGAAGAGCTGGTGGCCTTTCCTTTCCCGGTGTTCTTTGATCTCGCCATAGATATGGCCACGATAGCGAATATTGTAGGAACAACCCATACACACACAAAAGTCTCCTAACAACCCATCTCTAGCACTATTAGACTCACCCTTTCCAAATCATTGTCAAAACTTTCCTCCCCATACCGTTCATAGTAGATGCCTTAGCCAACCAAAAGCATAAAACCACAACCCAAATCTAACCAAAACAATCCATGCCAACCATAGTGGAAAATCAATTAGATTCTGCTCTTAACGGATGAGAATCCTTACCATGGTTCCAACACTTTCAAACTCATGAAGCGGTGATGCTCGTGTCAGTTGATGAAAAACTTGAGGAACTGTTTGACTTAGGGTTTGCTTTAGTGAGAAAAGAAGTTAGGGTTAAGGTTTCTCTTATATAGGAGTTGGATGGGAATATGAGAGGAGTTTAAAATGGGAGAAAGGAAACAACTCAAGAAGCTGAACCCATTCACGCATGGTAGTGCAGGTACCAAAAGTGCCTTGCCATGTTTTCTTGATGGAGTGGGGTACCGGTAAATTATTGATGGGTGCCAGGTGCCACTACTACTTTTTTTCATTCTTGGTACCGGTACCAATTATAGTGGTACCGGTACCACTTTGCAGAAATTTCCAGAATTCTCTACATTTTGGATTTCACTATACGCTCGCTTCTTGCACTGCTTCAAACCCCCTCCAAACTGACTTGTGCTTGCTCAATTGTGGACTCCTCTCTCAGTATATCCACACCTTGAGTCATCCTTACTCCACATGAGTCAAAAGTCCTAAAGTTCGAACATAGCGGCAACTCAAGGCTCAATAAGGGTGCAAGGATGACTGATGTAGATTAAGTTTAAAGAAAATATGGCCTAAAATCATCTTTCAACTGCGTATGGATGTTCCTCAAAGAATAAGATGCATGTAGTTGACATGGAATGCTAAAATTGCACAGGCTGAAGTAATAGCGACAAGGCGGAAGCTTGGGGCCAGGAGAAATCAATGACTTGTGTGGATTTATGAATGAAAATTATACCAATTGAATTGACCACTGGAAATAGAGCAGTGGGTGATATGGTCCCAAATATGAAAAAAAAAAGTTTTGTGCATGCCTATTATTGTGTATGTGCAGTGAAACTATACGGAGTGCATACATAAGGTCATGCGGCTGCATACATCAAAGGTCAAGTACCATACTCAAAAGAGACAAAAATTGAAAAAATTGCATGCACTTAGCCCCATAAGAACACTAAATTAAACCAAATAGCATGCACTGAAATGGTTCTAATCACTAGTGTACCACCTTCCATATGGAAATAAGCATTGCCCTCGATACAGTGTGAATACACTTTGAGACTATAACGGAGGACAAAAAGACTGGTTACATAAGGGTTGGACTTTCCTTTATTAAAAACAAAAATACAGACTAAATGAATAGTAAAAATGAGAAAAAGAAAGAAAAACTATACTCTAAGGGTAGAATGAAGTGGCGAAGGAACATCCCAGTATAGTGGATATACCAATTCCTCACTACTCTCCTGGTGGTCGAAGTTCTCCATAAATGGCTTTAAGCGCTGACCATTGACTTTAAAGATTTTCCCATTTTTCGGATTCTCAATCTCCACTACACCATATGGGTAGACACGCCTTAATGATGAAAGTCAGATCCATCTAGAGCGGAGTTTTACGGAATGATAATATGACAGTACATGCAACGATGCCTTTACAGTGAGAGTACAAAGGTCTTCCTTACAATGGTCTTATCATGGAAGAGTTTGAGCAGATTCATCAGCTTGTTAAATACGCATTTTGTCTCTTGTTTACACCTTAGCGAATCAAAATTAAGAGTTTTAATGACGATATGCTCTATGCTCCATTTCCACTAGGAGATGACATGCCTTGCCATAAACTAGCCTATAGGGAGACATACCAAGAATAGTCTTAAAATCGGTATGGTAGGCCCAGGCTTGGTTAGTTGAAGCGACCAATCGCTGCGATTAGGGGTAGCAGTTTTTTCAAAGTATGTGATACCCTATTGGCTGGTTGGCTTGACCATTGGTGCCACGTGGGTAGTAAGCAGTGGAAACTTTGTGTGTGACTCTATAGTACCCCAACAAATTTTCAAAGGGTCGTTACAAAAATGGAGCCCATCACTAATGATTGCCTGAGGCATTCAGCGAGAAAAATATGTTCTTTCAAAAATTTCAAAACAACTTGTGGTCATTAGTTACGGATTTGGAATGGCCTCCATCCGGCAGAAACATAATCAGCGCAAAATAAAATGTAAAGGTACCCACATGAGAGAACGACCCTATGAAGTCTAAACTTGACGTCGAGATCTCGATAATTAAAATAGGGGTAGAGGCATCAATGTTGCATTTTGGGATCCTCTTAATTTGTGTACCAGAGCACGGAGTTTTCAAAAATCAAAGAGTCTTTAAAAGAGTGGGCGATAAAAGCAGGCTGAGTTTTACATCCCAGTTTTTCTTACGGAGAAATGCCTCCACTAGCTTGGTGACAAATGGTGAGTATTGATTTGATCGTCATTGGATACACACCTTCTCGAAATTGACGTATAGTATTTGCGTAGTATGGATCATCAAAGTAATATTTTTTTATGTCCACCAAAAATTTCCTCTTTTGCTGAGAGGTTCATGAGGATGGAATTTGTCCTGTCACTAGATTGTTTACTATGTCCGCATACTATGGGCAGTGGACAAGAGCAAAAAGTTGCTCATCAGGGAAAGTGTTACTTTATGGGTAGACCTTCAAAGTTGTCTCGAAACTAGCAGGGAATGATGGTCAACTACACATTCTCAACTCATGTATCCTTAATGGTCAAGTTAAATTCTTGACAAAGTAGGATCCACCTAGTCAAACGAGGCTTAGTATCCTGCTTAGAGAGCAAGTACTTAAGTGTTGCTTGATCAGTGAAAATGATTACAGGAGACCCTACAATGTAAGACCTAAACTTTTCTAGGGCAAAGACTACAGCTAAGAACTCTTTTTCCGTAGTTGTGTGGTGGATTAGTAAGAATCTAGAGTCTTAGCGGCATAATAGATCACAAATGCTTTTTTATCTTCCCTTTGCCCTAAGACGGCCCCTATGGCATAATCACTAGCATCACACATGATCTCAAAAGGGAGATCCCAATTAGGAGATTGCGTGATAGGAGGTAACACTAACATAGTTTTCAGTTTATCAAAAGCCGCCTCACATTCCTATAACCATTCAAAAGTGACATACTTGGCGAAAATTGCCTGAAAAGGATGAAATTTTATGGCCTTCAAATCTCTTATGAATCTCCTATAAAATCCTGCATGACCTAAGAATGACAGTATATCCTTGACACACTTAGGGGTGGGTAAGATGGAGATCAACTCAACTTTTGCTTTATCTACCTCTATTCCTTCTCGACACTATGTGTCTAACCACGATCCTTGTCACCATGAAGTGACACTTCTCCCAATTCAACACTAAATTCTTCTCTTGACACCTTTCTAGTACTCTCCTTAAATTCTCCTGACATCCCTCATATGAATCTCCAAAAATAGAGAAATTGTCCATGAAAATCTCTAAGATATGTTCTATCATATCACTAAAAATCCGCATCATGCACCGCTGGAAGGTTCCTGGTGCATTACATAATCCGAAGGGCATTTTCTTAAAGGAAAATGTGCCAAAGAACTGAGTGAACATGGTTTTCTCTTGATCTTCAAAAGATATCAATTTGATTGTGTGAGTGCCCATCTAGAAAAATAAATTCATGCCCTCTGACTCTCTCGACATTTGATGCAAAGGTAGAGGGAAATGATCTTTCTTTAGTGCCGGCGTGGGTTTCATATAGTCTGCACACCCTCCAACCTGTGGTGACAGTGAGGATTAGCTCATTGTGTTCATTACTACCAGTGACCCCCCGGATTTCTTAGGAACTACTTGAGTTGGGCCCGGCCCACTTGCTATCTGTGATGGGGTAAATAACACCTACATCCAATAGTTTTAAGACCTCTTTCTTTACAACTTCTTTCATGACTGGGTTCAGTCATCGTTGTGGTTGTCTAGAGGGTTTGACATCCTCTTCCAAGTGAATCCTGTGTGTGCAAATCAAGGGGTTAATTCCCTTAATATCTGCAATTGTCCATCCTATGGAAGTTTTATGGGTTCTCAATATCTCCAAAAGTTTATTCTCTTGATCTAACTCTAAAGAGGATGATATGATTCAGAAAGTTTCTTCTACCCCTAGGAATGCATACTTGGAATGATGGTGAGGTTTTCAACTCAGCTTAGGTGGTTTATCTTCAGAAAGTTATTTTCTGTCCTCTGAGTTGGTGGAAAAATTTTTTCAAATACGGGTGCCCACCCATTTGGCAAATACCTCATTGTGCTCGATTATGGAGTCACGAAAACTCCAGATGATGTAGTTTACCTCCTCAGACACAACTGGGCGTACTAGACAGAGACTTGAGAGGGTCATCATATGAAACATGATCTACATGGTCTGCACAACATATTCTATCATAATATTTATTTCTGACGTCCCTCATCATCCCTATCTCCTTGATAACGTGAAGATGACCGATTAACAGTCATGTTACCAAAAAGATAATGTCATTAGTCTCCTTACATTGTATGGCTGGCATTGGCAATGGCTAAAATGGCTACCAGATAGCGGGAATGGAGTCCCTTGATTCACCATAGGTTAGTGTCAAGAACAATAGTCCATAGGAAAGTAGAACTTGTCTGCCTTTTAATACATCCTTCACTATCCCTTTGGAATTTTCCTCTGGTCGGCTAATTTGAAGGGTAATAGTCGATTCTAACTCTCAACCTGGCTCGACATATCACATTATGTGAAAAATTAACACTTGCTCACAAGTCCCTTTAGAAGCGTATCCCGATTTGAAATTTCCCACCACTATGGAAATAGTGGGGCTTTCTGGGTCTTTGTATTTTGGGGGCAAGTTGTTCCTAATCAAGGAGGTGGACTGTACAATCATGAATGCAATGTTTGTCAGACACCTCATCATCCCGTAATGGTTCATTTTGCACATCTTTTGTTGTTTCTTTGGACAATTCTTTGGGCTGAATGGTTTTATCAATTGTTTTTCCACTTTGAAGAGTGGTGACAGGCTTGCAATGTTCAAAGGTTACATCGTTTGAACTTGAGATTCCCAACACTATTTTGACCTTGAGGTTTTGGATGGTCTGAGAAGGGAGTTTCCATTTTTCTTGTTGGAAATTTCCCATAGAAGAGGTCAACTTAGTGATTTGGGATCTCACATCATTTAAAACAATTCGAAATTCAGTGTTAGTGGATTGTTGAGCTTGAACAAACTGTCACAATGTCCTCCAGACTTCTCTTATGTGGAGGTTAGTAAAAATTTATTGATTTTAGCTCCTTGAGATGAGGTGAAAACCTTGGTTAGGATTCGCAGGAAATCCTTAGGACCTTGATTTTGGAATTGAAAGGGCTTGATTTGAAAACCTTGGTTTGGAAGTTACGGCCTTGGTTATTTGGCAAATGGTTTGTACTCCTCGTTCTTCAAACTAAAATGGGGTTTACACTTTGGATTATAAGTTTCGGAGTGGAGGTGAAGAGGGTTTCAGCACAGTGGTGAAGCATTAGCTTACTTTATTTGGTTGCTCCCTTGACTTGAGGAATTAGGCAGTGGGTGTTCAAATAAATCCCAAAATCCTCCTTAAATAAAGCATGGCTTCATCATTCGAGTCCCATAGGCACCAAAAAGGTACCTTGGACTGTGATCACCTCATTCACCTTTCAATTCTATGGCCTCTTCTTAGTTAAGGTAGCTATTTTAAACTTTAGTCATCATTCTCTCTTAAGTGATGTATTGCTCCTCACCTTAGGTGTCTTATGCACTTTAAGCGATATCCCCAGGAAATTATTAGTCTCCCAGTTCGAGCATTTTTGCTGGCTAATAAAAAAATTGCTAACCTCCCTAGCGCTATTCTCATAGAACTCCCTAGCACATCATTTTGGATGTATCGTTTATTATTTAGGAAAGTCCTTGGTGAAAATATCACGATAATTTGTCAAACATCCCAAGCCATGATAGGGAGCGTGGAGAGGTCATATATCTTTCCCATACAATAGCAAAGGTTCACCACATTTTGAGAAAAGTTTTGGATTGCTTTCGCGCCCAGGAGTGCATTAGTACTTGTGGGAGAGAGTTTGATGGAAATTCATTTCGCATGTCTTCCCAAAGTAAAGACAGATTGGGAGCAAGATAGTGAAACCATATTTTAGCCTTTTCCTTCAGAGAGAATGGGAATAAAACCATACAAATTATATGGAGGGGCGATCCTATGGAAAAGAAAGCACTACAAACATCCTCAAAATCTCTCATGAATGAGTAGGGGTTTTCAGAATCGACCCTTGTTTCTGAGGAGAAGACAAATCATCTCCAACTTCATAAGGAATTGGTTAGCCTCTTCAGGTAGGCGAATACATGAGTTTGTTGTGGTTCTTTGAGGTTGCAAAATTTCTCAAAGGGTTCTTTCCACATTAGGTAAAGGGCAGGGGGAGCTTAATATTGATTTTGCTAAAAATTAAGATTTCCCCCTCCATATCAGGTGCGACGCGTGTATTTATTTCCTTGTCGTGGAGGTTCATAGGGTCTTTGTGGGTTACCAGGTAACCCTTGGTCATTTGGATTAAAAAGAGTTTGTTGATTCTCGGGATGTTCCATTTGAAGATTAGTGTTCTCTTGAAACAAACGTCTCACCGTGGACTCTTTAGTATTTCCTTGAGGTATAACTCTTACAAGTTGGCGTTTTGCAAAACAAAGTCACGGCGACGACATGCACCAATATTACCTGACTAGTGATTGTCACTTATGTATCTACAAAAAAATTAAAAGAAAAGGTAAGAGGAAACGTACCGGATCTTCAATGCAATTTCAAATTACCACTAGCTCTCTCTGAATCAACTAGAGTGCTCGCCACTCTGGCAATGACATGAAATGCATCGTCTTTTAGGTGTGTGAAATTATTCTAGTGTAGGCCATTAATCGTAAGCATTATATCTTGTAGAGGTCCACAATTCATTTTCCATAGGGAGTGGTTTCCTAGATGATTCTTAGGGATTGTTTCCCAATGAATGTGCGATTAGAGTAAAATCTGGGGGTTTTGATTGATTTATTTATTAACTGATTAACTTAAACTATTGTAAAACGAGAAGGGCGAATGATAGGATCCTAAGGTTTCCCTCACCACCAACTATTAACACCCACCTCCCACTTACAATCTCTAGGATCCATTGATGAATGGTCTTTGATGGGTTTAAACTTTAAAGACTTTTTTATCAGACAAAGAATGGTGAAGCGATACCAAGCGCTTGCTCGGGCGATTTGTTTGGACTCTTAGTTTGCATTTGAGATGAAGCACAACGTGTGCAGAATCTACGGTTCTGCGTTGTCAGAAGATACCAAACTAAGGTTTATAAATTTTTCGCAAGTGTTTAATATCATACAAATCCATTGAAGCCTGAAAGAGGGATTTGGGTTGTTACCTTGAAGGGTGGCGAGATTTCCACCGTTATAACCCTATCATGGAGTTTAACTCCATTAAAAGGCGAAATTGATTCATTATTTGGAACACTAATAGTAGCGTGAATTGAAATAACGCTTCAGTGAGTTGAAGAGATATCAGCATAAAATCTCTCAATGAACACCAGACATAAAACCAATAGAAAGATTCTGAATGCTTAAAAACTTAAAATCAAAAGAAAACTACTCTACTCTAGGAAGCCTAGAAAAATATGAAAAAACACTCCAAGGTTAGACGAAACACAGAATATAGAACTCCCAGGAGCTGAAAAAATGAATGTCTATGTCGACAACGATGATCTACGGTTATCTCTGGAACTGACAGCTACGAAAATGTGCCACGAGACATGAACAACACTACTACGCATAAAAGCAGGTAGAAAGGTCAAAAGCACCTATTCTACACAAAATGAAAGCAAAACATGAGCTGAGGGGTTTAAAACCCTATATAATTGTCGCACTTTTCTGTATCCAACACTAAGTGTGAAAAAAGGTAAATTGGTAATTAGACAATTAAGGACCCAAAGGACATAAGATAAAAATGTTATATGTTAAAGTAGAATTATGATAAGTTGAATTGCAAATTAATGAAGTAGAAGGACTAAACAAGAGAAACGACTTAAGCGAGGCTTAAAACAACAGGCGCTTGTCCATGGAAGGGAAAAGTCTCCATTTTTGGCTTTGAAGGTCTAAGGCATACGGTTTAGGAGAAGAACCCATTTTTGGTCGTTTTTTCTCCTTTTGTTTAGGGCTTTAATTGTTTATGGAAAGAGGAAGGAAAGGAAGAAGAGAAGAAAATGAAGAAAAGGGAAGCTACTTTGGAAGTGTCAATCAAGATTGAAACTACTATAACTTCCTCCTTGTTTATGTGTGTGAGAATTCTCTAACTCTTCCATAAATGTGTTTTGGTTGGTTTGAGTTGGATTTTTGGTTTTGTTTTGAGTTTGGTTTGTTTTGGATTGGAAGTGTCGGGAAATGGGACAAAATGTCTCATTTTGTTTCAACTCGATGCCTCCGGCTTAGGCGAAGGGTGCGCCTAGGCGAGCAGAGACGATTTCGACCTTAATGCCTTCGCCTAAGTGAACCATGCCTCAAGCCAGAACCATCTTCTTGGCTGGGCTTTGTTCTTACCTCTTCTCTACATTTTGCTTTCTATTTCAATAAAGCCTAAACAAATGTTATAAATACTAGTATAAAGAGCTCACAAAAACACATATAATTGATAACTACTTAAAAGCCAGGATAGTGAATGAATAGGCACATGTTTGAGTCTTCAACACTCTCTTGTCTAATCTGACGACACTTCTATTTCGGTGCAGCCAGTCAAGTGCGAGCAGTCTTGACACTCGTGCATAGTGCCCTACGGCCTCTATTAATGTTGCAAACACTCACGTCGGTCTTTGGCATATTTAGTATTGTATGAATCTTAGTTGGGTACCTATTGTGTTGCGTCCTTCTCATTCATTGTTACTTGTCTATGGAGGTAAACATTTATATGATAAGTATCGAGACGATGAAACATGAAAGCAAGAAGTAATATTCAATGCTAGAGGCACATCAATTAAGTTCTGATACGTAGTGTACCTCGGTGCCTTTTGTTAAGAGATTTACATTTATGTGCTCCCTACGGGGGGGATATGAATACTCTAATATGTGAATTATTTTACATGTATATTGTAATTGAGGACCACCACAACTGGTCACATATGTTATCTGTTTTCCCACTAAGCTATAAGCCTAGCATGGGTGTTTCATTCATGTGGAATGCTTGAAGAAGGTCGTCGATTAACAACCTAAATTGTACCACTAGTAGTTTATTACAGTTTAGTAGTATAATAAAAGTTAAATTTGTATTTTCTGGAAATTTAAGTGCTAAGGGTGAATAAGGGTAAAATGGTAATTTGAAAAATTCAAGACTCAAAGGACATAAGTTAAGAAGATTGTATGCCAATATAGAATTTTGATAACTTGAAGTGTAAATAGAATGAAGAAGAAGGACTAAAATGCAAAAAGGGATAAGTGAAGCCAAAGCCCTTTAAGACACCAAAATATATTATAGGATAAACATTTCTCATTTTGGCTTAAGGAATCTAGGGTTACGGTTTGCAGGAGAAGCCATTCTTGGTGAATTCAATCCATTGTTTTGACTCTCTTTGTAGGAAGGGAAAATAAATTTAGACCAAATGCCTTAAGCCAAACAGCCTTGTTAGATAAAGGAAGTTCTCATTTTGGGTTTTGGGAGAGTTAGGGCACGGTTTGGGAGAAGAGTGAGATTTTGGGGTTGAGTTCTCCATTTCTTGGTTTTCCTTGTTCAAGTGGGAAGGAAGGAAGAAGAGAAGGAAAAAGAAAGCTAGGTTTTTAAGGTTTCAAGAAGATTAAGATATGGAAATCTCTCATTTGTTAGTTAGGAAAAACCCTAACTCTTCCCATGTTTGGGACCTTTTTGTTGGTTTTAATTGGGGCTTGATGTTTGTTTTGATCTTCTTTTGGTTATGATGTTGAATTCATGGTGTAATTGTGATATGATTGGGTAGTGGCCATTGTAAAGATGTGTGAATTGGTGTAGAGGTGTTTAAAGGAAACTTTATTATTTCATTAAACCGTGAGCGTGTTTTAGCCATACTTTGGCCTATAGACCTCTAAATTGGATGATTCCAATTGGAATGAAATTTAAGACAGGACTAAATGTTTAGAAAAAGTGAGAAACTAAATCCTTTTGTAGACCCTTGAAAGCTGAGTTTTGATATTTAAGATACGAATTATGTTTACCCTTCTGAGGAGTAGTTCATGTTGTTTCACCATTTCTTGAAGTTATACTGATCCAAATGAATGAATAAAAATTATGCTTAAACTAGACACCTGGAGACAGTAACTTTCATGAAGAAATTATGATCAAATTATATCCTATCATTCCCAGAAAATTATTCAATACAAGACACAATTCCTTGTTCTTGAAGCTTGCCAGGAGCAATTCGAATGTTTAGGTCACCTCTAATTTAAAAGGTCCAAATGACATGATTCATGAGCCTTTGAAACTTAAGACATAGGTGAACATTTTTAAAAGGATCTCACTTTGTCACAAAACCTCTACTTCTAGGTCAGTGTAGTTGAAAATGGACTTGGATTTGCCTTGTGTTGTTAGTGATTGGTTTATAACGTAGGCATTTGCTAACCTTCTTAGATGATGCACAGTGTGAATTAAGGCATTAATATTACATGAATTAGTGCAAGTCCATTAAAACGATCATGATAAATAGGTGAAAGAACCTATGTTAAGGATACTGGTATGACTAATCTGAAAACATAAATAACTAAATGCCTACTTATGTCCGGATAGTGGATAGATAGGCATGCCTATAAGGATCTCTGATGTTGTAGCTTATCGTTCTGTAGGCCCCATTTGGGTCATTACTAGGGCCCCGTTTAGGTCATACTTTGCTTTGCTATCACTGTTCTGTAGGCCCCATTGGAAAATGCATGTATAAGGTTTCGATTATAAAAATAAATAAATATATATAAATAATAATGAATAACAAGTGCATGCAAGTGCTTTTTGTAACACCCCGAAATGTACCATAGTAGTTTTCAGACTTGTTTAGGGTATGTTATAAGCTAAATGGAATTTTTCGGAAATAAAATAAGAGACCCGAAATGAATATTAGAGACAAGGGTAAAGTGGTCACTTACCACTTGAGGACATAAAAGGCATAAATCAATAAGTTTGTATGCAATTATGGAATTTGAGAAAGATGGGATGCCAAAGTATAATATGTATAAGTTATATTGAGATTAATAAAGAGAGAAAGGGCTAAATAGCAAAAATGGGAAAAGAAGTCAAAAATGGGTTTTTATTATCTTGGCTAAACATGGCCTTGAAGTCGAAAAAATCTGGATAAAGCATTTGGTCTCTCATTTTTGAGGAGACAGCGTCAGAAGAAGAAAGAGGAAAGAGAGAAGAAGATGAAAGGAAAGAGAGGAAGAAGAAGAAGAGAAGAGAGAAGAGAGGAAGATATAAAAGTATGGATTCTAGTATGGATACATGACTTTTGCATGGACCTGGTATGATTTTGTACCACGAACTACTTGGATATGGATTGCTAGAGGTTTCTTTGGAGATTAATTTGGTTCCCTTTTCTAGGGTTTTTGTTAGAAGACATCTAGCACTCTAGATTTAAGGGAAGTTTAGTCAGAGGGAATCTCTAGTTGATAATGAGTAGATATGGAATCCTTCACAATTCCAGGTTTTGTAGAAATTAGGTGAACTTGGGTAGAACCCTTGGTTCTTTATTTTAATTAAGTAATTGTGGAGTTGTTTGGAGGGGATTTCGTGATTCTTGATGAGGTGGATTGAAGTGAATTATGGAAGATAAGTGCATGAAAAATGGGTGAAATCACCGTTTAAGGCAGAATTCGGCGAGCACGTACGGTACACCTTTGAACTGTGTCGGTCACGAGGTGATCTGATAACAAAGCTGTCTGCGATCTGTGAGTGTCTGTCTGACCCTCTCGAAAGCAGAACACTGTATCACGGTCTGGTCGGTACAATACCCGATGCAGTGGTTCCTAACGACCATGTTTTGCTATTTTTGCGTATTTAAGCTAAAATTCGCATCTTAGGAAGTATAAGAAAGGATGAAAAATTAAGTGAAAAATGTCACGAAGTACCTCGTGCTTGAATGACAATTCAATGGGAGTAAAGTACATGCCCCGATAATAAATAAAGTTGAATGCATATAATAATAAGGAATACCTAAGACCATGTATTAAATGACGACACTCTTGTCTGATTAGTGCTTAGCACTCACATTGAGTCTGCGGCACTCCTGATACGATTAGTGCTCTGGCACTCCTGTCCTGTTAGTGCAAGCGGCATCATTCCCGATTAGTGTTCTGACCTCCCATCCTGGTAGTGCGGCGGCCTCCTGTTACGATTAGTGATGCGGCACTCTGTCACAGTAGTGCAGCGGTTCTCACATTCACGATTAATTGCTCACATTGCTCACTATCCTGTTGATCAGATGACACTCGTAATTGCGATTAGTAACCCGGCACTCACATTGATACAGCGCCTCTGTCCCCGATTAGTGCTATGACACTCTGTCACAGTGAGTACGCGACACTCTGTCCACGTTAATTGCTGGCCTCCCAGCCATTAGTGCGGCGAAACCTCTGATACGATTAATTAGCCCGACACTCTGATGTCTGGCGGCTCATGTTCTGATTAGTCTTTATAACCTCTGTCTGATAGTCTTGACGACGTACTCCTGACGTTAGTTCTTCGACACTCTGATGGTGCAGCGACCTCCTGATACGATTAGTGCTACGGCACTCTGTCCTGATGTCTGTGGCCTCCTGTCACGATTAGTGTGACCTCATTAGTCTGGCGACCTCTGTTCGATTAATAGTGCTACAGCACTCTGTCTGATTAGTGCTCGGCCTCTGATACGATTGGTGCTTGGCACTCTGCTGTGCTCTGACTTGCCCAAAGTCTTGTATGATCTTAGTTCTTATTGTGTTGTGTCTTACTCAGTTATTAGTATTAGTCTAGGTATTCCCATAGTTATATGATAATAACCTGAATAATGAATAAGAGGAAACAAAGGTGTATCGTTTTGATCTGTAATACCTACGGGTATTTCTGAATACGAATAAGCTCTATAACTCACAGGGAGACAGGAATAAATAATAATTTGTTATAAGTATAAGTTTAGAATATGAATAAACTCTTATTTATAAGCATAAGTACTGTATAAGTCTATGATAATGCATGAAATTTCGATATCGTATTTTGTTATATGCTTGTGCTGTGTATGTATATTACCTGTGTTTCCACTAAGTGAACTTAGCATGGGTTTTTAATCCGTGTAAAGTACAAAAGAAAAGAGCAAGCGATATTCCCGCGTTACTGCTTAGGGCGGCCTTGCAGTAGGGGTTCATCACTGTAGGTTCCGCACTCTGATCAGTAAATGTAAATGTATAGTTTTTGAAAATGTAAATGGGACTTAGTACTATATATATGACATTGTAAATACCACTACGGTGATAGTTTTATTTTGGACTTTTGTATATGATATATTGGTATATGATAAGACTTGGATATACCCGATATGTCCCGATTAAACGAGTAAAATTCGATATGTGTTTCTCTTGCCCGAACCGGTTTGGATCATGTCGAATTCGAATGAGGAAATGAGGCGTGAAACTTTCCAAATATATGTGTTATGAGTAATGAACGACAAGAGCAAGAAAAGGAACGGGTACCTTCTTTTACAAGATTTATGTTATGTACTCCTACGGAAGATATGAATATTTTGATATGCGAATTATTTTACATGTATATTGTAATTGAGGACCACTATAAGTGGTCATCTATGTATACATATAGGTATTGAAGAAGTCGCTAAAGACATCCCGCATTCAACAAGACCAACACAGCATTAGAAGTTCACCATATGTAGGTTTTTATCTTGTTTTTGAAATGTAAACGTAAAATTTTGTAATAGTGGAATTTTGTAATTACAAGTAAATGGGACTAAGGAATTTATGTACAAGAACTTTTAAATACCACTATGGTGGTAGTATTACAAGTTTTATCTGATATATGTATTTATATTTTGAAATGGGCCCTCCAATGTCAGAAAAATCAGGTTAAGTCTCGATCCGGGTAATGTCGTCCTCTCATCCGCCTAGGTGGGGATGAGGCGTCCTGGTCGTGGTATCAGGCCTAGGTTTGAAGCAGTGGATAGCTCATAAGTTAGAAATGCATATGTATAGCAATGTGTTGGCCTAATGCAGATGTCCTTGTTTTCTGAATAGGATGGACCAACCCCGAGACAATTTTAAAGAAGCTGCTGAAAGTGTCAATCCTAGGAACAAGGTCAACCAGCATCTGATCCTTGAATGGAGTTAAGTGGCCGTGATATTCCTCTTAGAGCCAAGCTGAAGCTTTGCTTAAGATTTCACATGATATGGCTCGGGTTTTCTTCTAAACTTGTTCCATTAAATTCTTTAGCTCCATGTCTTCTCACATGATATGGCTCGAAGTTTTAGAGCGATTAACAGCCCCCAAAGCTCCAATTGATATGGTGAGAAGACATGGAGCTAAAGAATTTCATGGAACAAGTTTAGAAGAATATGAAAGGGCTAAGTTTTGGCTAGAGAAGCTACAGAGAGTTTTAGATGAAGTGAGATGTCCTCCTGAACATAGGGTTTCATATGCGATCTCACTTTTTCAAATTGGGGCCTATGATTGGTGGAAGCTTGTCCTAAGGCATCCACGACTGCCGATGCCTTGGGTTTCTTTGTCAAGAATTTCGGGCCAAAGTATGTGCGATATGTATAAAGAATTAGTGAAGCAATTCTTAAATTTGAAACGAAATTTGTTAGTAGCTGAATGAGAAGGAGTTTAGCCACCTCGATAAATATCTGTAGAGTAGTCTGATTGAAGCATTAAGTTGTAGAAAATTTGAGGATGGTTTAAATGAATCCATAAAGGTATACAGCGCTGGTTACTTCTCTGATAGGTGAATTTCTATCAACTTGTGCAAGCAGCTATGAAGGTGGAAAAGTTTGAAATGAGTAATCAAGAAAGAAATCAAAAGAGAAAGTTTACAAGGGGAGGCTTTTCCTCAGGTAAAAGAATCAAAGAGTCTCGATCTGAATCAGTGTATGGCTTTGCTACTAGGGGAGGAAGACAAAGGCCCCGGTGTACTTAGTTCGGTAAAGGCACTTCAGCGGGACAGGTGACATCTAAGAATGCCCTCATTGCCGCAGCGACTGTTCGGGTATTTGCAAATGGTTGGCGAAGGATGGCTCATTCTGGAGAAGCACAAACCATCTCTTGGGGAAGGTGTCGAGAATGGAATTGGGAATCCTCAAGGCAGCGGCCAAGGAGGATCAAATGCACCTTCAACGACTTGTGATCGAGGTGGAGGTCGAGGTGTTTTGAGATAGCAAAGAGGGCGAGGAAGTACTGTATCAGAGATAGTAGATCGCCCTATTTCTATAACCCCAGCACAAGCCTATGCTATGAAGGCTCGTGAAGATCCGAATGCTCTAGAAGTTATAGCTGGTATTTTCTCTCTCTATGATATGGAGATAAATGCTTTAATAGATCCTAGTTCTACTCATTCCTATGTTTGCACTAAGCATTTGTTTAATAAAATACCATCAGTAGAGCAATTGAAATATGACATGCATGTGACCAGTCCCTTGGGGCATAATGTTAATGTTAACCAAGTATATAAGAATTGCCCAATAATGATTCATGATAGAAAGTTCTCTACAGACATAATTGCTTTGCCTTTTCTTGAGTATGATTTGATAGTAGGGAGGTGGTTGTCAGAACATGGGTTATAGTTGATTGTGATAAATTTGCTTAGTACTTAAATGTCGGAGCCGGTCCCAGCGATAATGATCTGGTGTCAATTTGGCCCAACATCTAATGTAATCTCAACTATACCAAGCCGTTGATTTCTTACGGATGAGGCCTTTTGGCATTGGTGATTGACTCTAAGCGGAACAAATATAAGCGGAAAATGTTGATTGGTAAAAGAATTTCAGGATGTGTTTCTCGAAGAGCTATCAGGTCTTCCACCTGAAAGGGAAGTAAATTTGTCTGTTGAAATTTTACTTGGGACGACTCCTATCTCTAGGGCACCTTATATGATGGCTCCAATGGAATTAAAGGAATTAAAAATTCAACTACAGGAGCTCCTGGACAAGGAATAAATTCGACCTAGTGTTTCTCCCTGGGGTGCACCTATTCTTTATCAAAAAGAAAAGATGACCTCTGCGGATGTCTGTCGATTATCGAAAGCGAAATACATAAGGCATGTGAAAAACAAATACCGGTAGCCGAGGAGTGAAGATCTTTTTATCAATTGAAATGGCTTGAGTATCTTTTCAAAAGATAGACTGCGATAGGGTTATTATCAACCGGGTAAAGATGTTGGTATTTTCCGAAAATAGCATTTAGAGACTTGTGCCAGTGTCATGGGTTTCTTATTAATACCATTTAGGTTGACTAATGCACGTCCGCATTCATGGATTTGATGAATAGATATTACCCTTATTTTGGACCGGTTTGTAGTGGTATTCATAGATGATATCCTGGTGTATTCCATAAATGAACATGAACACGAATAGCATTTGTGAATAGTTTTGCAGACTTTGAGAGAGAAACAGTTTATGCTAAGTTAAGTAAGTGTGATTTTTGGCTTAAGGAAGTATCATTCCTATGCCATATCTGCAGAGGGTATTAGAGTTGACCCTGCTAAGATTGAAGCGATTATGAGTTAGGCAGCCTCCAATCTCGCAGAGGGTGAGAGGTTCTTGGGTTTGGCTAGGTATTATCGACAGTTCGTCAAGGGATTCTCCGTCATAGCATCTCCACTTACAAAGTTACTCCGGAAAAGGGTGAAGTTTGAATAGGATGACAAGTGTCAATCAAGTTTTTCATCAATTAAAGAAAATACTAGTTGAAGCACTAGTGTTGGCTCAACCTACTCCGGGTAAAGAGTACACCATGTATAGTGATGCTTCTAGGAATGGACTAGGATGTGTATTGTACAAGATGGTAAAGAAGTAGTGGCATATGTATAAGGCAGTTGAAATCGCATGGCGAATTACCATGATCTAAGTGCTTAATGACTAGTGCTGCAACTGAAAATGGTGACACTACTTATATGGTGAAAAATGTAGAATATTTACAGATCATAAAAGTCTTAAGTATCTGTTAACTCAAAAGGAACTGAACTTGAGGCAACGTTGGTGGCTAGAGTTGCTCAAAGTTTATGATTGCATAGTTGATTATCACCCAGGAAAAGCTAATGTGGTAGCGGACGCCTTAAGTAGAAAAACGATCTCTATTTTGTCTCTGAAACACGGTGAATGGAGATTTGTATCTGATGGAGCCTTGTTAGATAAATTAAGAGTTATGCTTGAGTTAAAATGAGATGATGATTGATGTTTCGAAAATGATGTCAGGATTAAATAAGATAATTGGTCATAAAATGGAGATAAGGCGACTATTCTATAGAGAGACAAGGTTTCTATTACAAGGCGATTATGTGTCTTAGAATCTCAGGAATTGAAAATAGTTGATGTATGAAAGCCCCTTGATACCATATTCACCATGCATCCTAGAGGTAACATAATACCAGAATTTGAAACAATACTATTGGTGTAGAGGATGAAAAAAGGATATAATTAGAGTATGTGTTCAAATGTAACTTGTCGGCAAGTAAACGGAACATGATGTCCGTTTTTTTGGAATCCATCCCAATTCCATAAATGGAAGTGGGATAATATTACTATGGATTTTGTGTTAGGTTTTCCCCTAACCCAAATGAAACATGATTCAGTTTGGGTAATCGTTGACATACTTATAATGTCTGCTCACTTCTTAACAGTCCGACTGGACTATTCCATGGATCGGTTAGCGAAACTATATGTGAATGAGATTGTCTAATTGCATGGGATTCCATTATCACTTGATTTAAATGGCGATTCACGGTTTAACCATGGTTTTGGAAGAATTCTCGGTCGACCTTAGGTACTCGACCTAAATTTTAGTACAACCTTTCATCCGCAAACGGATCTGACAATTTGAAAGAGTGATTCAAGTATTAGAGGACATGCTTTGAGGCTATGTGCTAGATTTTCCCGAAAGTTGGGATAGGTATATTCCCCTTATGGAATTTGCCTATAACAACAGTTATCAGTCAAGTATTGGTATGGTCCCTTATGAAGCTTTGTATGGCAGGAAATGTTGAACTCATGTATGCTGGACAGACTTCAATGAGCATAAAGTAATTGGTCCTAACATAGTGAGAGAGATAAAAGAAAAAGTTCGGGTCATTCGTAAGATTAAAAATGCTAGTGATATTAAACCAAAAGTCGTATGCAAATCTAAAAAAGAAAGGACATAGAGTGAAGTCGAGAGATAAGTTTTCAAAGTATCACGATGGAGAAGATATAGAGTTGAAGAAAGAGAAAATTGAGTCCAAGGTTTGCTCGGACCTTATGAGATATTAGAAAGAATTAGACCCGATAAGCTTATCGGTTGGCCCTCCCTTGGAGTTGGCCAAATTATATAATGTGTTCCGTGTCTCCATGCTTGAAGATCTGACATGATGAATCTCATATTGTGCCGATCTGAGATTTCTGAGTGCTGTCCAGACTTCACTTTTAATGAAGAGCCAAAAGCTATTGTAGATCATGAAGTAAAACAATTGAGGAACAAGCAAGTCCCTTTAGTAAAGGTGCTTTGACAACACCACAGTATGGAAGAAGCAACTTGGGAACCAGAATCGACAATGAGGGCACAGTACCCGCAACTCTTCAATTCAAGTATTAATTTCAAGGATGAAATTCTTTTAAGGGGGGGAGAGTTATAACACCTCAAATTATACCATAGTAGTTTATTACAGTTTAGTGGTATAATAAAAATTCTTGAAAATTATTTTACGGAAATTTAAGTGCTAGGAGGTGAATAAAAGGGTAAAATGGTATTTGACAAATTCAAGACTCGAAAGGACATAGTTAAGAAGATTATATGCGTATAGAATTTTGATAACGAGTGCAAATAGAATGAAGAAGAGGGCAATGCAAAAGGGATAAGTGAAGCCAAAACCCTTTAAGACAGCAAAATATCTTCTAGGATAAACATTTCTCATTTTGGCTTAAGAAGGCTAGGGTTATGGTTTGGAGATGGTTTGGAGAAGAAGTAATTTTGATGGAGACTATCCTCTGGATGTTTTGGCTCTCTTTGCTCCAAGGAAGAAAATAAAAATTTAGGTCAAATGCTTGCTTAAGCGAGCAGGCCTTGTTAGATAGAGAAAGTTCTCATTTTGGGTTTTGGGAGAGCTAGGGCACAGTTTGGGAGAAGAGCAAGATTTTAGGGTTGAGTTCTCCATTTCTTGGTTTTCCTTGTTCAAGTGGGAAGGAAGGAAGAAGAGAAGGAAAAAAGCTAGGCTTTAAGGTTTGAAAGATTAAGGTGCCAAATCCTCATTTGTTAGTTAGGAAAAACCCTAACTCTTCCATGTTTAGGACCTTTTGGTAGTTTTAATTGGAACTGATGTTTGTTTTGATTTTTTTGTTATGATGTTGAATTAGTGAATTGTAATTGTGATATGATTTGGTTGTAGCCATTGTAAAGATATGTGAATTAGTGTGGAGGTGTTTAAGGGGAAACTCTGTCAAATTTTCATTAGACACATGAGGCGAAGTAGTTTTGTATACTTTGGCCTCTGACCTCCAGGTGGATGATTCAATTGGAATGGGATACAAATGTTTGAAGAGACTGAAGGAACTAAAATCCTGCTCTAAGACCCTTGAGCGGGTTTGATGTTTAAAGATATGGATTACTGTTTTACTCTGAGAGTGAATTCATGTTGTTTGCACTATATCTTGAGTTATACTAATCCAAATGAGGTGAATCAAAATTCTACTTAAAATAGACACCTAGGAAAGTAACTTTCATGATAAAAGTATGGTCAAATTAAATCCCTATCATTCCCGAAAATTATTTAAAATCTGAGACCCCAATTCCATATTATGTTTCCTAGAAACTATCAGGCGATTCGAATGCTTAGAGTTATACACTCTAATTTAAAGGTCAAATGACATGATTCATGAGCCTTTGGAAACTTAAGACATAGGTGAACATTTTATAATATCACTTTGTCTAAAAACCTCATTTCTTGGGTAGAAATTGTAGTTGACAATTGACTTGGGATTTGCCTTGTATTGTTCAGGCAGAATTGGTTTATAACGTAGGCATTTATCTAACCTTCTTAGAAGATGTCTGATGTGAATTAAGGCGTTAATGTTACACGAATTAGTGCAAGTCCATTAAAAATATCATGATAAATAGGTGAAAGAACCTATGTTAAGGATACTGGTATGACTAATCTAGAAACATAAATAACTGAATGTCTACTTATATTCGGGTAATGGATAGATAGGCATGCCTATAGGGATCTCTGATGTTGCATCTTAACGTTCTATAGGCCCCGTTTGGGTCATACTCTGCTTTGTTATCACTGTCAGGTACCGTGATGTACCTACGGGTACTTATTGTTATGTTTCTCGTTATCCATTTCCATTGGAAAATGCATGCATAAGGTTTCGGTTATAAAACTAAATAAATAATATATATATATAATGAATAACAAGTGCTTCTGAAATGTATGTGTTATGAGTGACAGGCAACTTAAGAACATGAAAGGCAGAGTACGTACATTTACCAAGATTAATGTGTACTCCCTCCCAAGAGATATAAATATTCTTATATCGCGGGTATTTTACATGTATCTTGTAATTGAGGACCCTTCTGGGTGGTCATATATATTATCTATTTTCCCGCTCATTATAAGCTTAGCAAGGAATTTATCCGTAGGTATTGAAGGAGTCGTCGAGAGACATCCCGCGTCGGCGGGACCAACACAACATTTATAAGTCTACCATATGTGAGTTTGATTTTGTTTTTGAAATGTAAATGTAAAAAATTTTGTAATAGTAAATTTTTGTAAATGCAATAAATAGGACTTAAGAATTTATGTACAAGAACTTTTAAATACCACTCACGGTGTGGTAGTATTCTGAAATTTTATCTTATATATATTTAATTTTTTAGTAATTTCAATGTCAGAAGATCGAGTTAAGAAGTCTCGAGTCTCGTGTGGCGTCCCTCGTCCGTCTAGAGCGGGGATGAGGCGTCCGCAGTTCAGAACATCTGCGTCGTCGCGAAATTTAACACAACAGTGTAAGGTCCTTACGTGTAGGTATTTGATTTTGTTGTAATAAATGTAAGCGTAATATTTGGAGATAGTGCATATCAGCCCTACCTCGCCTGGGCGAAGATAGGGGCAACTGACACGAACTAGGACTCCACTTCACCTCTTTTGCAGGGACGCATTGATGGGCCCATTCGCGATAAACAGAATTAATAAGGAAATAAAAGAAATTCTAATACCACCACGTGGTGATGAGTTAGCTATCTTATACATATTCTGAGTCTCATTTGCTTGTACATAAATAACTTTCACTATTACAAAAACTTTCACATTTACATTGTAAATCAAATTTGAAACCTACGTCAGGTGAACTCTACGGTGTTGGTCTGGGCGATGCGGAATGCCAGCGTGTCCTTTTGGTACCTACGGATGAAAACGTGCTAAACATAACTTAGTGGGAAATAGATATGACCACTTGAAGTGGTCCGCGTTTACATAATACATATATCATAAAGCGTACGTTAGAGTTTACATATACTGAATTCTATAACAGAGTTTTCATTTACATAATTCTTGTAACATAACTTTCATATCTTCCGTAGGAGTTCAGAACAAATATCATATACAAAGAATGCTTAGAAATTTATAATCTGAGAACATAGCAGACTGATTTCTTATGCTTACTTCATTCAATAATTGATTCTTATCATTTAATTTCATATCTTATTATTCGAATTATACAACATATAAGTATTTGCTAAATACGCTCTAATACTGAATAAGAAGGACAGAGTACAATAAGTACCGAAAGTGCGGTGCGATCTTGAGCAGGCAGTGCACGCCCATGCAGCGAGTGTCATAGCATTGGTAGAGTCTTGCGGAAGCGCGATCGGAGGCGATGCTGCCCACGTAGCTTTATAAGTGTCGTAACCTTTAGCGAAGTCTGAAGCGATCGAAGTCTTTATTCATTCACTATTTGGTCTTAAGCAGGCATACTATTATATGTATTTCAAAACTCGTTTTATCATTCTTAATCACATTAGCAAAAGAGGCAAGAAATAATGTTTGCCCAACGACCGGATCGCCTCGCTTCGCCTTGGCGGTGAGGTACAAAATATTTTTCATATAAATTTTATACTTATACGAACCCTTTCATTCACTTATTATGGTCCTCATTAATCCAATGGATAATTGTTGGGAGTGCGAAGAGGGGCGAAATAGAACTGCAGTGCGCCTAGCACACCTAGGCGAGAGGTTTGCCTGGGGCGGAGCATGTGCTGCGCTAGAGCGGACTAAAGTTCAAGAAAAACTTGACCTCGAGTTCGCCTAGGCGAAGGTGTCTCCACCTAGGCGGAGCTCTATGCCTAGGCGTGGACTCCTACGCCTAGGCGTAGGGGTGTTGAGCATAAACATAAATGACCAATTTTGGCCATTTTCGTCAGCACTCTTTCAACCAAAACACACCATTTCGAAACAAAACCATAACACTAACTTAAACAAGTATTTCCAATACCAAAGTTTCCAAAGAATCCTAAACTAACATCCTTACCATAGTTTCCTTACAAGTGTTCCAAACCTGGATTTTTCTCTTCTCTTCTTCCTTCTTCTTCTTCTTCTCTTCTTCTTTTTCTCATTCTCTCCATGCGAATTGCCTAACTCTCAAGTAAGAGTAGGATCTTTTTTTTTTAAGGCCATGTTTGGCCTTATCCTATTTTAGGTCGATTTCACTCTTTTGGCCATTTGGTCCTTCTATTCCATCTATTTTAAAAATTTTAACTTATCTTATTTCAATTTAGCATATAATCTTTCATCTTATGCAACTTGGAGTGCTTTAAATAGGCAAATTACTAATTTATCATAACTCTTGGATAAATCTCGGGTTTTATCATATTTCTTACTTAACATTTATGATACGGAAAATACAAATTTTACTTTTCTTATACTAAAGCGGAAATAACTACTAGGGGTCTAATTCGAGTGTTCTGGTGCAACTTGTGTAAATCTGATAGATGGACTCAAACATATATGTACAAGACAATCTAAACACCACTATAGCGGTAGTTTTACAAGTTTATGTCTTTATGAATTTATGATTGAATTGGGCCCACTAATAACAGAATGTCAGATTAAGAAGTTTCAGTTCTGTGTGGCGTCCCATCACCTGCTACGGCTAGGGAAAGGGGCGTTACAATTTTAATGGCATCAAAGCCTAGGTTTAGGCGTTTTTGGAAAACTATTAGGTTAAAAATGTACCTACATAGTAATGTGTTTGGCCTAATGCGAATGTCCTTGTTTTGTATATTGACTAGAAATAGACAATCCTAGAATATTTGTGAAGGAAGCAGGTTGTCAAACCTATGGACCTTGATCCATTTGTCTCTAGTTCTTCTAAGCCAACTAGAAGTGAACATGTGTCAATTGAAGCGTTGTTAAAAATTTCTCAAGATATGGCAAGGGTCTTAGATCGACTCACGACCCCTAGAGCTCCGATTGATTCGGTAAGAAAGCATGGAGTAGAAGAATTTCATGGTACAAGTTTGGAAGAGTTTGATAAAGCTGAGTTTTGGCTTGAGAAATTGCAAGGGCTGCGGGCCCGAGGGTGAAATGTCCCCGAGCGGATGGCCCAGTAATGTGAGTCTCATTCTTTGAGGTGCGAAACATGATTGGTGGAAGTTAGTTGTAAAAAATCCACTACTTCCTGACCCAATTTCATGGGACTTCTTTATCCAAGAATTTGGACAAAGTATGTCACCGATGATTACAGAGAAACCAAATGGAAGCAATTCCTGAATCTGAAAAAGGGGAAAATTTCAGTGGCGGAATATGAGAAAGAGTTTAGCTACTTTAGTAAGGATGCACCAAAACCCATTCTTACTTAAACTTTTCGATGTAGATAGTTTGAGGATGGCCTAAAGGAGTCTATAAAAAGGTACCTCACAGCTGTTACATCATTACAAGTGGTGAATTTCTACCAGCTGGTGCAAGTAGCTATGAAAATTGAGAAATCTGAAATTATGAGTCAAGAAAGAAAATTAGAAAGTTCTCCAGGGATAGTTCCTCCTCAGGTAAAAAGACTGAAGTCTCAGAGTTGAATCGATTACATAGTTCGGCTACTAGGTAGAGGCACTTCAATCGGAGAAAGAAACAGAGGTGAATGCCACCTTCATCACAAATATCATTAAGTACTTGCATATATGGTTGGCCAGGGGTTGTTTCCGATGTGGAAGCATAGACCACCTTATAGTGAACTGTCCACAAGGATCTTAGAGTTCTAGAAATCCTCAAGGAAGTAGCAGAGGAGGATCCAATGTACCTTCACCAACTCGTGATAGGGGTAGGGGCGAGGTAGTTCAAGGTAGAAAATAAGAAGTATTGCATCATAAATAGTAAATCGCCCTACTACTACATCCCCAACCCGAGCCTATGCTATGAGAGCTCGCGAAGATCATGATGCACCAGCGGTTATCACGGGTAATTTCACTCTCTATGACACGGAAATGCATGCTTTGGTAGATCCAGGTTCTACATATTCTTATATATGCTTTGAACAATTGAGTGATAAATTGTCATCAGTAGAGCCTTTAGCATATGACATGCATGTTACTAGTCCACAGGGCGTAGTGTTAAAATGGCAAGGTGTGCTTAAAAGCTGTACATGTGTCAGTGATAAGAGTTCTGCATCGATTTTGGTGCACCTTTTCATGAATTTGATTTGATTTTAGGGATAGTTGGTATCAAACATCAAGCTATAGTTGATTGTTATAAGAAGCAGGTTGTGCTTAAATGTTCACGATCTATCGGAAGTACTTGCCATGTGTATCAATCTAGATGGTAAAATGCTTAATTTCAGCTATACCGGCTTAATGGATTTTCTTAGAAAAGGTTGTGAAGCCTTTTTAGCATTGGTGCTTGACTCTAAGAAGGGGTCAAGTAAAACTGGAAGATATACCAATGGTGAAAGAACTTCCTGATGTGTTTCTCGATGAATTACCGGGTTTACCACTCGAAATAGAAGTAGATATGTCTATTGAAGTTTTACCTGGAACGACTCCTATTTCTAAAGCACCTTATCGTATGGCTCCAACTTAATTAAAAGAGTTGAAGACTCAACTTAAGGAGCTATTGGACAAGGGATTCGTCCAACCTAGTGTTTCGCCCTAGGGTGCGCCGATTTTGTTTGTTAAATAGAAAGATGACACTCTTCGAACTTGCATTGATTATCTAAAAATAAATAAGGTAACTGTTAAAAATAAAGATTCGTTGCCGAGAATAGAAGATATTTTCAATCAATTGAAAGGAGAAAGTGTCTTTTCAAAAATAGACTACAATGCGGATATTATAACGGAATTGAGAAAGATGTTGATGTTAGAAACAACCTTTAGAACGGAATGGATTTATTATGAGTTTTTAGTAATGCCATTTGGGTTGATTAATGCACCGGCCACATTCATGGACTTGATGAATAGGGTATTCCACCCTTATTTGGACCAGTTTGTAGTGGTATTCATAGATGATATTCTACTGTATTCTAAGGATGCACAAAAACATGAACATCATTTGAAGATAGTGTTGCAAATCCTGAGAGAAAAATAGTTATTTGCAAAATTAAGTGTGTGTGATTTTGGCAAGGAATGTTCCCTAGGCCACTTCTGTGTGTCTGAAAATTATTAGAGTTGACCCTGTGAAGATTGAAGCGATTGTAAGTTGGAAGCTTAGCCTTGAAATGTAACACTTATGTGAGAACTGTGGGTTTAGCTGGGTATTACGAATGGTTCGTAGAGGGATTCTCCGTCATAGCCTCTCCACTTACTAAGTTACTCCGAAAATGGGTGAAGTTTGAATGGGATGACAAGTGTCAGTCAAGTTTTGATCAATTAAAGAAAATATTGGTTGAAGCACCAGTGTTGACTTAGCCTACTCCGAGTAGAGAATATGCCATGTATAGTGATTCTTCAAGGATTGGTTTGGGATGATTATTGATGCAAGATGGAGCAGTGACATATGCCTCATGACAATTGAAACCACATGAAGCGAGGGAATTATCCCACACATGATATGGAATTGGTAGTGGTAGTGTTCGCTTTGAAAACATGGCGACACTACTTATATGATGAAAAATAAAGAATATTTATAGATCATAAAAGTCTTAAGTATATGTTACCTCATAAGGAACTGAACTTGAGGCAACATCGGTGTTAGAAGTTGTTCAAAGACTATGATTGCCAATTGATTACCACACAGGAAAGCTAATGTGGTGGCGGACACCTTAAGCGAAGAGCGATTTTATGTTTCATCCCACGAGCATTGTGCATGGAGATTTATCCCGATGGATCTTTTGTTAGCTCAATTAAAACTCGCTTTTGAGTTCATCACCGGATGATGATTAATGTTGAAAAAGTAGTATTTAGAGATTCAGCCAATGGTAGAATTAGTAAAAAAATGGAGACAAAACTGATTATTCTAAAAGACTGAGATAAAGGTTTCTATTACAAGAGCGGGTTATGTGTATCGAATGTCCAGGAATTGAAAAAGAAGTTGATTTAGCAAGCCCGCAATCACGTATTACTATGCATCCACGGAGATAACAAGATGTACCAAGTTTGAAACAATACTATTGGTGATTTGTAAGTGACGAATATTTAACGTCAACTCATTCTTAGCACTCTTACCCAGGCGTGTTCAGGTCCGACAGCGGCGCCAAACTTGATATTTGCTTGATTCTTAATATAGACCATAAAAATTTTGCGACTAGATTAACATGACCTCAGTTATTCAATCTCGGCCGGGAATGTCCTGAAACTCGTTAGCATTAAGATAATAATGAACTAATATGTGGATGCCAATGGTATGGCCCGATGCTCTGCGGTACGATCATTCAAATGTCTGTTGGATTTTAAGTCAGTATCATTCCGAGGATTGATTAGAAAAATTTAAAAGATTAACTACCCTAACTAAAGAACCTTACTATTTGAATTTCCAAATTTTCATGATAGATTTATGTTCTTAAGTAAAAGGAATCAAACAATAATGAAATTTCTAAAATACATGATTAGAGAGGTCATTGGAATGAAACACATGGGAAGAAAAACAGTGTTGTGACCATCACTTTGCAAGTTCCAAATAAGATAAAGTAATGGATGTGAACCTTGGAATTGTCCAAGAGTAGACTAGTGTAGAAATGGATCTTTCCTAACTCTACACATTACACTCTTTAGTTTACCACACTTCTATCTCTAGACAATGGGTCTGAAGAGCTACTTCTAGGATTTGTTCTCTTTTGAATCGGTATTTTCCTTCTCTCGGTATTTCCGTTATTTCTTGGGATGGAAATTGCACCATGGACAAAATATTGCAAGCCCTCTCCAAAATAAAAATTATCTTAGCCATCAATTAGACAAGAATTCCCTCTTCCCTTGATTAGAATCTCAGCTAACACAGGGTTGAAGTTATTCCTCTCAAATGAGGTGAAACCTCTCAAAATTAAGTTGCTAGATCCCGTGCAAGTGGATCTTAAGCCTCGAAGCACACACGCTCTTGTTGTCACCGGGAGAGCCTTGAAATAAGGATTTAGATCATCACTAGTGACATATCAAAGTAATCTCGAAAGTGCATTAGTTTAAATAATATTAGTATAAGTACACCTGATTCTTTGCTCATTATTCTCGGAGTAGTCTATTTCGTGTCACTCGGAGGAATTCCACCATCTGAACAATCTGACTCTTTTTGGGTACCAAACACTGATATTCAAAACAACTCAATGTAGGAGTAATACCAGTTAAATCATTCAAATTTTCTTACCCAAAACAACATTAACTCTTACAATCAATAATCTCAACAAAAGATTCTTCCCAAAGGGAGCTTAGCCTTTCAAATCTGGATCACGAATCACAATGACTAGTTGATCAAACAAATTCATTTAGATTCAAATAAAAACTAAAGAAAAATGAATTCCAAAATAATTTCTAGATTTCATTGAAATTCATATAGGCACGTAAACAGATTTATGAATATCAGCACCAGAATTCATTCGAATCTTGCTCTAATCCTAAGTAGGCGGAATAAAAACAACTAAAGAAAAAGAAAAACAAAAATATATACTATGAGACATCAGCTTTCCCAAAAGCCTGAGGCTTTATGAAAACCTTGTGGAAGTATGCTACTCCCCCAGAGCTTCTATTTATGGAAACATATTTAGGCTACAAAAACAAGGCAAGAATCATGCACTTCGAAAAACTTAGAATTGCTGCCCTAGTTGTCGATGTAGGGGTGATGTCGCAACATCAGAATTGTCAATGTCGTAGGTCGCATCTTATGTCACGACATTGAAAATCTGCTAGGCAATTCTCAATATCTAATGATAAGTCAATGTCGCGATGATGTTGCGACATTAAGATTCGGTGTTGTAGATTAATTCCGATGTCACGACATTGCCTTTCCTGTGTTGCAACATTAAGTTGATGTCGCAATACTATTCTATAGTGTTTAAAGCGGATTAACCGGTGATGTCGCAACGTGCTGGTGATGTTGCCTGTCTGCGGAGTCATGTCGCGACGCGAAGCTGCGATGCTTTTTGCTCATACATTTTGCCTTGATGTGCGACATTGCCTCTACATGTCGATTTTCAGCGATGTCGTGACGTGATGATGTTGATATTTGCGACATTGAATCTCGTTGCTCTGAAGTCCTCTGCCATTGTTTTTAGTTAATGTCGTGACATTTATTACGTATCGCGACATTCAGCATCTCATCGCAATTTGCTTTGGAAGTAATGCCGTGACATTATATCGATGTCCGCGACATTGAATGTTTGGGTCTCCGGGGTTGAGCTTTGGCTAATGTCGCGGCAGCGCGTTTTGATGTCGCGACATTTGAACGATTCAGTCATTTCCACTATAAGCAATGTCGTAGCCATGTTGTTGTGATGTCGCGACATTGGATGCCTATCATAATTTGACTACTGGAGTTATTTATGATGTTGCGACATTGTGTATGCTGCGTTCCCTTGCCGATTGATGTCGCGACATCGCCATGAGTAATATCAAGACTTTTTCACGCAATGTAGCGACATTTGATCACGCTAAAAAGCAATGTCGCGACATTGGCCCGCTCTTTGCACCATCTTGACTTTGCTCCTTTTTATCTTTGGTCTTGCTTATTTTCTTCAAGTTTAAACAAAAATTTGGGTGAAAGCTCCGTAATTCTACGATGGCCCGAACTTTTAAGCACGAAATATACTCAAAAATGGTTCAAAAATGATGAGTTTTAGACTCGCTACATCGATTGGCGAAGGATAGAAAGGATATAGCAGAGTAAGTATCAAAATGTCTGACTTGTCATCAAGTAAAAGCAAGTATCATCCAGTTTGTTAAATCCCATCCCAATTCCACAATGGAAGTGGGACAAGATTTCAATGGATTTTGTGTCCGATTTTCCCCTCACCCAAAGGAAACATGATTCAATGCGGTGTCGTTGACAGGACTTACAAAAGTCTGCTCCTTCTTCTGGTTGCTTCGATTATTCCATGGATCGAGTTAAGCGAGCGTATGTGAATAGGGTATCCGATTGCATGGCATTCCACTACTCCATTAAAGTGTCTAACGATCCACGGTTTACGTCAAGGTTTTGAAAGAATTACAAGCTCCGACCTTAGGTACTTTCGACTAAATTTTAGTACTACCTTCCATCCACAAACGGATGGAATGATCGAAAATTTGATTCAAGTGTTAGATGACATCTTGAGGGTTATGTACTTCAGATTTTCCTAGAAGTTAGGATAAGGAGTATATTCCCTTATGGAATTTGCCTATAACAGCAATTATCGATCCAACATTGGTATGGCCTTAAAGGCTTTTGTATGGAAGAAAATGTAGAACCCATGTATGTTGGGCCAGTTTGAATGAGCATAAAGTAATTAGTCATGACATAGTGAAGAAATGAGAAAAAGTTCGGGTCATTCAACAAAAGGTTGAAAAGTTTGCTGGTAACCCGGACAAAGTCGTATCTGGAATGAAAGAAAAAGTCATAGAAATCTGAAGTCGGGATAAGGTCTTTTGAAAGTATCACTAGTGGAGAAAATTGTAAACGCAAACACAGCACCTACATGTTAGGAAAGGGGTATCAAATTGCTAGACCCTAAACTTGGTCATGGCGGGTTCAAACATTCCTTGAAATATAATCATATAATTTAACATATATTACAAAACCATACTATCATATCCCACTTTTTGAAGCATTCAAAATATCACTTTCATATTATTTACAAATCATTTTCATTGTACCCGAAAGTTTATATACAACATATTGCTCAGAATAAAACGTTAAATAGAAACATTGCAGGTGAGCACCTATCGCTAAGGTGGCTTTTGATGTTGATGTGGAATGTCCTATTCTCTAGCCGCCTCCTCAGTACCTACATTGATAAACACCCGTGCTAAGCATAAAGCTTAGTGGGGATCTTTATGCATGGATAACCACTAACCACGTCATACATTCTAATACTCATACAACTTGTTATGCATATATATATATATATATATATATATATATATATATATATAATCATATAAACTGTAAGTTACAATAGTCCATTAACTTACCCGTTAAGAATTATTCCTTATGTTAATCTCATGTGCTATGCTAACTTCAAGTGTTTTATCTATCGAATTCCATATCATTTTAGTCATAGTCTTAGTGACTATTCAGGTTTTGTATTTCCATTATATTTTACAAATTACTTCCTATGTTTATGATTCATGTTTCAATTATCAATATCACTTTATCTCTTTTTACATGTTTCATGCCTGCATATTCCAAAGAAGTGGATACGGGAAAGAACTGTATGTACCCAAGGGTACTATTACTGTACGAGACAGTGATCTCTATTTGTGCTTTACTATATAACCCAAATGAGGCCGTTGTAATGACCTAAACGGGGTCCATGTTATCAACCCAAACAAGGCCAACTATATATGTATGTGCGACAAGCGTATCCTAATAGGCATGCCCGTCCCATCCATCTTACGGTCATAAAGTGATTAGTTTTAATACGTTTTTAGTACATATCCCATATACATGAATAACTATTGTTATCAAGTATGCACATGAGATATTCACTATCCATTATTCTCATCTTCATAAAGAGTACTTTCACATATCTCTTGTCATCATATGAATATAATCTATGCTTCTTTATATAGCAACTATGCATGTATTATCTTTTCTTTGCATGACTAGAATTCATGTCCTTTATTATTCCATTCTATTTATTCCCTATTATTTAGCATTAAATCATATAACTTTTAGTCAAATTCTTTATCTCACTTAGCTAAGTTATACTGACTTATTTTCATACAAAACCATCTTCACTAATACTTTGGGAGCATATAAGAAACATTTGGATGTCTCAAAATCCTATAGAAAAGGGCATGAAAATAATTTCCCAAAACAGGGTCCGACTTCACTTATTTTATTAGGTACAATGAGTTCAAAATATCAACATGCTTCCTTCATACACATTGTTCCTCTATGAATCTATTTTACTCAGAAATTGGAATCACTCCAGTTGAATCATCCAAACTCAAGTTATGGAATTTTAATGCCAATCTGGTATGTTTGCCCAGTTTACACTAGTAACCGATTGTGAGACCCGATTTCAAGGGTCTTACTCCATAATTTGACACTAGTTCCTTCTACTCATTTGAAGCTATGGTGATAAGGGTTCTTCTAAAATTAGAATCATCAAATTTGGAGCACCAAAAATTAAGATATGTCCTAAACAACTAGGACTGCTCTGTTTTCAAAACAGAATTAGTAACTGGTCTTTAGACCCAAATTGGTCTTAAAGGTCCTTATTAATACTTTAGGTGTTATGTAGAAGAAATGTAGTCACAGGTCTTAGGTTTTCTCTCCAACTGAAATTTCCTAAATCGAAGCGCTCTAGGCCAAGTTATGGCCAAATAAGTCACTTCAGGTTTTGGGGAAATTTTGACAGCATCTCCCCTAAAACCCAAACATTTCATTTTTATCTTCAAACTCGCCGATTGAGAACCCTGAACCAAATAACAATTATCAACAACACAAACCACAATGAATTGATTTTCAAGGGAGTCCCGTACCTATTTCTTAGCCACCTTAAGCTCTAATTGTAGCGCCCATTTTCAGTTCAGCAGTTAGCGAGATATGAATAGTATCCAAGGATCTTTCGTTTAATTCTTTTGTTTATTTTTTTTTTTTTTTTTTTGTAAAAGTGTCGCGACCCGAATCCCCGGCCCAACCCGAAAGGCGGATCCGAACCGGAGCCCGATTTACTCCAACCATTTTCATTTATCTTATCAAAACATTTTATTTATGTCATTTCGTTTTAGGGTTTTCAATTACACGGAAGCATTTTCAAATGGTGAGCCCATAAACATTTACACTTACAATTTGTTTACAAAATGTCATTATCTTACCTTTACAAAAATGATATAAACAATGGATTCGGAGTTTAACTCTTTTGTTCACAAAATGTCACACGTTCAAAAAGAAATGATATGCATATGGCGGGGTATATACTTATACACCGCAACTTTCTCTATGACTATGCGCTTCTTGATCTTGTCTTATTTCCTATTTACTCGAAACCTGCGCATAAATAAAAACTACATGCTAAGCATTTTCATGCTTAGTGATTCTATACTGTTCTATTCCAATTTTTAGTTTAACATGACATGCATTTATCATAAAACATTGCCTTTTTTATCAAACTATACTCATGCTTATTCATTTTCACTTTACAAATCATTGATCGTATCAAAATATGCATTTCCACATGCAATAAATCATTTAACTCAAATCATGAGATTCAAACATATACTCTTAAGGGCGTATTTAGTTTACAAATCTCATTTTCATTGATCAAAGTTTGTTATCTCACTTTGTCTATACAATTCACATTTATGACGAATTTCGTTCGGTGAATCCCGTCATTTTTATCATGTAGTAATGAGCTTACACATTTGACAATTTCGGTCTCCCATCATGCCGGATGCCGATTGGTACACCTCGACATGTGGTCATTTAAAATGCCATACGCCATCATGACGGATGTTGATTGGTGCATCTCGCCAAGTGGGACATTTCTTCAATGTCATACAACATCATGATGGATGTCGATTGGTGCATCCCGCCAAGTGGGACATTAGACAATTTCGGGTTGCCTTCATGACGGATTCAATTGGTGAATCCCACCATGTTGGTCGTTCGGTATATCGATTCAATTCAAGATGTCAAGAATTGACCAATTCGTTTACAACTCGATTAATCGCTCATGCAATTCAATTGTCGGACATTTCAAATATCGCGTTTTAATCGCGTATGCTGACTTTTCGTAATATCATTTCAAGATATACTCATTCCATATAATCATTTGATTTATTTGGTATACTACCAAAACACTTGAAATAAGGATAGAAGTCGATGAACAAAATGAAGTTGTCGGCTCCTCGTTTCCTTCCACTGATCTCGATCCGGTTAGGTGATCCCCCGCCGTCCCAGTCAATAGAAGTGTGTGCTCTTAGTGGATAAACAATTATCATACAATTTTAGTGAATGACGATTAATCTTCATTAATGGTTTTGGGTTAAGACACTAAGTTTGCCCAGGAAGCGAAATTTAGCTATAGGCGGTGAGTGCAGTCACGTTTTTTCATTTAGTTTTAACCTTATTTGAACCCTAGTTAATCATTTATTAGGGTCCTTAAACTATCGATTAATACGAATGCTGGAGCTTTGGAATCGAGAAATTTGTTCCTTTGTGAATAGTGTCTACGTCGTGGCGTAGCCCTCCGCCGCGGCGTAGCAAAGCTACGACGTGGCGTACTCGAGGGGTGCCAATTTTGGCACCTCGGCCTCGCCACGGCTAGGCATCCCATGCTGCGGCGTAGGTCTATGTCGCGGTGTGGGTTCCCTACGCTGCGGTGTAGGAGCTCGTTTTGCCTAGATTTTCAATTTTCCTCTTTTTGTGATTTTTCTCTAAAAATCCTCAAAATCCCAAAATAAATCATGGGAATCACTCCCAATAACCACCTAATATATCTAGACAACCGCAAGAGCAAAACCCATGGATGGTTAAGTTTCTAACAAAATCATTTAAAGAAATCTGGTTTGTGTCGTACCTTGGAAATCTCTTGTCAGCACAAAACCTAGCTTCCTTATTTCTCTTTGATCCATACAGGAAACTAGAAGTAGTGGATGATCTCCCACCAAAACCCTGATTTCTCCTCAACCCTAGCTCTTCTCTTCTCACTCTCCCTCTCAAATATGTTTTTGGCACAATGTGCCTTTCCAAGACCAAATGTGGTCTTAAGTTACTTATTCCTCTCAAGGCCATGTTTGGCACATCAAAAACCCATTTTTGGATTTAAGTTGCCTCAATTTACCTTATAGCACATAAACATAACCATTTTCTCAAATGACCCTTAGGTCCTCATTTTACACATTTCCATTTTTGTTTTTCACTTGGGTTATTTCCGGGTTCAATCATTTAATCATTTTAGCATATAACATTTAATCATATGCTCACATATTCATTTCACATATCACCATTTATCAGTTTTCCCGGAAAAACCCAAGTTTTGCTCAATTTATACCAGGAATATATATAATAAAATTATTATAAAAATTCTAGAGTATTTTTGGGGCGTTACACTAACTCTCCTTTCCTTCTTCACTTCTCATCTTGCTTCTTTGCTACAAACCTTGGAATCTTAGTAGCAAAACGATGGAGAACCAGCCCTAGCATGGACCGGTTTTTTTTCTCCCTTTCTTCCTCTTTCTTTTTTCCCTTTTCTCTTTTTCCTCTATGACACATGCTTGCCACTGAAAATACCTAACAGGTTTTATAACATGTTTAGGGTATAAAATAAATAAATTGTATTTTCCAGCATTAAATTGCTAAAAACAAAAATGATAAAAACCGAAAATTATCTGAGTTAAATAAATTTGGTAAAAATGTCAAATGAGGACCCGATGATCATAAATGAGAATGTAAATGTCAAAATGAAAAATATGATAAAATGTGTGAAAATGAAAGTGAAATGAAGCCTTAAAAATGAAAAAAATGAGAAAAGAGGAATTTACAGGCTAGCCAAACAAGGCTTAGTGAAGGATTTTGATTAAAGACCAAATATTAGTGCTTTGAGAGGCATTAACACATTTAGCGAAGGTGAGAGAAAGTGCTAGGGCTTTTTCGGTTGTGAGAGAGGGAGGAAGATTAATAATCTTTGCTCCATGAAATCAAGGATTAAGGTGATCAGAGGAAGAGAAGGAAGATTGGTGAAGAATCAAAGATTTAAAGGTAAAGAAATCCAAACCTAACACTTTTGTTTATTGTGTTTGGGTTTAGAAGAACCTTCTGAGATTGATATAAAAATTATATTGATTAGTTTATTTCATTTTTGGGGGTTGCTCTAAGTTGTTATATGGTTGTTTGGATTTGTGTTGAGGAATGTTTGTATAAAGGAAATGTTGGGTTTTTAGGGGAGATGCTATCAAAATTTTCCAAAACTCATGTTTTTGTTTTAGCCATCACTCATCCAAATTGAGTGATTCAAATTTTTGGGTAAACTAGACTTCTAGGAGAACAAATCTCCTTGAAATAAGTGTATCCAAATTTGGACCCCATTAGACCCATAAATTCGTCAAAGTGAGGCTTTGTTTTCGGATCAATTTTGGTTCATTTCTGATACAGTTTTGGTGTTTCGGAACAGTTTTGGTATTTAGGCCATAAGTTGAGTTTCACTCATCCAAATTGAGTGATTCAAATTTCTGGGTAAACTAGACTTCTAGGAAAACAAATATCTCTTAAATAAGTGTATCCAAATTTAGACCCTATTAAATCTAGAAATTCGTCAAAGTGAGGCTCTGTTTTCGTGTCAATTCTGGTTCAAGTTCTAATACAGTTTTGGTGTTTCGCAACAATTTTGGTATTAAGGCCATAAGTTGAGTTTCACTCATCCAAATTAGTGATTAATTTACGAAGTAAAAGCCCAGACTTATGAAAACAAATTTCCCTGATATAAGTGTATCCAAATTTTGACCCCATTAGACCCCGAAATTAGTCCTAAATGGGGGCCTTATTTTAAATGAGTGGTTGTATTTGAAAATAGAATAGTCCCGGATTTTTAGAACATATTTGGAGTTTCAATGCTCCGAATTAGATGATTCAAATTTCTGAATAAAATAGATTTATAGAGGAACAATGGACTTGAAGGAAGTTAGGTAAATTAGCTTATTTGTTCCCAGAAAAATTTTACAAGTGAAGGTGTGTTGGGTAGAAAACTTAATCTGACTTCAGAAACCTAAATAAGCCAACTGATATTGTTATCTAATTGGTGATTTAGGGGGTTGGCGGCGAGGGAAAACCAATTGAAGTCGAGATTCGAGGACGGGAATCGACCTAGCGACCTTTTTGGTTCGTTCTCTATTCTTCTCTTCTTATTTCAAGTATCAAAATTGTTTGAGCAATTATTGAAATGATTTTCAATAAAACTGCATATTGATTTTTTTTTTAAGTGATTTGAGAAAATTGATTGTGAAATGATTGTTATGAAAAAAATTGCATAACAATTGAAATGTTCTATTTGAGTATAAATGTATATACCCTATTGTAAATTTCTATGACTGGTTTTTAATGCCCTTAATAGAATGTTATCCATCATATTCAAGTTAAGGATAGATTGATATACCAATAAGAATTCGAACTACCCGATCTCTGTGAGCGAGAGCGTAATGCGCGTCACTCCATCCGTGGCCATTGAGACAGTATCGGTAAGTGTTCACAAAATGATTTTTATATAACCCGGTCAAGCGTAGAGATCGTACTTTGTTATAAAACAGCCTTTTATCACCGGCACAACGAGCGGAGAAGCTGTCTTGGTGATTAGTTATCCTACGCACCAAAAACATTAACTAAATTCGTTTAAGGGAAAAATGATAAGAATATTTGTGAAATGCATGATTTGAGTTTTGAATCAGTTATTGCATATGAAAGTGCATATTTGGAATGATCAATGAATTGTAAATGAATGTATATGAAATGAATATATATCACGTGTTAGCATTGCATTGATCATTCGATGGGTTAAAGCATTGCTTTAGAAAAGTTGCATGATTTGTGTTAAAATAAAGTGAAGAAGAGAAAAATGTATAGAACCACTAAGTAGCAAGAAAATGCTTAGCGCGTTGTTTTATCGTGCATAAGTATCAGTGAATAGATTAGCAACAAAAGGCAGGTACAAGCGCGAGTCATGCCCAGAAAATACGGAGTAAGTAAAGCTACGATCGTACTATATGAAACCCCATGATCGCTTTTTCATCCTTTTTGTATTAAAACTATGTTGTGAAAATTGAACTCTGATAAATGTTTGTAAATATTTTTTATATTTATAACGACTTATAATTCCGTAATGTATAAAGGTGGGAAATGGAGCAAATGTGCATATAATGTCATATTGAATGAAAATGTGTATTGAAAAGAAAATGATGGGCCCCTTTTAAGTTAACGTGATATATACGTATATATTTTCATAAGGATAATTATCCTTTACAAATGAGTTTTTGAAATGTGTTTTGTTGAGAAAATGAATTGTATTAGGATTCGTAAAAGAGAAGACCGCATCCCAGATCAAGTTCGTGCTCAGGGTCGAGTCGGGTTCTGGGGCGTGAGCGCCTCACACAACTGGGTCATACACAAGAGAATAAGTCTTAAGCCTTTCTCTCCAATTCTTTTGATGTTTCTAAAGTGTTCTAGAATGGGGCATGTGTCCCATTCCCATTGGTTCACTCCTCTTTGATTATTTGGTCCTCCTATAACATATAATTCATTTATCTATCTCAAACATTAACCCACATTCTTCATCATCGATTATCACTATGTCCTCACTTGACAAAATTACCATTCTACCTTGGTCTTTTAAAATTAATTCTATTTATGCCTCTCTATCTTTTTTTTTTTAATAATTTTTAATCATGCATTAAACTATTAGGGTTAACTTCGGGGTGTTACAAAGATACTCTGGTTTGGAAAGAAAGGAAAACTGAGTCCAAGATTTATTAGACCTTATGAAATCTTAGAAAGAATTCGACCAGTCACTTATCGTTTGGCTCTCTGGCCAGGAGTTGGCCAAGTCCCTTGTCATTCCATCTCGATGCTTGAAAATACCGTTATGATGAATCACATCTTGCTAGTCTGAGATATACAGTCGCCGATCAGACTTCTCTTTTGATGAAGAGCCAAAAGCCATTCTAGCTCATGAAGTAAAACAATAAGTTCCTCTGGTAAAGGTGCTTTGGCAACACCACAGTATGGAGGAAGCAACTTGGGAGCTGGAATCGATAATGAGGGCACAATACCTGCAACTCTTCAATTCGGGTATTAATTTCAAGGACATTTTTTTTAAGGGGTGGAGAATTGTAACACCCTAAATTATACCCTAGTATTTTTATGATATGTTTAGGGTATAATAAAAGTCAAATTTATATTTTTCGGAAATTTAAGTACTAAGTGTGAAAAAGGGTAAAGTGGTAATTAGACAATTAAGGATCAAAAGGACATAAGATAAAACGGTTATATGTTAAAATAGAATTATGATAAGTTGAATTTAAAATTAATGAAATAGAGGGACTAAACAGCAAGGGCTAAACTTAAGCCAAAAGGAGGCTTAAAATAACAAACTTATCTATGGAAGGGAAAAGTCTCAATTTTTGCTTTGAAGGTCTAAGGCATACGATTTGGGAGAAGAACCCATTTTTGGTTGCTTTTTCTCCCTTTTTTATGTGTGGAAGGGAAGCTACTTTGGAAGCGTCAAGAAATCAAGGTTAGGAAACTACTCTAACTTCCTCCTTGTTTATGTGTGTATTAAAAAATTCTCCTAACTCTTCCATAAATGTGTTTTTGGTTAGTTTTATTTGGGTTTTGTGATTTGTTTTGAGTTTGGTTTGTTTTGGATTGGAAGTGTCCAGTGAAATAGGGAAAAAATGCCTCATTTCTGTTTCTAGCTCGACGCCTCTTCGCCTAGGCGAAGGAGTGCATGCCTAGGCGAATCCGAGAACAATTTCTAACCCTATTTGCTCCGCCTAGGCCAAGGAATTCTTTGCCTTGGCGAACCACTTCGCCTCGACGAACTCGTCTTCTTGGTAGGCTTTGTTCTTGCCTTTTCTCTACCTGTTTTGCTTTTTATTTCTATAAAGCCTAAACGAATGTTATAAATACTAGTATAAAAAGTTCTGAAACACATATAATTGTAGGCTTGCTTAAGACCGTATAGTGAATGAATAGACACGTTTATTTAGTGTAATTTGTGGCGCTTTAAAGCGGGTTCAAGTCAACAACACGAAATCAGCACGAGACCAATCGTGGATGTCGGATAACCCGACATCACTCATGAAAAATCGACGAGGGAGTCTCCTTTTATGCGGGGAGCTCTACGAATCTGGCGCATCCTGAAAACGGAGTTCTAATGACCACATAGGGTCCACATGCGAGTAAAATAATAGCCACTTCGGCCCCTCCATTAATACTCACAAAATACATTAACTATATACAATAGTTCAAGAGTTAATAAATTACTCTCTACCAAACATATATCAAAATTTAGAGTTTTAATACATGTTATACAAAATAATGCCAAAACCACGATCCGACTTTCTTTCTAAATGCGGCCTCACAGTGGCGTAGTCCTCATCACACACTCACATGCACGAAATAGTGATCCTCGACGGGATGAAATGAGAAGCCCAATAGTGATAATTTCATGGGTTACTCGCTAAGTGCGCGTGGCCGTGTGAAACGAACATCCCGGCTTGATTACATGAGACCTGCTCGAATGTCTACGCGGCCAATCCCGTGTCAGAGTCACCCAGGCTCCTCACACATATGCCTAAGCCCCGAATCTTGGAAGGTAAAATATCTAGTTTCTAAACAAAAGCTTTTTGTTCTCGAAAACTCACTATCGGGCTAATTAAATACATTGGAGAAAGGACCACCCCTCGAGACAAATTCTTTGGATATTTCTAGAAGCAGTCATAGTCCTCATCGAAGTGATCTGTTGGAATGACTCACAGCGATTAGCGGAAAATCTTGTGAAATTCCTTTCCACAAAACATTTTCGTTTTTCAACAAGTTTCATGTAAATGCGCTCAGGTCAATATTACAGGGTGCCCAGGTGCGTATGGAATCGTGATGTCGATCTGACAACTCGTACTAATATATAAAACATGTATATACATTAACATAAGTGTCCCACATAAATCATGTTATGCAAATTCACAGTAATAACACCAAGGTAAGCTCACATGGAGGCTAATTAACAAATACAAGCAATTCATTTTGAATTGCTCAACAACCTCAAAAATCACACCAAAAAATCACATCACTATTCACGTGAGCAGGTGAAACCCTTGGGATTAGTACTTGTTCACGGCCATGGTAGGATTTTCTCAAAACCGATTCAAAGGTTTAAGACCCAGATTCTGGCTAAATCAAGCCTCGGAATATCCTAACCATAAACATGGCTCTTAGCCAAGAATATCACAGATGGAAAAGATCCCTACCTCTTTGGGTTTTCGAGGAACTCCACCAAATCCCGATGTCGCGTGTAGCCGCATGTGGAGCAATTTCTCTTATTTCCGTCAGCAGACGGTCCGTCGATCGGAAATCTAAAGAGAAGGCAGCTTCTGCTCTCACAGATTTCAAAAATCCAATCTTCAAATCCACTTTCGCTTTTGCCTATTTTGCTCTTTTTGTTTGGAGAAGAAGGTCACTGTTGGCTTTTGTCTTATCGAATTTAAAACCGAATAATTCACTTGTGTCCTTTTGTCTTGATTTTGGCCAACGAAACCATCTAGCCAGTTCATCTCGTCCATAACTACTACTTCGTGCGGCGTGTGTCGGCGTGAGTGCGTGTAGTGGGTGAGCTTTCACATCACATGTCTCTCGGAAGCCATTTCACGGCACGATAATCTTATAAGCGTGAAATTAGTTATCTTGGGATTAAACCGAAGTCGGCGTGTTAGCTAGATTTCGGTTGAAGTCAAGTTGGTTGTTTACCATTTGCCGCTTTTGAAAAAAGTGGAATTTTCTCAGGTCTTACATCGGCACTCTTGTCTGAACGTGGCGGCACTTCTGGTATAATGTAGCGAACCGTGTTTGGTTCAGCAGCCTTTCATAGTTCTCGACACTCTTATTTCGTGAATGCGATCCCACGTCTTATCGGTCGCCGACATACATTGATATGCGGTACCTTAGTATTTGACAGTATTTATTGTCCTTCTCGTTCATTGTGCCCGAAGTGCATGCAGGCAAAATATTTATATGATAAGTATACGAACAATGAAACATAAGAAAGCTGGAAGGTGAGTGCAGAAACATTTGATGGAAAGACCGGGGTTCTATTAAACAACGTGCCTACGAGTACATACATTTAAGGAATTTGCTGTATGTAATCCTACGGGGGATATGAACACTCTGATATGTGAATTATTTTATATGTATATTATAATTAGGACCTACAAGTGGATGAGTCATTATCCTTGTTTTTCCCTTCTTCTAAGCACAGTACGGGTGTTTCATCTGTGTAGTCTGAAGAGAGCGTCAGACATCCAGTATTCGCGGGCAACAGCGTGCAGGAGTTAACTTGATGTAAGTCTTTGATGGTGATGATGTAAATGTAATATTTTTTGGGAATGGATGCAGGAGGTTATTAGCCAGTACAAGTAAGAGATGGACTCGGACATATATACCTGAGCACTTTAAACACCCTTATGGTGATAGTTTTACAAGTTTATGTCCCTTATGAATTTAGCAGTTGGAATTGGTGATGCAGTGAAGAGATGTTGAGTTGGGATAGGAGATGGAAGCTATGGCTAGGGAAGGGTTGTGAAGCCCACACAGCACACAAGAACTTTGTTGACCATATAAAGACTTGAAGATGAGCCTTCACTATCTCCCCACGAGCAACAAACCACATAGAGGATTTGCTCGTATATACCTCCTCTTGAAGGTCACCATGAAGAAAGACATTCTTAATATCAATATGGTAGAGATCCCAATTATAAGTGGCAGCCAAGGAAATAAAAAGGCGAACATATGGCATCTTATCAATAAGGGAAAAAGTGTAAGAATAATCCACACCATGGAATTAAGGCGTACCTTAAACCTGAGTCATGTTCTTTTGATCGAACAGCTAAACCAATTAAGATTAACCTTAACTGCAAAAAACCTAATGGCATCGATGGCTTTCTTCGTGGCGGCGTACGAGTCAAATACGATTTCCATTCAACGCATCCATCTCCTCTATCATAACACTACGCCAATCAGGGTGAAATAAGGCTTCATGAAAAATATTAGGCAATGAAATAAAGTCCAAGGATGCAACAAAAGAACATGAATGGGAGGGCTAATGGTTATAAGATCAAAATGAAGAGAAAAGCAATTAGTCATGATATAAGTTTGCAATTTATGAAGGAAGCAATAGCAGGGATATCATCACGGACAGGTTTGGGTTGATGAAGCGGGCGGTGGGGGTCGAAGAAATTTGGAGGGACTTGTAAGGTGCCACAAATAGACTTGAGTGATAGAAGGTTTTACATGAGCAGGTTTTGGAGAGACAATGGGTGAGGCAAGAGTATAAACAAGCGGGTTCTCTTATTCCCCTTGACTAGTGTGAGTCGGAAGTGAAGAGAAAGGTATATTCTCAAGAAATGTGATATCAACCGAAACCAAGTACCTACAAAGACTAGGGTAGTAACATCGATACCCCTTCTAAACCCGAGAATAACTAAGAGAGATTCGTTTCAAAGACTTATGGTTGAGTTTAGAAACTTACACAAACATCTCGAACAAAACATGTACATCAAAATATCTTAAGCTCAATAAGAAATAGATGTTTATTTGGAAAAATGATGTAATATGGAGTGTCCCAATTCAAGACTGAGGAAGACATCCGGTTAATCAAAAAACAAATAATGGAAATAACATCGACCCAGAAATGCTTAGGCACATGCATTTAAAATAATAGAGCTCTGATAGTTTCAATGAGGTGTTTATTATTCCTCTTAGCCACTCTATTCTGAGAAGGAGTATCAACACAGAAGGTCCGATGAAGGATGTCATTTTAAAGCATGAATGACTAAAAATGTTCTAAAACATAAACATGAAATTGAATGTGTATTGTAATTGTTTTGAAACTATTCTTTAGCATTATCACTTCTCAGACTTTGAATATAAACATGAAATTGAATGTGCATCTTAGCACAAAAGGCACGAAAATGAGAAAATAAATTAGAGCGGTTTTTTATTAATATAACCAAGTGGTTCGTGAATAATCATCAACAAAAGTGACAAAGTATCGAAACCCAGTTGGGGACACAACTATACATGAAACTCACACATCTGAATGGACTAATTCAAATGAAGTACTAGCTCATTTATTGACTAAGGACTAGAATGAAGACGATGATGCTTTGAAAATTGACAAGACTCACAATCTAATGATGATAAACTCGAAAACTGAGGACACAACTCTTTCAACAAGGGAAGAAAGGGATGGTTCAATCAACAATGTGTCTCAAATGGTGTAGTAACTCCAGAATAAGCCGGCTGTGTCCCTGCATCGCAGGATCAGAATGTAGACTCTGCATCTACGTCCCTTCTACTAATAATCTACTTCACATAAAAAATCCCAAAAGAGTACTGCCAAAATCAAGAGTTAACGCAGATATAACACTTAAACGCCGGAGCACTCGCAATGCATCAATTAAAGAGAAATTCGAATAAGACAAATAATAAAGAACACATGAGCGGTAAATTGTTTTCCGCCCAAGAACACATGATCGTGATCCATTCACAGAGTGATAGTGGAAGTCAAGGGCCAGAATCAGCGTAAAGAATATACTCAAATTACATATCATGACATGCTACTTAATCAACGACCCATCCGTAAGATCGAAGAAGGACAAAGCACTTATTCGAAAGTCAACCACTAAATAATCGAGCAGATAAGAGACTTCAATGATTCATGATATAAGTGGAACCTGACTAATTCTTCTGTTGTGAACAAAATTGACTAATCTGATGCTTCATTAGTGGAAGCCACATGAACAGACGAAAATCTCTGATTCCAACTATATCGCTTTTTACAGTCTTATATCACATAGACAAGCTTACGATAGTAATAACAAACAACTCTTCAAGCAAGAGCCGCCCTTGTGAAAGCCACCGTGAATCTAATTAATATTATTTCAAGATCGCCGCTTTTCTTAACTCACCAATGTTCCGACCAATAAGGGCACTGCTCATCTAGGCATAATGAGGAGTAGGTGAGAAGATTTATGTGCGGAATATCCTGTTGAATGTTTCTTGAAAAGATGAAATATCAGGGCTAGACAAAATCTATGTCTTAACATAATCATATTCATAAGGGAGGGCAACTAGGAAACCCATCACTGTCATATTTTCTCGTTGAGCTTACTAAACCTTAACATCTAGACTAAAGGGTAGCACGTATGCGCTCCTTATATGTCTTTATACTTCCACAAGCTCCGTAAAAGACAAATTCTTGTTTCTAAAGAATAAAGTTAATTCTACATATATCAAATATGCGAGAAATATTCATTTTGTTAGAATACATAAATTCCAAATATTCCATTAACTTATTTTATAAACTCAGTGATTAATGAGAGTGAGTATTCTATCATAAATGGTTGCTTTGATACAAACTCGTAATTTGTTTTCTAAACGTGGTGTTCGGTTTGGACTTTGGCCAATGCAACAAGAGAAGTTATAAAAAATAAATAAAAATGGTGAGAAAATGTGGGGGAAGAAAGGAGATGGTTTTTCATAAATTTGGGCTAGAGGAAAGAATAACCCCCACCCAATTGAGTTGCATACAATGATTTTCGGTTCAGTCGAGGTGGGATTTTCAATAAAAATAATAAATAAATAAAAACATCGAGTACATGATAAGATTGAAGACTTTGGTTTCTTTCCCGTTTCTTGCTTTTCACAGTAACCAAATAAAACAGCAAGCCAGGCGATTTTGGCTAAAAGGAGACTCATTTTCCTTAAAAAGGTTCTTGTTTTTTTGTATTCTCAGAGAAACAGACACCCAAAAAGGCAGAGAAGGAAAAGGGGGGTGATGGGGTTACTTTTGTTGAATCTTGTCTTGATCCGCCCCGCCCCGGATATTATATTACCACTTTGCCCTCGTTCTATTTCAAATTACCCAGGATATCTTTAGTATATAAATTCTCATTTTCACGTGGGGTTTACTATCAGGCGGTTAGGATATGTGAATGGGTTCGAAATGAAGCTGTCGCAGACGATAGTTGTAGCCATTTGTAGGGTTTAAAGCCATTTCTGCACTCTGAGGTATGAAATCGAATGTCTGGTAGTCATTTGCGAATGGGTTTCCAGTGACATCGGTGTAGATTGTTGCGCACGCTCTTAAACTTTGAGGCGTCGTCTTTGCTCTTTGATTGAAAATCTGTTTGTGTTTTTTTATTAAAGGGAAAAAATGGAAGCTATTTGACTGAAAATATATGTTTCTGTTTGTTGAAGACAGGGAAAAAATGGAAGCTTTTGCTTTTTGATTGGGAAAATCTTTTCTGTTTTTTGACGAAAGAGAAAAAATGAAAGCTTTGAGGATGATTTCGTATGAAATAATGTAGAATAACAAACTTCAGGTTTTATTTTATTCAGTTAGATTTTCACTGGAAGCAATTTACAGGAAAAGGAAAGCTTTCAAGTTTTCCTGTTTGGATTGTGAGAAATCTTGGGAAGCAAAAATAAAAAGAAATAAAATCGTTTGTTGTTTGGGATTCAAGAAGTGATGAGAGCGCCCCGCCGGTAACTAGTGTCGATAACACCTATCCGGGCTGGGTATCGTCTTACAATAGGGGCGCTATGCCGGCACAAAATTTACTCATCGTCCGTTATACATCCATGGCCTTTCCTTACGTCTTTCTTCCTTCTCATTATGGATTACCAGTCTCTGTTCAAAAAATTTTCAAGCAAATTTTGATTTTTGTTTTTGTTTATGTTTTGTTTTTTGAGATTTTTTCGGTTTAGATCTTGTCTTTTGTTGAAGTTTGAAAATAAAAATGAATTTTTTTGGATGAGTTTGAGTTTAAGTTTGAGATGGTAAGGCACGGAGGGAAAATATCATGCGGATACGGAGGGAGAAGCCTTCCTGGTTCAAAAGAACATCATAGGCGCCCTAAATCCGTGACCGTTCCTTGATGTCTTTCTTCCTCTTCACCATGGATCGTGAGTTGTTCAAAAGCTTTTCTTTTGAAGACAAACTTTGATTTTTTTTTTTTTGTCTGTATTTTCGGCACCTTCCCTTTCAAATGCACATGCGGCATTTCTGCAAGAACTCCACCTGGGAGCCACATCGTGCATGTTATCCTAATAACTGTTAAAACCAAGACCAACGACCAAAAAATCACGCCTCCAAACTGAGATCGTATACAGCTTCTCTCAACGACTATATTTCATCCCATTCGACAGTGTAATTATATTTTTTAATAAAAACATTAAATTATTAAAATGACACCCCATTTCACAAGACCTACCATCGAAATAAAACGTTGTTGATGCCAAAACACTATTATTATTGTCGCAAACGCATTTGGCATCCCATTTTTGGCAACTCCCATTGGAGTTGCTCTTATATTGTTGTTTCTCCGTTGAGTAAACTATTGGGAAGCAAAGCAAAATGAATTTGGCCCTAGTCCGGAAGCAAAGATTTCTAAACATTACGAATTTACGCATTTATCTATCTCTCCTTTTTTCTCGCTAGAGTTTAATTAGTCGGAAACATTAATTTTACTTTGTGCTATCTTGTTTATAAACTATATATTTCTGGATTCTGGCAAAGGGAAATGATGGCCGAGAGAAATGATAACCGTAGCAAGGGTGGTGAGTTTTCTAGGTGAGAAAAACCATGGAGATCATAAAGTCACCAACAATGGTGTCACCGTTACATTGGTGTATGACTTATGGGAGAGATGCGTTATTGTGCGACACTTCGTTGTTACAAAAGATAGTTTTGAAATCTTTGTTAATGTCACACTAAGTTAAGATATTTCATATTATCCTTAAATAAAGTTGTATAATCATTTATCATATTTAATTGTCCATTAATGTTAAGGTATTTTGCTCTTTCCTATGTTCTTAGTGTCATACAGTTCCTTTGGTAACAATCGCATAATTATGGAGGCTATCATAGCATTGGGATAAAGTGTTTCAAGGTGAGCCGTGTAAAAAATCATATCCAAACATTTCACGGTCAAAGATGAAATATTGGTTAGTTGAGGAAATATGCTAGGGTGAGACATTTTGCTATTACAAAAGATAGTTTCAAAATCTTTGTTAATGTCACACTCCAAAGTCAAGGTATTTCATATTATCATTGAACAAAGTTATATTATCATTTGGTCGCCATGCCAGTATTTTACTTCTTTAGACAGACTCGCATCATAGTACTCGAAGAGTCTTCAATTATGGAGTGCCTTTCGTTATTGGGATAAAGTGTTTCGCTAAGGTGAATCTTAAAACTGAGACCAATACCCACACTTCGCCATTAGTTAGTAGATGGAATTTTATAAGATTTTTATAAAAATTTCCTCTACTAATCAATATTTTATATTCGAGTGTGAAACATTAGGATGTGATTTTTGCTATGGTTTACCTTGAAACACTTTATCCCAATGTCTGATGACCTCCATAATTGTCGCGGAGATGTGATCGCTACAAAGGAAACTATATATGTTAAAAACTGTCTACAAAGATGCAAGAAAGAGCAAAATACCTTAACTTAAATTGACAACCAAATATGATAAATGATAATGTAACGTTATTCAAGGCAGTGGCGGATCTAGAAACTTCGAGAGGGGGGGGCGAATTCGCTAATAAATTAATTTTTTTTCTGAAAATATATCAATGTATAGAAATAAAGTACGAACAATTATATTAATAAAAGTTTAAACTTGAAGGATAGAAAAAAGTACAAATCAAGCTACACTATGTTTTGTACTGCGAGATAATTGATTTCTACGACTATCCATATTTTGAAAACGATTCAAAATGAGTTCGTTGTCAGTCAGAATCAAATATCTCCTTTTCTTATGTATACCACTAAACTCGGCCATTTAACCATTCATCCCCCATTCACAAATCGCCACATCTTCATAGCGTAAAAATACTCTTTCAAATGTATGTTGTGTAGAAATGCAGTAAGTAATGACAATTCAACTAAAACGATAAACCATCGGAAAACTCTATCTTTCATAGTTTTTCATCTTCTTTGCATAGGGGATCTCCCAAGTCTACATTAAAGAACCGACCATCTATTCTCATCACTAAGAAAAGATTGAAGGTTCTATAAAGAAATGTGCGCCCAAGACGGCGAAGTCTACCTGATAAAGATCACTAAGATGCACAAGCTCTCAATATCAAAAATTAGAATTCATTCTTTGGATCAAGACATGCAATGTAATCAAGTAAATCCGTGCTTGCTTCAAAGAAACGATGATTCATCTCTTGTATAATTGAATCAATAACCAAACAAAATATTAATAGTAATTAAATTAAATATTGAGACAACTTTATTTAAAAAGAAATGCTTTTATATTTCTTAGTCTTTATATGCTTTTATATTCCTAAAAGAAAAATCATTGTGACTGACACGTGTGATGCCTTTATATGCTTTGCCTGTCTCAATAGATAATGAATCAAACCTTTTATCTTGTTCTTGTGCCTTAAAGGTGATTATAACTAATTAGGATCTAGGAAAGTACACCAAACATTTCGAGAAATAGATTATTTCCCCCAAATGTTTTGTTAGCAAGTCCTAGTTGTAAACAGTAATCATTATGATGATCTTTCCACGTCAATGACCAAGCCTTCAAAAGCAGCATATTGTAAGCCTAACAAACTCCCATCCAAACGCTAGTAAAAAGTAATGCTTCTTAGGGGGAAAGGGACTAAGAAGAAAAAGGTCTACAGCGATCCTAATTATCCGATGTCGGGCGGCTGCCTCGCCCCCTAGATCCGCCCGATTCAGAGGATGTATGGAAATCCCTTGACTTGGAGTGTTACATTAACGAAGATTTCAAAACTATTTTTTGTAACAGCAAAGTGTCGCATACTAACGTATCTCTCTCCCTTAAGTCGTGTACCAAGAAAATTGAACAATCAAATGAAGTCCAGGCTCACCTGAAATATTTCTATATGTTTTTATTTGTTCAATGATGAACAAAAATTTTTTCTAGAACCACCATGAGCTCGAGGAAGGAGGATTTATACTTTTTTTCTAGAACTACCATGAATCTGAGGAAGGAGGATTTATACCATCAAATGGTGAAATAAAAAAAATTATATTTTGATTTTAAGAATAAAAAAATTAGCATTTATAATATACATAATAATGTATTGTATCTCGCTTTTTAAGAGTTGTAAATATGAGCTGTTAATATGATGAGGGTGGGGTGCTATTGAGAACACATAGATGTCATGGTGAGAATTTGCTGTGAAAAAAGAAGAAAAAGTGGTGTTGAGAAGGCCGGAACCCTCTAACCGAAATACTAATCTCAGCGATATCACGGTAGAGTGAGAAAAAAGAAAAAGGGAACCCTCTAACCGGGATACTAATCTCAGTGATATGACGGTAGAGTGAGAAATAAGAAAAAGGTGGGGATGAGCGTCGGGAACCTCTAACCGTAATACTAATCTCAGTGATATAACGGTAGAGTGAGAAAGAAGAAAAATGTGGGGGGAACCCACCATAATACTAATCCCAGTGATATCACAGTAGAAGCCACCATAACCTTGGGTATCTAATCATATAGGTTAATATTGCCAATATAATATTGGGACATTTTCTTTGCCAGTCCTGTATCACAGTCGCACATAAAAAAAAATGAAGCCGTCAAATAATAATAATAAATGATTTCAATAAATGAGAAGAGTGAATGTGGTTATTAATTTGTTATTTTTTTTTCCGTTGTTTAATAAATGATTTCACTGTGGACTCTTTCAAGAGCACGAAAAAACTGAATTTTGTTTCAAAGAAGTTGACAAAGCTTCTTGGATATTTTAATACAACAACTAGGTAGGGCGTCAGAGCTTTCAGCATTCTACTTTGAGGGCGCAACATAATGTGCCATACTAAGCATTGTGAATGCTTGGCTATCAACATTTTGTAGGCTGGTAAAAGTTTTAAAACAAAATAAAGAGACTGCCTTAGCATTCAGTTACCATTGAAATTAGCATATAAGGTTATCCTATAGGACCCAATCAAACAGTTACAAAAGAAATGTTAATCAATTACCTTGACCCCTGCCTGGTGCTTGTTGAGAACAAGCATAACTAATGCATCACTGTCCACATCCTCGCCCATAATTAGAAGAGCTCTATTTTTCTGTTCAGAAATGCAAGAGAAGCAAGGAATTGTCACTCGGTAATTCTTTTGTGACCTCACCTCAACCGATCATTCACCTAGTGAATAGAAAAATAATCATCTAAAAAATGATAATTACCCTCACAGCCAGCTCCAATATTCTCACAAGTGAGTTCATATCTGAAATCTTTTTGTCATGGACGAGGATTAAAGGATGTTCTAGTTCCTGAGGCATGAAAATCAAGATGAAGCAAATTATGAATATTGAATTTAATAATATTGTTGTGGCATGTGGTTCATATTGAGGTTAGAAAGGCTAGACAACTGGTCACTAAGAGCAACATTAGATGGGAAAGTTATAGAGAAGGTATCGATAGGTAATGAGGTAGACTATTCGAGGTTGAGAGTGTTCAGATGTCCAACCTAGGCACATATTATTTGAGAGGAGGGATCAAAGCTTGATGCAAAGTCTAGACAGTGCATCTTTGTAGAATATCATAAAAGGGTTAAAGGCTTCAAGCTGTGGGGTCCAAAGGCAAACAAGGTGGTGATCAGTAGAAATGTGCTTTTTGATGAGAAAGTCATGTTGCAGAATACTCAAAAAGAAGAGAAGCAGGCTTCAAAAAATCATGACAGTTATGAGTGTGTGGTACAGGTGGAGCTAAAGACAAGGAGAGCTAGTACTCAAAATGTAGGGAGAGCTAGTATAAAAGATTAGCAGCCTTATAGTATAGCCACAAGCATAAACAAGCGCACTATCAAGCCACCTACCAAGTATGGTTTGGAGGATTTGGTAGTGGGGATCCTACTAACTTTCAAGAGGCAGTATATAACCAAGAGAAAGGTAGATGGATGGGTGCTATGGAGGAGGAGATGCAATCTCTGCATAAGAACCAAACATGATGTTGGTGGGACTTTCTAAAGGGAAGAGGGTTATAGGGTGCAAGTGGGTGTACAAGAAGAAAGAAGCAATTTCAGAAAATGAGGGTAAAAAGTTCAAGGCTCACCTAGTAGCAAAGGGTTACTCACATAAGCATGGGGTTGACTATGATAAGATATTTTCCCCTATGGTCAAACATACCTCTATTAGGTCAGTGTTGAGTTTGGTAGCGTATTTTGATATGGAGTTAGAGCAAATGGATGTAGAGACAGCTTTTTTCATGGCGAGTTGGAGGAGACTATCTACATGATACAACCATAAGGGTTCACTCAACATGGACAAGAACACTTGGTTTAAAAATTGAAGAAATCACTATGTAGGTTGAAGTAGTCCCCAAGGCAATGGTACAAGAGATCTGACTCCTACATGATTCGAATTGGCTACAAAAGATGTGAGTATGACCGTTGTGTTTATGTGAAGAGTCTTGATGATGGTTGATCTATTTTTCTGTTGCTTTATGTGGATGATATGTTGATTATCGCAAAGAGTATGAGTGAGATCAACAAATTGAAGATTTTGTTGAGCTGAGAATTTGACTTGAAGGATTTGGGTGCTACCAAGAAGATTCTTGGGATAGAGATTCGCAAAGACAGGGCTCTAGGGAGATTATGGTTATCTCAAAGTGGCTATGTTAGGAAGGTGTTAGAGATGTTCAACATGGGGAATGCAAAACCATTAAGTACACATTGGCAAACCATTTCAAATTGTTTACTACGCAATGCCCAAAGACAGATGATGATGTATAAGACATGTCAAAGGTCCTATATGCAAGTGCAGTGGGGTGCTTGATGTATGCTATGGTTTGTAGAAGACCAAATTTGGCACAGGCTATTAGTGCAGTAAGCAAGTTTTTATTCAATCCAAGATGATCGCATTGGGATGCAATCAAGTGGATCTTCAGATACTTGAGAGGGACTACACGCTATGACATCATGTTCAGTAGACAACAGATTGATCCTTTAGTTGTGGGATATGTGGATGCAGATTATGCAAAGGACACGGGTTATGTGTTCACTCTTGGTGGAGGACCTATTTGTTGGAAGTGTATGATACAGTCCTTAGTTGCATTTTCTACCAGTGAGTCAAAGTCTATGGTAGTAGTTGAGCTGAGCACGGAAATCAAGCTGGTAAGAACATTAGAGGATGACACAACATCTAAGTTAATAACGAGATAAACGGTTTAAGGCCTATATAAGTGATAATCCTAATATGCCCAAAATACCTAAAATTCCAGGTTTGAAAGCATACTGATAAATAAGGATTTCATGTGACTTTTACGTCTGATTGAAGCAACGTTGTCGTCTAAATCACCCACACCAACCACACATCGTAACAAGTCGACTACAAAAACATAAGAAGGATACAACGATGCCTTGGATCTTAGATTCAGATGAGATAAAATCCATAAGTGGTTATGTTTTTACTTTGGGAGGTGGTGTTGTTGGGTGGAAATCATCTAAACAAACCCTTATTGTTACTTCTACCATGGAATCAGAGTTTATAGCTCTTGAATCCGCTGGTAAAGAAGTTGAGTGGTTAAGGAACTTCTTGTCAAGAATTCCTTTGAGATTGCAGCCAACACCTTCGGTGTCTATGTATTGTGATTGCCAAACAACAATATCAATTGTAAATAATAAAGCATTCAATGGGAAAAATAGACACATTCGTCTAAGGCATGATATTGTGAAACAGCTGTTGAAAGATGAAATTATTTCCATTGACTATGTAAAGTCGGAAGTGAATTTGACCGATCCTCTAACTAAACCTTTGGGAAGAAAATTAATTTGGAAACATCGAGTGGAATGAGACTTAAGCCAATTAGAGATTAGTAGTGATGAGAACCCAATCTTTGTGATTGGAGATCCCATAAAGAAGGTTCTTATGGGTAATAACAAATCACTTGCAAATCCTGCTAGCACCGACAAAATTGTCCCTTCCTATGGTGTGGTTATCGTGCTAGAATGCATCTTTTGAGAAGTTGAGTACTTTTTATGATTTCATATCTCTTATGGATGGTATATATAAATGCAGTATTCACTTGATGAAATTACCTATATAAGTGTGGAGTGGGGCCGCTCCCATGAAATGGTTTGGCAAAATTTCCAGGGTACTTATGAAATAATCAAGCACGTGCATGGTTTGTCGGCCTTTACTTGACGTTTGAACAAAACGAAAGAGAATCGAGATACGTGGTCTTGATGATAAGGTCCACTGGTACGATCAGTACTCGGTTCATAGAACTATAAGCTTCTGATACTGCGTAAATTAGTCTTATTCATCTATGTTGGTTCATAGTTCATTGACCACCAAATTTAAGGCTCTTACACTTCTTCCATATTCCAAGCAAAACGTTTTAAATTCAAATATCTTTTTGAAAAATGTGGGGGATTATTAGTAAAGAATAATTTTCAAAAAGATCTTGTCTTACATGAAAAAAAGAAAAAAGCCTTTTTGGGTTTATATACTAAAACTCATTTATGGGCTTGTACAAGACTTGAGAAGAGAGGAGGCCTCACACGAGAAATGGGCCGAAAGCCCGATTTAAGTGCAAATCGATGGATTTGCACACCCCTATCTTTTCTATCATATACTCTATCTAGACTCGCATCTTATACTCTATCTAGAATAGCCTAAACATAGGCTTCTCGAGCAAACTAAACCGCCGATACCACTAAATTGGCGCTGACCCGACACCCGATGGGGTGTCAAAGCGAAGAGTGTCACTTTGAGGCAGGACTCTTTAACCTTTTTCTTTCAGGTGACACACAACGTTCATATGCACAATTTCTATAATAACAAAAATCATTTACATAGACAAAAGAACTACCACCGGAGTGGTGTCCATTCATATACCTGTAATAACAAAAATTCTTTTACATATACATTATACATACCACCATAGTGACATTCATTATATTCTATACACATATACTTGAGTCCCTTTACTTGTACTATTACAAAACTATACATATGCACATCGATGAAAATCGAAGTGCGAACGGTGCGGTGAGCACATCTACGAGATGGCTGTGCCTCAACGATGTGGGATGTCCTATCCTCTTGCCTCCGCTTCTGTACCTACACGGATTAAAACTCGTCTTCAAGCTTTCACGGCAGTGGGAAACATATACGAGGGATGACTGATAACTATGATCGTCTCAAGCAAAATACACTTATCTTATCATTTCATATAACATACATACGTCATGTGACATTTGACATATAACCTTTCATATATTTTATCTCTTATTCTAGTACTTATCATTTGATATTATCTTCCCCAATAGTTCGTATTACATATCTGTCTGTGCATGTCATAGTCGTATACATATATTACTTTCATGGTTATATACTATACAATTTATTATATTTCTATTTTCATGTATTGTTATCATGTCTTTGTTCATATCTGTGTTCTGCCTCTTCATTTTCTGTTATACTTTTCATATTACTTTCTCTTGTATATCTTGTACTTGTTCATATACTTTTAATTAATAACATCATATACTTTCTTATACGATCGTGTATCGTCATATACTTTGCATTTGTATTTTCACTCTGACTATAGAATTGACATTCACAACAAATTCGAGAGGGAATCTCGTCCTTTTTGTCATTCAGTAGCAATGTGATTTCACATACTTGCATATTTTGTCATATACTTTCATCCTAGATTCTTGTACTTCCCTATATCTTCATCTTTATAATTGTCATGATATACTTTCTATGATTTTCATATACTGTGCTTTTCATATACGGTACTTTCATATGCTTTTCATATACTTTATCTCTCATATATTCATATCATATAATCTTATATTCATATCATGTTATCTACTTGTAACATCTTATATCTTGTTAACTCATATCTTCATGTACTTTATCAGACTCGCATATCTTATGACATATACCTATACATTTCTATACATATTCATATAACTTTTATTACTTATCATTTTTACATTCCTATTGCACATGTCAATCTTTTCCGTTACATGTTCTATGTCTTTGACATATCTCCTATCTATACTTTTACTATATTCCTGTTTCTATACTTTGCATATTCTATATTCATTCTATGACTTATTGCTTTCCATGTTCTATTACATATTCTTTCATATACTTTTGTACTTTCATATACTTTCTATACTTTTCATGTCCTCTTATACTGTATTTCTTGTTCTTGTAACGGTATACTATCATCGCATAGCAGTGCTATACTTCTCATATCATATCATATACTTTATACATTTCCTTTACCTATACTTTTCATTTTCTTTTATGTTCATGCCTGCAAATACCTTAGCAGCGGATACGGGAAATAACTGTATGTACCCGAAGGTACTCTCACTGTACGAGACAGTGATCTCTATATGTATATACCCGAAGGTATCATCACTGTACGAGACAATGACCTATGCCATGTAATATGTGACCCAAAAGGGGTCGTATATACCCGAAGGTATCATCATTATGCGAGACAATTGACTGTACTGTAATGATCCAAAGCGGAATCTATGTCATCGACGACGGAGACCTCGATATCTATAAGCGCCTCACTGCCGGCAAGCGTGTCCCTATAGGCATGCTATCTATCCCTCTACCCGAGGTTCAAAAGCGAGACAATCCAATTATATATCATATTGAATTACATATCATATTCGAATAATTATTGTTATTCGGTAATCATATACGATATTTATAACCATATATTTGTATCTTTGCATTTTTCATATATCTTTTAACTTCAATTTACTGTATTCATAATTCTTTACCATACATGTAACTATTTTTCTATCATTTATGCATTTATAGCATGTGTTGTCTAATCGTACACTTCCTAATCTCAGGTATTTTTATCATATATTCATTTCATATATTCCTATATTCATATTATTCATCTATTCATATCATATCATATATTCATATATATTCTTATTCTTTATCTAATTTATATCCTTCAATACAGTTTGGGATTTGCTGAATCCAGTCCCAAAATTTCAATAATCGAGTCTCAAAATCTTGGGACCTTCATCACCACGACTGATAGGCAAAACGACTGTCATCGTTACATGGCTTTTAAGCTAAAAATATTCCGAGTAGGGAAAATTTAACTGCGCCGTGGAGTTTGACGGCTCGAGATTTTGGTACCCACTTGGCGTGGTTAAAGCGTCGTGGATCAGCTTTGTCTCTTGGTTCGACCAATTACGACCGTCGAACACGTAGATTTGAGAAAATGTCACGAAACTTAGGATTTTCAGAACTTCTTCGCGAATTCACCGGCAAATCCGTGTTTTTAATTTTCAGTAGTAGCCCTCATCGAGTAGATGAACTTTCGTTCTTGGCCCGACAAATTCCAACGGTTAAAACTACATGTATCGAAGAGAGAAGCGAAGAAAATAAAAATAAAAATCTATTCTCTCTCTTACGCTCTCCCTCACACCGTCTCCATCTGTTCCCTTTTTTTTTTTTTATCCTTTTTTTTCTTTTTATTTATTTATTATTATTTGAATACAGAGCTCATATTACCTCATTCGGGTCTGTTTCTGCCCCGAAAAATTTTATTTCTTTTCAGTTCACTTTCTTTTTAATAAACTTAGCTCAAGTCATTTCCGACTTAAGTTGTAAAAATCTAATCTCAGAAATCATGTGACTTATTATCAGAAAATTATGGAAATATTCAGGTTATGTGAATTAGAGCTAAACTTTTCAGGTCACTAGATTTGACGTGATTCAACGGTGATGTCCGTTTGATCATGCGAGATCTGAAATTTTCGAATTTTCTAAAGCGGCAAAGTACGTTTGCCCTTTTTCATAAAAATGTCATTTTTTGAGAGCGAATACAATTTTAACTTATTTTATACCCTAAACATGTTATAAAAGCGTATGGTATATTTTTGGGGTGTTATATCGCTTTGTTCACGACCACACTAAGGATTTCTTTACTCGAGTCAAATCGATGGAGCGAAAACACATTACATCCGGTATAACAAATCCTCATCCATTAAAATGGCTCTTGTAAGAATAAACCAAGTAGGAGAGATTTTCTCTGGACTTGTCGAAACTCCGCAATCGGTGTCCGCAGCGTAGCCATGGCGTGGTCAGCTTCTCATTCTTGCTCAAATGAGCGAAAGCAGTCCGTAGGAAATCTGAGAGTTGGACTTTCTCTCTTCTTTTCATTTAATTCCCTTTTTGTCCCTTAGTTTGACTTTTAAGGGCTCTTTGACATGTGACTTAATATAAGTCATTTATCTCTATCATCTCACTATTCATGTGATATGTGTCACATTGATACATGTAGTAGATGACTATTTTCACATCACATGCCTCTCACTTGCATTTGTTATGGCTTTTAGACACTAATACTATAAAGGCGTGAAATTCCAAGCTGTCTCGGAATTCTGACTAAATTCGGCCCAGCGATAGCTTCAGTTTATGAGCAAATTCAATGGGTGAAATCCGTTTCGTCATCCAATATCTAAAAAAATTCCGGATTTTGACCGAAATTATCATTTTACTCTTTTTCAGAAAATTGGAATTTTCTCGGGTCTTACAAATTCTTTTGTTTTGTTGATGTGCGCTTAATCATTAATGGTAGATGAATACTGATAATGGTCCATTTCTTACTCTAATCATCACTATTATTAAAATTGATTTTTAAAATTTAAAAGTAAAGCAAAAGATAGTTTGGCAATTGAAAGGTGTTAAACACCTCTTTTGAGAAAAACGAAAACAAAAAGTATTATATTTGATTCCCTAAAAATTTAGGAAAAAATATAAGAGAGAAAAAGTGTAGTTCCTGTATTCGTTTAAAATCAGAAACATAAAATATTTGAAGAAACAGCGTATTAAACAGGTGATTAAGCAGAGATCAGAGCTGACGATAACGTTGTGTCCTTAAAGAGCGAATTTGGCCCCTCTCAATTTGTACCGAGGATAATGGACAATGTCTCGGGATAGAGCGGATCTCGTTCCTCGAGAGTGAGTGCGGATCGGAGGACCGGCAATTCGACTTGCGGAACAATCGCGCAAAATGAGAGAAATGATATGCAGTGTAGTGAGGAAAATATTTGTTGTCTTAAAATTGGGAAAACATGGAGTACTATAAATAACCCGGGAAGTGTCTCCACGAACAGACATGTCGGTTCGAAAAGGTATGAACCAAGTGTCTGTTCGATGAGGGACACTTCTGTTCGATGAGGGACACTTCTTTTCATTCATTTAATTCCCAACAATCCCCCACATGAATGAAAAGTTCTTATATCAATACTCCCGTGTATGCATGAGATACGAAGTCGATTATTCCATGAGAAAGCGTTGCATCGGGATAAGTAGTCTGAGACTTTGAACTTTCCTTAGTGAAACTTTCAGGCTTACTCGGTCAATCAGTAGACTTGATGTCTTTGAACTGTCGACCTTTCGTGTAAGCCTAGACAATAGAAATCACACAACTATTTCTCGAACAAAATTGGTTCTCACTGTTGTGTTCGTTTTGGCCATGAACACCGCCTGGTCTCATGAGTGTTTTAGAGAATTCGGCCTTTGCAATTCTCACAGAAGCGGCCCTCACTTCACACTCACATAGGTGATTTATGAACATATAGTTTCATAATCATTGAATTTGCTTAACCTTCACGTAATGTCATTGTCTTTATCAGAATGGAGTAAAAAAAAATTAAAATACGATGCTCTCTTGCCTTCATAACCCAGTTGTCCCTTTGAACTAGATCACGGGATCTCGATTGACTAGGTAGGGTGTCCGCTATGATGACTTGTTTAGAGGCCTTAAACCCGTTTCCTTGATGTTTTTGCAATCATCTCTAGTTAGGCCTTTGTGATGGATCATAATATTATCTTTGACCATAGTCGATGGTGATAATTCCACTAGAAAGAAGTTGTCTTACTGTGTCATGTCTTGACGTGTGTGTGAGACTTACCATTATACATGACATTCCTTGCCCTTCATATTGCCGCTTGACTATCATGATGTATACATACGTGAGCCTTTGGTTTAGGCGATTAGGAATATCTTCGAAAAATTTCGAAGCCACTCGGCTTCTTCACGGCTATCCAAAGTAATAAATTCTGATTCCATAGTGGATCTGGCAATACAAAGTTTGTTTGGATGATTTCGAGAACCTTTGCCGCCTAGCCCCACGAGTGTGAATACATATCCACTTGTTGATTTTGTGTCTTTAGTGCGGGTTATCAATTCCATCACGGTATCCTTCAGAGTCTTGCCGGATATTACGTGTAATGCAAAGCATATATCTGAGTATGCTTTAAGTAGCCCAATAAACGTTTCATAACTTAATGATTTTCATTTGGACTATTTGTAAATGGAAACTTGGCTTGCCCCTAACCGCACAAGCTATGTCAGGCCTAGTACGATTCATGACATACATTAAAGCGCCTGGTATGCTAGCATACTCATTTTGAGCTTTGTTTCACGGTATTCTTAGAAAGATGTAAATTCACATCTATATCGGGTCTTTCTTAGTACAATATCTAGATTCTTGCATTTTCCAGAATCGTTTTAATATAATAGGATTGTGATAGAGCTAATCCTCAGTGTCTTATAGTTTAACTCCTAAAATAACATCGGCTACCCCGTATCTTTCATTTCAATTTACTTGCAAGCAAGCATTTGATTTTCTTAATAGTCTCACCATCACTGCCTGTTATAAGCATATCGTCTACATATAGACATAAAAAGGCGAAACAATTATGAGTTTGCTTAACATATACACATTTATCGCACTCATTAATCTTGAAACCATTCGACAACATGACTTCATCGAATTTGGCATGCCATTGTTTTGGTGCTTGTTTCAATCCATAGAGTGACTTGATAAGCCGACATACTTTCTGCTCTTGTCCCGGAACAATGAACCCTTCGGGTTGTTCCAAATATATTTCTTCTTCCAAATCTCCGTTTAAGAAGGCCGTTTTCACATCCATTTGATGGATTTCAAGCTTATACACCGTTGCTATAGCAATTAGCATCCTTATAGATGTAATTCTAGTAACAGGTGAATAAGTGTCAAAATAATCAAGACCTTCTCGTTGCTTGTATCCTTTTACCACAAGCCCTAGCCTTGTATTTATCAATAGCACCATCGCTTTCATTTTCCTCTTGAAGAGATCCACTTACATTGTAGTGGTTTATTACCGGAGGAAGGTCGACCAATTTCCATGTATGATTTGACAAGATGGATTCAACTTCACTTATTATTAGCTTCTTTCCGAGCGGGGCTTACGGCGAAGTCATGACTTCAGCAGATGATTGTTCGAGGTTCATTCTCCGACATATACGTTAAGAAATCGAGTCGAAAAGGCATTGGAAGTCCTTTGTCTTTACTACGTCTAAGTTCATCCTCCATTGGATCACTTCTAGATATATAGTATCTAGATTTTCTTATTATTATCAATAGACTCATATACTATGTTATACGGAAATATTTTCAAAGAGCGAAGCGTCCCTTGATTCCAATGATATTGACATGTATATGCGGGATCTCGAAGCTTGTGAACAAGAAAATGATATGCATTGCTATTCTGAGCATATCCGAGAAAACCAGTCAATAGTCTTTGGTCCTACCTTAACCTTTTTAGGCTTAGGAACCGCAACCTTAGCCAAACACCCCCACACTTTGAGATAATTCAAGTTAGGCATTATGCCTTTCCATTTCTCATAGGGAGTTTGTTGTGTCTTTCTGTGGGGTACTCTATTTAAAATAAAATTTGCCGTTAAAACAGCTTCCCCCACAAATTAATAGTAAGCGAGGAACTATTTAACAATGCATTCATTGTTTCCTTTAAGGCAGTTTTTCCTTTCCATGCTCCCATTAGATTGTGGGGTATAAGGAACTGATCATTTAGTGAAACGATACCAAACTTGGTACAAATTTCCTCAAATGGAAATTCATATTCACCTCTGTCACTCCTTATGATTTTAATTTTCTTATTTCAAGCGAGTTTCAACTTGAAACCTTATAAGTTTTAAAAGCATTCACAGTCTCATCTTTGCTAATAAGCAAGTAAACATAACAATACCGCAAGCAATCATCTATAAAAGTAATAAATACTTATTACCACCTCTTGACAGTATTGATTTCATATCGCATATATCTGTGTGTATTAAATCTAAAGGTTCTGAAACTCTGTGTCAGCCAGTAGAAAGGGGGTTTAGAAAATTTAGATTCAACACACACTTGGCATTTCTCACTTCAGACGGAGTCAAACCCGGCCATGAGTCCCATATTCATTAATTTCTTTATTGACTTATAGTTAAGCGTGTCTAGTCTAGCATGCCAAATGTTGAAGACTCGAAGCACATAAGGCAGCTTTATTCAAATCATCCTTAGTTACACACTTGATCATTACATACATCTCATTTTTGAGAGTACAAACTTATCGGGAGATAAAAACCAACTTAAAGCCATTCTTGCTAAGGAGAGAGCCTGACACTAAATTCTTGCGAACATCTGGCACATGCAGAACATTAATTAGTGTCACAGTCTTTCCAGATGTCATCTTTAGAGCAATCTTTCCTACACCTTCAACCTTAGAGGTTGATGAATTACCCATATAAAGTTTTTCATCACCCGGTTGTAGAGGACGAAAACATCGATCTGTTTGCACAGATGTGACGAGTTGCTCCAGTATCAATCCACCACTCTTTGGGGTTTCCCACCATATTACACTCGGATATCATAGCAGTCAGATTGATATCATCAACACCATTGGAGATCTTTTCAACCATATTGGCCTGCGTTCTCTGTCGTTTCTTGGCTCTGGGTCTTTGGCTCGATGTCGGACTTGCCACGGTTGAAACGCGCGGCGAACTTCTTCGAGGCCTTGGTTGAATCCCTCTCTAGACTTACTGGGCATTTTCCTTTTCTTGTTGGGTTTGATCCTTCTTCAACAACATTTGGCTTTTGAAACTTCTAATTCTTTCCAAATTTCTTCTCTCCGTGCTTTGTTGTCTTCCTTAATCCTCAGCTAGAACAATCAAGTCTTCAGTGATAACTCCTTTCTCTTGTGTTTGAGATAATTTTGAAATCCTTCAAGATGGTGGCAGTTTTCAATGAAACGCTGACCACTTGAAATGTCTCACTTAGAGTCATTCGCCGGCATGAATATCATGCACAACCATGAAGCTCTTGAACGCACGACTTAAGAGCGGTCTTTAGATCAACCATCTTGAAGTCAGGAAATTTACCGACAATGAATTTCTTCGTTCCAGGCATCGCCGGTTTTGTATTTTTTGTCGGACTATCCCACCAACTCCTTAGCCGTTTTCAACGGACTATAGGCGTTATAGAGTATTTTCCGGACGTTGAGGACATAGTTGCGACCGCGGGAAGTCGAGGTGATTCCATCCATCCCACGGCGACAACTTTTCTTTATCACGTCTCTCAACGTCAATTTTGGACCATCCTCATTGAGGAATCTTGCCAAGTTCAAGGTTGTGAGATAGAACAACATCTTTTGTTGCCATCTCTTGAAATCGGTACCATTGAACCTTTCTGGCTTTTCTCCGTGATTCGGAATAGAGTTAACCGGAGTTGAAGGCAAAGCCATTTCTGTAACAAATATTTGAATATAAATATGCAACTAATAGTTTGAATGTAAAACTGTAGTACAGAAATGAAAAATATTTGAATACAGAAACAAATATTTTAATACAACAGAAACGAAAAAAAAAACACTGCAGTAAAAGAATATATAACTACTTCTTGCCGAATTTGTACCCAATAAGCAAGAAATTTACACCGGAGCAATATGCTAAAGCCCTCTTTGGACTCGGTTTATTAAACTGCAGTTCAAAAATTATTTGAATACATAGAAACTGCAGCCTAAAATTTGGATTCAGCAGAGCAAACTAAAAAATTTCAAACTGCACTAAAAAAATTCAGTGCAGTATAAATTTCGTCAGAAACAAAAAAATTTCACTACAAATTTTGTCAGAAACAAATTCAAACTGCACTATATAAAAAAGATTGAGTCAAATTTCAGTGCAGTGCAGAAATTCAAGACTACAAAAGAAAAAAAAAAAATTTCTCAGTGCAGTATAAAAAAATTTGAAAAAACGATAACAAATATTTTAATGCCAAATGCAGGACATAAATAAATTCGTCAGATACGAGTTGAGTCAAATTTCTGTACTGCGAAATTTTTGAGTCAAATTTGTAAAAATGTTTACATAAATATTTGCTAAATTCGCTAAATTTGTTTACAAAAATATTTGAATGTAAAAATGTTTGAGTAAAAAAAAAAAAAACAAAAACGAACAGAAACGGAAACAAGAATTATCGTTAATATACTTCAGACACCAAACGACAAAACAAACCTGAATAATGGTTTTAAGAGTATATATTTGGTCTGCGTGTTCGTTAAACGAAAATCATAAACAAAAAATCGTCTCAGTCTGCGTGTTAGTTAACGGAAACAAGAATAAACGAAAATCGTCTTAAGAGTTTCAGTCTGCAAGTTCGTTAAAAAAAAACATAAACAAAAATTATAACCATTTTTTTTTTTTTTTTTAGACGGAAACGAACAGAAGCGTTCGTCACACAGAAACTAACAAAATTAAAAATTCGTCTTAAGATTGTAGTTCTGTGTCGTTTAAAATAGAAACATAAAATATTTGGAAAAACAAACACGTAATGCTTGTTGATTAAGCGAATCGGCGCGATAGCGTTGTGTCCTTACAAGGCAATTTGGCCACATAGTTTGTCTGGGGATAATGGACAATCGTCTCCCAGGATAGAACGGATCTCGTTCCTCCGAAGTGGTACGGATCGGAGGACCCCGACGAACTCAACTTGCAGAACAATCGCACAAAAATGAAATGATATGCAGTGTAGTGAGGAAAATATTTGTTGTCTTAAAATTGGGAAAACATGGAGTACTATAAATAACCCGGGAAGTGTCTCCACGAACAGACATGTCGGTTCGAAAAGGTATGAACCAAGTGTACGTTCAGTGAGGACATACGTTCGTGAGGACACTTCTTTTCATTCATTTAATTCCCAACAATAAGTTCGTCATCGATGGGAGGGAGGGCAAGTTCATTAGGGTTTGAATTTCAATAAACCTTGTTAAGGACAAGGAGCTGTAATCCAAACGATCCTTTAGATATATAGATTATTTTTTACATCTATTTTAGGTATATAGATTTAGGTTATAGAAATTTAAACGAAAATAATTTTTAATTTTAATAATATATAACTTAACATCATCACCATTTCAACCATGGTTTGAGTTTTTTTTTTTTTTTACATCTATTGATTTTGAATATTACATTTTAGTACTTTGTTCTCGGTTCGATCCTGATTCTCCCATATGCGCGTCTTATCACCTGAGTCAAGTTTCAAGGTCGGTTAATGTGGTTTTTAAAACATTAAGAAAATGTAAATAAATATATATATATATATATATATATATATATATATATATATATATATACAAATTAATAAGTTCTATTTATTTGTTGCCTCAAACTTATTTTAACTCATTAATAAATTATTAAATAATTTTAAAATACACTAATTTCTCATTAATATTAATTATATTCGTTTTTTTCTAAAACTTTTTATAAGTAAACCCAAAAATGAACTTTTGTCATATGGATTAAAAGGTAATAGTATATTAAGCTCCTCATATGTCTTTTTATAGTCTATAAAGAGGAATATTTACACACTATAACACCAAAATGCATATTATTTTGGGAGTCTTCAAAAGTTGATGCAAATGGCTGCATAGAATTTCAGTTAAAAATCCAAGAGGTTATGATATAATAATAAAATGATGCAATGCCAGGGCATGGAAGTACAATGATTTTGATAGATTTTCCCATATGATTCAATAAATCTCAAATACTGCGGTGTTTGGTTTATCGTTGTTGTTGGATTTTTGCTATACAAGAAAGTCCAAGTTGTTTAAAACACTAAATGGGTTCACACATGGACTTGGGCCCTAAGGTGTGGAGACCTAAATGACTATTAAGTATTCTAGGACTTGTACTCTATAAATAGAGAAAGATAATACAACCTAAATGTAGATACAAGATTAATTACATAGAGAATAGCCAGAGAAAAAGAAATCATTTCTTAGTGATTCAAGCGCCCACACGCTGCTTCATCACCTCGAGGATAGTTTGAAAGATCTACGGTTATTGTGTACATACTTCTCTGCAAATCCACAAGGTACGATCTGACTAGTTATATTAGTTTAGTAATTAAATTAAATATTCTAAATCACATGATGATTTTGGCTTCCACTGATTATTCCTACAATTGGTATCAGAGCCTTCGTGTGATTAAATTTTCAATTTGATCTAAACAATTTCATGTATTTTGGTGTTTGATTAGCAATATGGCACCTAGGTTTTCTATATTTGTTAATTCGCATGTTCTCATGTTTAATATGATTTTTTGTTCATGAATGGTTACTGAATAATTGTGGTTTGCCCTTCAATCCATGGTAAAGTTTTCTATGTATTTCATCGGTTTGTAACAAGGGGGCTAATCATAAGATTAGGTTTCTTTCTTGATTTATTTTCTCAATCATCTAGAATTCTTGTACACCATTTTATTAGGGTATAGGATTATTTTTTGTAAAATTTTGAAGACTAATGAAGAACATAAGTAAAGAAGATGAAGAACCCACGGAGAACACTGTACACGCGAGATTGTTTGCGTTGCTGCGGAGGCTACAAACATCCAAATGACATTTGAACCATCGCCGAACGCGCCCCCATGCACCCCCACAAGCGGCTGTGCGTGGGCTTCACGCGCCTCCACTCAGTCTCGCGTGAGAGCGCGTGGAGAGGGTTTTGGCTGCCGGATTTTGAAGACTTCCTCCTTCAAACGTCGCACTTCTATGGGTGGCTCCGTTCGAGTGGCAGCACACGAATGATGGCTTTGACGGCTAGGGTTTCATGTTGTGTGTTTAGAGTTTTGGGTTTTAACTCAAATCTCTTCGATTTTAGGCCTCAAGCCCAGTAAGTGTGAACCAGAATGGGCCGAGCTGGACCAAAGCTGGACGGGATTGATAACAGTGGGCTCAAGTGTTATTGGGCTTGTGATTTTTTTTTTCTTTTTCTTTTCTTAGGAAAACCATGGATTAGGGCTCTTTTTTTTTACGTTAACTTATATATATATATATTTTTTTTTCATGGATGATTAAATTATGTTTGGTAACATGCTTTAGTTGATAACATGACATATAGACTAGGTGGTGCCATATTATCTTGCATGTGAAATATACATGCCTCATTAAATTTTGTTTTTTTAATCTAGATAAATATAATTATGAAAAATCCTTTAATTTTTGTGGGTCCAAATAATAAAATGGTCATGTGAAGCCCATCGGATAATCATGATCGGGTTTTATTGGATTGGACTTAAATAATTTTAAAATCTTAATTAGATTGACCGGTCCACCACTAGCAACTCTTAGAGATTAAGAGAATTTTAAAATTAAATAAGGATTCAAAAACCACGATAATTTTATTAACCTCCCAACGAAACTCTAATAATATTATTATGGGCCATATGAACAATGATTGAAATGAAAGTGTATTATCTAGGAAGGTTCTATCTAAAAAGATTGGGATGTAAGTAGTCCGGTAAGGACTTCACTTTTTGGACTCCGACTTAGTTGGATACTATCTATTTTAAGGATCAAGTTTTAGTTTATGCATATAAATGTCTTGCCCACCGTGAGCATTTATTATGGAAACTAAATTATTGTTTACAATAAACAGCAAATATATTTTTGTTTTGGATTTACTAACAACATATGTTTATTGTGGTTAATATACGAAGTAATATTAGTGTGCACAATGTATAATTTTCATAAAAATGGCATTCTTTCAACCCTTAGCTATGATTTTGAATCAAAACCATTGGATGGAAATAATCTAAGATTGGAAACGAACTTATACATCGCTCGGATTGCAGAGAATCAAGTTTATTCCAGATAAATTTCTAAGCTAAAAATATCCTAAGTCAAAGTAATGATATGACAAACAGAACATGCGATTGGGGAGAATGCAAACATCACTTCAATGTTATTTTGTTGTCAGGGCTATTCTAAGTGAAGAAATAACACCTCGACAAAGGAGTAGAAATGCTCTAGACTCTTGAAGGAGGTTACAGGCATCAAGTTTTTAATAGACAAACATATCAACATTTAGATTAATAATGATGATCAAGGGACAAAGGGTTGATCATTATGAAGTAATGATTTCACATATTAGTCAAGCAGCATGGTGGGGGCAAACTTCAAAAGGAGATGAAGATATATCTCATCTGCAATCAACGCTAAAATATTTAATCAAATAAAGTCAATTGCAACATGCATATGATGGATCTTACTCTTACCAATTGATGCATGAGCTTAAGAGTGCCACACTTCACGAGCTGTGCAAGATTAATTTACTAGGTTCGTTAAACTCAAAGGAAACCTAAGGGTGGGAAACAAGAACAAGAAAAGAAGGTACGATACCATTACCAAACACGCATGAAGAAGCTTCGTGCCAAGTGTCATGATGTAGTTGTATACTAAATGTAATTGCCTGGGTAAAGGTTACCAAAGCCGTAATGGGTGATTTACTGTTGTCGAGGTTTGTGTAGTAGAGAATTTAATGATAACGGGATCATTGATTCGAGTCACTAATCATGTTTATTACTCTTTGCAAAGGTTCAAACATGCACGCTTCATTGAAGAAGGACAAAGATACTTAAAAACTTGGGAACTGAGAGCTTAATCTCTCGTAAAGGCCATAGACCGCTTGTTTTATTTTCGGAGAATAATGTGACTTTATGTTTAGAAGATTGTTTATTTGTTCCGCATTTCAAGAGGAATTTGGTTTCGCGCTGTTTAGCTTGAACACGACATTTAACATTACAAATGACACTTTCAAATTTCAATAAGAAATTTTTTTATTTTGTCTATGATCTTATGAATAATCTTATTTTTAAGTAATTGGTCTCCATGATATAAATGTCATTGAGATTATTGAAAATGAACATAATCATCTTTACAAGAAAAGGAAAAAGTATCAAATGAAACTTACTCCTTGCATTGCGATTAGGTCATATTAATCCTACCAGATACATGGTTTGGTGAAAGTGAGAGATTTAAATCTCTCAAAGACTTAACCTATACTCGTCTTTAACTCGCTTGGAAGGTAATGATCAGAGGCCTGTTTATCGTGACAACCAAATCATTGAATTTGGTGCATATCATGGCGCGATCAACAGCAAGAGTTCCGTTTAGGTGGGGTATGAGTATTTTGTCACTTTTACAGATGACTACTCAAGATATGACCTAATGTGCCAAAATTCTGAAACTTTTGATAAATTTCGAGAATGTAAGGCTGAGGCAGAAAAGAAATTAGGTGTCCATATCAAACAGCTTCGATCTGACCGAGGCGGTGAATACCTATCTGGAGAGTTTAAGTTTTACTTAACTCAAGAGGATAGTTTCAATAACCGCCACTTTTAACACCCTCAAAGAAACTGGCGTTTAAAAGAGAATATAATCCCCTCCTAGATATGGCAGATCGATGATTAGTTTTTCTTATCTTACCATCGTTTTCGGGATATGCCTTAGAGATCATGGCATTATTTATTGGAACTTGATTCCTTCTAAGTCGTTTTCTAAGGCACCCACCTAATTGTGAACGAAATAAGCCTAGTTTAACCATATTCATATCTCGGGTGCTCAGATGTCGAGAAAGGAACCACATAAGTTAGAATCTCGCATCAAGTATATTGTTATTGACACCCTAAAGGAACAAGAGAGGTGGACTTTTTTATAGTTCTCGTAGAAGAAAGTTATAGTGAGCACTAATGCAAAATTTTTAGAGGAAGACTATGTAAACAATTTCAAGTCTAAGAGTAAGGTAATTCGAGGAGCTGACTCAACTCAAGAACAAACCACCCGACCTTGGACTGATATGCACTATTGTTTCAAAGGCGTTGTTCAACAGGGAAATGAAAATACACCATGTACAAGAACCCAGTGGAACTAATAGTAGAACCATATGGAGATATACAAGTGGAACCAAAAACCAGAAAATAAAATTCAAATAATTGGTGAGGATCTTCCTCAGAGAACCACAAATAAACTGTTGTATTTTTACAGAAAGGAGAACTAACACCAGTTCATCTAGATATCTCTTGTTGGGCAATCGCATCAAGCCATAACCATTGATAGCCAAGATGATCCCGTAAATGGCAAAGAAGGCACTGCAGGATGTTGATGCACGTGGAGCTGCTCAAAGCCATGACCTGATGAGTCCTTGGTTTTAACTCGGGCCTGTCTCTGTAAAGGCACCCAAAGGTAAAACCTATAAGGTGTGTAAGTGGATTCACAAGAGAAAAAAGACAATTCAGATGGGAAGGTAGAAACCTTCAGTTAGATCGGTGGCAAAAGGTTATACCAAAAAGAGATAGATCATGAAGAAACCTTTGCCAAGAGTTTATGTTAAATCCATCCCATTCTTTTAGTCAGAGTCATGTCCGACGAGATTTGGTAGATGGATGTCAAAACAACATTTTTAAATGGCGCCATAGAAGAGGACATCTACATGCAAAGAAACTGTATGGTTCATATGCTAGTATATTCTAGTGGAGTCCAAACAATCGTTATACGACTCGATTTCGGCGGATATTGATTCAAGAAAATCCACTTCCCGACATGTTTACACTATCTAACCCACACTGAAGCCAGGTACGCCCCGGCAAATAAAAGTTAATATGGTCAAGAAGTCTTCTTCGATCTTCAAGATACCGAAAAGCGTGATCACCATTACCCTTTATTGTGACAATAGCGGGCTGTAGCACAATCCAATGAACCTGGCAGATCACAAGGAAACAAACACATAGAGAAAGCATCATTTGATTCGATATCATCGAGGAGATACAGTTGGTTACTAAAATAGCATCAGCGAAATTTAGCATACCCATTTTGCAAAGACACTACCGCTCGAGTTTTCGAGAAACATGTAGATTATAATGTGGTGTTAATAGTCTACCAGACTTGTTAAGGCGTGGGAGTTTATTTGTGTTTTTTAGAACAAGACATATGTGTTATAATATTTTCCAGTTTAATTTTAATACAATATGAGGTATTCTCATATTATTAGCATGTTCTATATTTTATGAGAAGGTCCTGACACTCAGAGACATGATCATATGAATACGCTCATGTAAGACATGATCATAGGTTCTCAATTACCTAATAAGATCACGTCATTAAACAAAGTTGGGCACTTTATTTAGACTGCAATATTTTGGTGAATAATCATTTGTTATTATAAAATATTAAAAGAAATATGTCGGTACTGATAGGACTAAAGTGAGATTTATTTAGTTAAATTTCAGAAAAGAACAAATCCTGCCAATATTTCGTTATTATTCTTCTCTCAACTCTAGTTTATTATAACAGGTATTTAAATAGATTACTGTTCTTGAGTTACCATAGGTCTATTTTTAAAAGACCACAATCTTCATGATTATTTGAGCAAGATTATTTAATCGTTCAGATTTATGAAATAAACAATATGGAATTTGTGTTTAATATCCTCTTAATATGTTTCAAGATTTGATGTTACGGTCATCGGCTCAAGGTATTTATCCATTAGAGAAACTCGATAAATAAGAGAATAAATAATTGATTGATTGATAGAAAATCTTATCGATTAATTATTGATATTTTATTAAAGGGAGAAAATAATATTAATATTTAATATTATTAACTTTCAGAAGTTCAACTCGGGCTTTTAGTGGAATAAAGACTTATTAGATAATTGCTTATACCAGAAAGAGCCTTGATTAATGATAACCGTAGAATCCCCAAACTAGCTCAGATAAATGGTGACATCATGCTTTGTCAGCTACTCGTAAAGAACTGACTTGCTTTATAGCAAGGGAGATCATGATTTTTACAAGGTGCTCAAGTCATGAAACACCAAATGGGTTCAATATAGTTTAGGTCTCTTACAAAGGAGACCCAATGTGGTTATTAAGTATTCTAGGCTTAAACAAAAGAAGAGGAAAGATACTACAACCCTAAATGTGAATTCAATTAATTATAGATATTATTAAGAGAAAAGAATCTTTTCTAGAGTCCAAGTGCCCATACGCTAAGCAATCATCACCTCGAGGATAGTTCGAAGATCACATGTTCGTAGGCATTCTTCTCTCGCAAATCCACAAGGTACGCAATCCGACTAGTTATATTAGTTTAGTAATTAAATCATCATTCTAAATCGTTATTACGTAGATTCTATTAGCTTCGCATTATTCCTACGCTTGTCTTGATATGTCGCTTGATTTTATTACGCTTACAATAATGCATGTTATATTTTTATTATTCATATGATGCTTATTTTGTAGAGAGCGATTTTAGACAGGTAACACGAATTCGATCAGTCAAAGATATCAGATTATGGTTATCAGTATATTGAAGAACGGGAGTCATAGATATTCTATTCATTATATTATCAAATTTATAGGCTAATTGATTATGTTATTAACCTGGATATTGTTTCAGATTCTATGGTTTTTAACAATCACATCTCGATCTATCGACGATTTAACTCAATCAATAATTCGAGATTAAACTCATAAAATTTTGAACTTACCAAGCAAGGCCTGTGACACCCGATCCCCGGGGGTCCGTTGACTACCCATCAACCCGCGGAAATCTATATATGTCTCAGACGCAAGACTCATACCTCGAGTAAAATGCCTCTTAACAACCAATACTCATGTTAAACAACAAAGACAACTATATTCCAATTATCTCCCAATAATTCATCAGTTGATTACATCTTTTATACAAACATATATTAAAATCTAAAATTTAACACATGTTATATCCAAAAGCATCAAAGCCACAACCCGCTTTCTATAACGGCCTCTATGATGAGTCGCCTCGAGCGCCTCCCGTGACTAAAAATATAATCCTCTCGGCAGCAGGAGCTAATGCTCAAGAGTGGAATCAAATCTCAAACGGGTTACTCACCTAAGTGCATACGCAACGCTCCAAAATAAACACACACTAAGAATACGTGATCCTACTTGGAATGTCTACATGATCACTCCCATGTCACGAAATTCACTCACTCACTCACACTGTTTAAGCCATGGCGAGAAAATAATCATTTTCAAACAAAACTTGTTGTTCTCTGAAAATATATCAACAAGTGTCATGAAAATACTGGACTACCTTCCGAAAGCACACGTGGAGCTAAACAGCCATTATCCCTATCCGAAATGGATCCGCGCCCATCTCCAACCCAATTCTCGGGAATATCATCCCGTGGAAATTCCTTGAACCATGTCCGTTTATACAAAAGCAACCATGTCTAGATTTATACAATCATGTCATGCACTCTACAACTAACCTGAGATTACCAGTGCATATGAAAATACATTATACCATTTTCAAAACCATTTATACAATATGTCAATATGCATATTCTCAATCCAATTACAATACACACATGTAATTCAACATCAATCATCCTTGATTTAGCTCGATTGAAGCGTTTACAATCTATCATCTCGATAGCTTTAACACAATTTTTTATTCCATATAATTTGTGTCATTGTGTCTAACACATTAAAATCATGTCTTAACCTATCTATTTCCACACATACAAGCCATTCATTTCAACAATTCAAGCACCTGACATATGGGCGATTTTGAGAATTCGATTCACAGACCGGGGTACATTTTTAACGGTCGAACATGGCATGTGGGGCATCAGTGGGCAGCCCACCACGTCCAACTCTCGGCTCCACTTTTGGAAAGCCAATTTCCCTAGGCCATTTCTGACCTTACACTCACGAAACCTGATTTATTTAATAAATCATACTTGCAAACACCCAAAGCGATTACAAAGCGCACTTTCACGAATTTGCCTGAAATGGGTCTCAATTCCCGACATTTGGTTACAAGATTTGGGACCGATCAAGCGGCTCGGCTCCGACCTCGATCGACACAAACATCAACAAAGCACTTAATAGAGAATAAAACAAGTAGGATGAAACTCTCCACGAGGTTTGTGAAAATCCTTAAAATCGGAGTCCACGCGTTGTCCTCTCCTCGTGGAACTGACTTTCTTACAGTGGGAATAAATCAGACGGTGGTTCGCGAAATCCAGAGAGAAGGTCTTCTGCTACTAAAAATATCGAAATCTCAGCTTCAACTTCTCCCTCATTCATGTTTGGTTACCTTTTGTTTGAGAAAACTGGTATTAGGTTGTCTTGTCTCATTTATTCTTTTCCCATAATTCATTATGTCACTCTTGTCACTATTTGATTTTTCTACCCAAAGGGCATCATGTCGTATTGTGTCGCGTGGGTCGTGTGAGAGCTGAGTTAATTTGACCCCGGGCGTAGCCAGTAACGCGCGTGATGCGATAATGTCTTGCGAGAATTATTAAAACAAATTATCGTTTATCAGCGATCTGAGTCATTTGTCTCGGAATTAGGCGAGTCGATGTGGTAGCTAGATTTGTGAAGACGATTCAAACGGTGAAGTCAGTTTAAATCCGTCAGAGATCTAGAAAAATTTCGAATTTTTACCAAAATTACGATTTTGCCATTTTTTAGAAAATTGGAATTTTCTCGGGTCTTACAAGGCCTACTAATGACAATTTAGAGATTGAAAATCGCGATTCATAAATTTTTTAAAGGCAATAATAAGATTTTATAAACAGGCACCAAAGGAACAGCAAACACCAAGGTACATAGGACATATATGGATACTCATATTAATGGGTCATATCCTTTTATGTCAAATTATTAGTACTCGTCAACATTAATCAATCCAAACATAACACGAATAATAATCATGAAATTACTCATGATTGAAATACATACTTGTTTTACAGTAATATTCTCAGTAAAAATAACTATACATCATATACCAAACATTGGGAGAATGCAATTTACTTGCAAAATCAATTTAATACATGTCTTTTAAATTAGGACAATAATTTGTAGAAGTAGCCTTCTTCAAATGTTCTCACTTTTCAAGGTCACATTAGTTGGCACTAAACTTTTTTCTTAATGAAAACAATAATATAGAAGAAAAAAATAGCATAAGAATTCTGCTTCTTTGAAAACAAAAGAAGCATTACCATTTCATTCTATAGCAAGATATATATATATATATATATATATATATATATATATATATATATATATATATATATATATATATATATATATATATATTGCCATAAATTGATTTAAATGTTCTCTATAAGAATTCTATTGGAAGAATAGATGTTTGAAATCAAATGCCCAATAATTCAAATATGCATCCTCACTTAAGACCTGCGCTTGAGGAAGCGGAACATGATAGCACATAACCTCTTTTACATGTTAAACTAGATATTTGTAACCATTCATTACAAGAAGAAAAAAAATCAACTAAATCCCTTTTTCGTCATTGATAAAACTATCTCAATTTATTGAAATCTCCAAGATTATTTGATGGATCCTTATCATCTACATGAAGGATATAGCGTTACTAGATGAGTTGAAAAATGGATTCGTTGGATTCCTCCCATTATTAGAACCTCTAATAGTATTGTTAAAATGACTGCATGCAGACATATAAACAATTCCTCAATTATTATTGTTAAATGTATGACTTTAAGAGATGATATGTTGATTGTCAAGAATAATAGTTTTTTTGAACTTAGATATTGAAGGTGACTCTAAAATTGTTGTAGGTAGCTACGATATAAAGATTAATATCCTTAATGGAGGATATTTGGAAGTTGATTCGGGATCTACATATTTATATATGTAGACATGTCTATAGAGAAACACATAAAACTGTTGATTGCTTAGCAAAAAAAGATCTTAGTATTTTAGAATCAAGTGTTTGGGGGTTTAATTTTCTAAAATATGTGATTAATGTTAGTTTTAAATATTATTGTGGTTCTCTTTCCAGTTGTGTCTGTAAGATCTCTATAATGTAGTCCTTTTCCATTAAAAAAAACCCCAAGGTTAGTGTGGGAAGTGAGTGCGTGCCATGGAGAATGGGTGTGGAAAACTCAATCAGGGCCATTTTGGTTCATGATTTTTAGAACTATTTTATGTTTTCAAAAATAAGAAGAATAAGGAAAACATGAAAAACACATATTTGATTCTCAGTTCTCAAATCATTGAGGAGCAAACCCAAGGTCGGATCAACTAGGTGCTGTTAAGATTTTGGGATTTTACTTGGAGATATTTGGTTAAAAAATATCAAATAATCTCAAATTTGTACATCTTACATTTCACATATTTTTTTTCTTGAAAAATAATATATTTGGACATAAATGCTTTTTTTTTATTTCATGTATTTACATTATTTCTTAAAAGTAGAGATTAATTTTACAATAAAATAAGAGGTGTTGAGATTTAATACGGAAATCAACACACAAATATTCCAGATCATTGATTCAAAACTCATCTCTAATAATAATAATAATAAAAATATATATATAGATTACATCTTAGTTTGAAAAATACTTGTGATCATGAGGAGATTTATTCCAGTTTATAGATCTTAAATCAGATTTGCATGATTTATAGATCTTAAATCCTTGAATCTCTTCTTATAAGCATCGAACTTTGATGCAGCGTAATGGTGTTTTTACGTAATTGATGGAAGAGTGTCTTAACAGCACATGAAGGGGTTTCTATATATAACTTATTGATAGGAGAAGGGCCAGAATACATGTTTCAAAGAACCGTTCTAAACTTGTAGAGTCGAATAACTGTTCTTATAATATAATTATATTTTATTATAAATAAGCATTCTTATAATAAATTATATTTATTATAATTTACCTTCTGTCGAGGTAAATATCTTCATACTTGATTTAAAGATATTGGGTATTCTTTTAATTGGCTAAATACTAGGTTAGTGGGCCACCCACTTAATTTTAATATGGAAATAACATTCTCCCACTTGGCCCACTAAATGGATTATGAAAACTATATGTGATCGTTTCATGAGCTTAGTGTCGATAGAAATCATATCACATATCTTTTGAATCGGTTTAGATCATAAATGCAAGTCATGGCGGTCACATGACCATATCATATGTTCCTTCAATGCACCACATCAATATAACCCTTACTAACCCGGAGTCCATAACAAGTAAAATCGCCTGGCGCACATGTTCCAGGGACAATTCTTGTTTTATCAGAACAATAAAGCATTGCCATAAAAATTGAAAACAAGAATAAACCATAAACAGTTTGTCATGGTATGAATTACATACCACAGACTCATTATCTGTATATTATGGATTACTCAAAGGCCCGTCTGCAGCATATTTCAAATATGGAGTAATCCTTTAGATTGAATGGATCGGCAACCATAAATTGTAATTACAATATTTTTCATTAACCTTGACTTCTGGACTCTTTCTTTAGCAACTAAATACTTTAAAATAAGTGTTTGATCCGCCAGAAATTGCCATTCTTAGAGAAAACAGGCTGCGGTGTTATCACGATATATTCTCTCAAGGTTTAAGCGATAAATCAATGACACCAAGCCTGAGATAAGTCGACCATAAGCATGACTTGAAGCTTCAAGACAAACGACAAACTCGGCCTCCATCGTGGATGAAGCGATAATTGATTGTTTCACTCTTCCCACAAGATTGCTATTTAACGCATAAAGATAAATCAGAGTTGACTTTAAGCTATCGAGACAACCACCGTAATCGAAGGAATCAGGAATGCAGGCGACAACCTCTAATTGTTCGGATATTTTATATGTGAGCATATAATCCTTTATCTTGCAGTACCTGTGACCTTCTTTAGGCTTTCGGTGTTCGAATCACCGGATCACTTTGGTATCTTCCTAACATACCTCACGACCAAGTGATATCAGGTCTTGTCATGTTTGAGCGTGTCAAACTCCCATGGCTTGATCGTAAGGAATTTTCTTCATTTGCTCCTTTCCATGTTATTCCTTAGGCCTTTGCATTTTACTTAATTTGTCACCTTTCAATATAGGTGCAATGCAGAAGAACATGGTACATATTAAGTCTCACAAGAAACCCAGATCTTATATCCTTTACGAGACCAAGCCTAGCACTCCGAGATCGATCCACAAGATTTAGTGCGAATAACACTCTTTGCTCACCCATATCAACCATGAAAGTTTTAAAGAATATTCCTTGGTTCACTAATAAACTAGATCATGCCTAGCAGAACAAAATATCATCCACACTCTGATATCAGTATAAACTTGCTCCCACTAACTCGGATATATGCAACGATCAGCGATGTTCTCTTTAAATGCACAGAAAGATGTAATGGTATTATTAAACTTAATATACCCATTATAGACTTGTTTAAAGGCAGCAGTAGATTTCTTTAATTTGCAAACTAGGTGTTCATTTCCTTTCTTTATGAACCCTTAGGTTGTTCCATGTAGATATCTTCATCCAAATTCCCATTTAAAGTCGAGTTTCATCCGTTTGATGTAACTCTAAAAATCAAATGACTGCAAATTACCATGATGATTCTATGATGCTGCCCAGAAAATGGAGAGAAGAGTATCACGCAATGATACCTTCCTTTTGAGTGAAACCTTTGGCCACAAAATACGGCGCCATCGTTGATATTACCTTTAGCGTCGCTTTGTCTTAAAGACCCATTTACGACCCACGGCGGGTTACAGCTATTAGGCAATCGATGAGATCCCCAAACAGATTATGGGCCATAGATTTCAACTCTTCATTCATAGCTTCCATCCATTTACTAGAATCTATCACTTTCCATGGCTTGCTGGCGAGCGGGATCCTTCCTTATCCGAGTATCGAAATCAGTTCACATGATACACCCACATCATACGCGTAGCATGTTCTGGAAAACAGATCATATCTGTAACAATATTCCGCAGGCTGGTCGGTCTCACAATTTTAATCTTTTTATCTAATTGTCTCGACCTGTTCACTAAACATCGAAGATGTCAATGGCTTGAACTTTTATTGTGGATAAAACTTCAACCGCCGCGAGATAGATCATCTATAAAGGTGATAAAATATTTCTCTCTGTAAAACATAAGACGAGAGTGGTCCATGAAATATCTTATGCAGTTATCTCAAGGAACTCATTACTTCTTACCTTTCTTTATATCGTTTGTTTACTTTCCGCATATGCGATCAGCATATGAAAATGGTGGTCAAAGATTTGTAAATTCCTTCATGCCTAAATTTCTCAATTCTTTTCCACTAGGGTGACCTTACTGATCTTACGTATACCCTGTAGTTAAGTTTTGTTAAATTAAATGCAGTTTTGAGACAACATTTGAATCTCTGTGAGGGTTACTCCAGCGTAATTCGCGGTTCTGAGAAGTATATCATATAATAATCACGCCGATAGCGAATAAACGTGGCAGAATTAACGTCAAAACCGTTGTCAGAATAAATAGCGAATATCCGGTGGCATCAAATTTGGACGGAAGCTAAATTCTAGAGATGGAAAATTTTATAAAAAGTGTTTAAAGATCGTTGATGATGATCTAAATAGTGGCGATGGTTATGCGAAATAATAACTCAAACGCCGAGGCGGTTCCGCGCCGAAGGAACTTTTCGCTCGCGGTTTCTGGTTATGCGAGAATCTGTTAATTAAATCGTAGTTTGTGTCGAAGATCGTCGCAAATGTTTGAAGACGACGGATCGATTCGTAATAACATGCCGAAAGATTATCGCCACTCTGCGCCGGAACGACGTGGCGATGGTCATCTTCGTACGCTCTTGCCGCCGAAGGTAGCAACTTCGTGATGAATTTTCGTTCGACTCATTGCGCTTCCACGTTCGCGCTTCTTGAGGTTCAACACAACTACCCAGATTACTATTTCTTCCGACATGGTTGGGCGAAGTGGTCATCATCTTCGCGTCTTAATCTCTTTATCTTGTATACATTACTCAGTGAAACTCATTGAGGTTCCCATGATCTATTAAATATTATATTCAGATTTTGGAATGAGCCGACTCTTGAATCAGGATGGAGTTGGATAATATACCCAAAAAGGACTCTGTCCATTATATACGAAGTACATAGCTTCAAGTACTGGATCTTTGTTTTAAATCATATTTATTAAATACATTTTCACATTATCATATTTCATTGTTGATCGATTGATCATCAGTGACTTTTATAAAAGGACTTATAGAGTGGTGAAGCGCTCTTTAATGATTAAATTAAAACTTGACTATGGTTTGAGGAAGATCTGATATTATTAATAATAAAGTCATTCATCAAACATCAGATTGATGCCAGTTGGATCTTACCAGACTTGTTGTTCACATAGATCTTTTGTGTTTATGAGCTTCGGGGATATAAGTTCGTCAACGACGGAATTGAGATCCAATCTTAGTGAGAATTGAACGCTTTGTGCGTTGGAAAAGTTAGGCCGTCATACGTTCCATTCGGATGCAAAGAGAGTGCCAATGACTGGGGAACTGGCAGATGGAACAGTATAAAATGAGCTCGATATCGAAATAATCTTAATGATTATTGATGTCATTCAAAGATTCTCTTTGAATTTGAATTTTTATTTATCAGTGTTCCTTTGGGGGCTTAAAAACTTTACTATTTTGTGTGTTTATCATGTTTCTACTTTTGGAATGTCATTTGCCTTCTCCGGCAACTGACCAAAATAATTTAATTAATGATTAGAAGGATGATATCTTTTTGGTTGAGTCTCATTATCTGTTATCAAAGAAATTATCAGATTTTATGAATATCATGTTGCTTTTGTGATTAATGATCACTGAATAAACGTTTTGGTTTCTTTTGGCAACTAATCTAAAGTTCAGTTCAGCCTTCATTATAAAATTAAATCAATTCGGATGAAAATTCACGAATGAAATTCAATTCACTATTTGGATTCCAAAAATCGAAATAAGTATCTTCAACCAAATAATAGATTCATCGTCGTCATAAGCCAAAAATCAGAAAGTATTGTTCAACGGGATAACAATAACCATTTCGAAGTTTCAAATCACGAGAATACCAGGACATCCAAAAGAAATTTTGGTTTCTCTTCAATATAGTGATAAGCGATAGTAGAAAGCTAACCAGTGGATTCTATATTTCATAACATATTATGAGCTTTAATCAGTTGTCTGGTGCTGAAGGAATGATGATAGGAAGAGCGTTTTTGGTGAAGAGTCGACATTTAAGACGTTGAATAAGTCGGAAGTTGAGGAAAAATAAAATAAAGATAGTTTTGGGAAAAATTTAAAAAGAAAAAAGTCTTCATTCTCACGTTGAGACGTTTCTTCTTTTTTATTTTATTACTTTTTGAAGGTGACAGAATTAAATAGAAGATAAATCTCAAAATTAATCCTTTATAAATAATGATTTTGGATTTAAATTCAAATATATTTGTTTCTGTGTTGGGATTTGTCGGAAATCTTTGAATGTTGGATCGTTGATTTTGAAACTCTAATATACATGTGAAAATCAATAAATAGTAATAATCAAAAATATCAGATTACATCTGTTTGAAGACAACATGACCATGAGGACTTCAACTGTTTCGCGATCTGCTGATCATATTTTTCTATGATTTGTGAATCTTCAAATCGCGATCTCTTGCCTCTTTATCAGAGCATGATGCCATAATTGTTTACTATAATTCATGAAGAAAATTATCTTAATACTTTGTAGAAAGGTTCTATATATAACTTATTGATAAGGAAGAAGATGTAAAAAGAATATAGTTCAAATATTATAGCGATATGAATTAGAATAATATTTAATATAATCAATTATGTTTATTATAAATAACATTCTTATAATAAGTATATTGGTAATATTACCACTCTCACATCGAAGATATAAAATATCATTTATAACAGTTTAAAGATAATGGAATATTCTTTTGATTATTCTAATATATAGGTTAAATTAGGTCATAGTTTTAATTTAATGTGGAAATATAGATGTGCATTTATAATCATAATCTTATCAAAGATTGAAGGTCAGTGTTTAAATTGGATTTTGAAGAGTTCGTTTAATTAAATCCTTCTTTTTTGCCCATATAACACTATATTAAAAAAATGATTTTTAAATCGCAAATAAACTGTTGAGAAGAAAAAATTAGAAATAATTTTCTGAAACATTCACCTGTCATGTTAATATCATAAAGTAATGTTGACGGTTTATGATCCATGAATTATCTCAGTAAAACACAAAGTGGCGTTGCCAAACCAAACAAAATATTAAATGACGTTGAAGAATATGAGACCAATCTCAAAATACATTAAATGAAAGTGACTTTGTTTTGTATGATGAACCATCCGTGGAAACATCTACGGACGATCAGATTAATAAGATTCACAATCGCGATATTTAAATCTTGAAGAATATGCGCAATCTGCGTTTCATCCGCTCTTCTTTTCCATCGTTGATTGTTAGCAAATCTTGACGGATTAATATACTGATTTGATCGATTAGTGTGGTTTGCAAAGTGAATATCGCGATTCTAACATAATTGACCAAGAATGATTGACGATGGTTCGCCGTTGGATTAATTAAATTGATCGATTTTAAGAAAACGTTGGTTTCTGAATACCGTAAGAAGTTATAAAAAATAAAAAAAAGGAAAAGCTAAACAGTGTTTTGACTGACGAATGGAAAGGATACCATCAACGATTGATTGCATACAAACGTTCGAACTCAAGTCGAGATTGGGTTTTCAATAAAATAATAATAAATAAACAAAATGTAAGATTGAAGACTTGGTTTCTTTGTTACAATAAACTCAAGTTGTTATAACGAACGTTAGCTGAAGGAACTCTTCATAAAGATATTTTCTTTCTTTTATCAGAAACAGAACCGTGCGAATCAAGATCATGAAGGTTCAATGTTGAATCGAATAATATGAATAAATGCGATCAAAATGGTTAAAAACTAGTGTGATTTATCAGATGATTGTTCGTTAATCGTTGCGTAACCGTCACTACTTTTGAGAAGATGGTTTGAATAGACTAATTACGAAATAAAAATGATCGATCGATTTGGCTTTGAAAAAACAGTTTGTGATGATGTAGCCAAAACTACCGAATATTTTGTAACGTATAAGCGAACGTGGCTGAAAACGTCGAGTTATCTAACCAATTGTTTTGAATCAAAAATTATAAATATATATCTCTTTCCGGGATATGCTGAAAAGAAAGAATATCAAAATTTCAAAGGATTATGCGTAAACTTCGTCTATCTTTAAAGGTGAAGAAGATTGCTGAATGAAAGCCCCGTCTGGCGATTGCGAGAATATCCCGAAACCACTGGGCGCTCGCTCTGCTGAAGGTTACAACGTATCCATTCTGCCGTCACGCCCGTTAACTCTTTCTTATGACAATGTTTTTCTTCCTTCTCCAGTGTGGTTATAAATCTCTGTTCTGACTTTCCGATATTTTGATTTTGTTTTATACTATATTAGTTTTGGGTTTTCATTAACATCATATTGTTGATTTTGAAAAATAAAATGGATTTTTTGTTGATTTGATAAAGCATGACATCGTTTACGCGCGATGCTGAGGCACCGAGCCGGATTTACCCCGGGCGATGCAGGAGAAGGCCCACCAATCGTGACATTGACTCCTTCAGTACCGGCTCTTGCTATGTTCAACCATCAATGTCGCTCAAACGTATATCTTTCTTCTCTTTGTTATGGATCACGGTCATCTCTATTCAAAAACTTTCTGCAAAGTCCAACTTTAGATTTACGTTTTTCTGTTTGAAACGTTGAATATGGAGATATCTTTTTCATTTTGTTTGGATTTGAGATATCTCAAACGGGATTGGTGTGACTTCTCGTACGGATCATGTACTGTATGATTGTTTGCTGTGAAAATTGAAGAAAATGAGATTTGAACCAATCTCTCTTCTTCCCATATTACAGCATATTATCTAGTTTTTCATAATAATATTTTGATGATGAAGTTGATTAAATCAGTGACATAGGTTTGGCTGCTATATTTGTTGACACTATTTAATAATTTTTTACCTTGTCTTTTTTGTTATGTGAAAAGACGAAAGTCGTTTTGAAATTCAATAAATTGAAGTTAAGTCTCTTTGATTTTCCATTGAAGCTGAAGTATCAAAATTAATCATTTTGAGTTCGTTTTTAACGATTTCTGTTTATCTTGATGAATCATTTTAATAGTATTATGATTTGTTGAATTATGATTTATTTTTCTTTTTCTTTACTCGTTTATTGCAGATTATGAGTTCATTTTGTGATTAATTCTTTCTTTACAGTCTAACTCCTTGTATTGTTTTTATTAACACTCGATATTATATTGGTTCAATGGATGATGGACAATATGAATAAACGAAGGACATGAATATCTTCATTTGTTGTTTATCTCCATGAATTATATTGTTATATAGTTTTGGGTTGTTAAATGCGTATTACTAGTTTTAACAGTTAAATTGAAGGTTTTAAAAAATATTATAGCCACGCCATCATGTGTTCGATTAACGTTCTAGCCGTTTTGCCGTCTTCTGGTTGTGTATTATAGGAATGAACGCTCTTTCGTTCTCATCCATGACAAAAGATTTTCAGATATGAATTCATGTGAAGATCTGTGGCTAAACTTGTGGAAGAATGGTATCTTGTTATATGGGATTAATTTTGCTGAATTGATCGTCAGTTGAGATCTTTAGGAAAATTATGAGTGATATTCCATGCTTCTCTTTAATTTCGAACAAAATAAATATTCTCAGTGTGGAAACTGCAGGATTATTAGAGAGTGAACACATCAGTAGCTTTGTTCTATTATAAACCAAGATCATTCGATGAGTTATTAATGGATTTTGAGGTGAGGAATTGCAGCTCTCAGTTTCAATACATTGCTTTAAATATATGTTGGATTAATATTATCTGATGAGGATTCTCCACTTTTCTTCTTTCTCACGTTAGCATGAATTCTCATCATGTTATATTGTAATTATCAGGCCTTTGACCTCTGTGGCGGCTGATTCTGGCGCTGAAGGTGAAATAATACATTGTTGGATTATAAACTGTTGGGCGCATTGTGTTCGTGCCAATCTGCTTCATTTAAGTATTTGAAGCTATAAATCCTTATTCTTCGAGTTTGTGATGGTTCTTGAAAAAAAAGTTGTTCATCTTAAAACGAATGTAAACATATAGAAAGACTTTGAGTATTTTTTTTATCGTTTTCCCTTGATACATAACTTTAGGAAGTGATACATTAGTGTGTGACATTTTGCCATTACAAAAGGTAGTTCAATATCTTTGTTATTGTTACTCCCTTAAGTCATGTACTAAGGCAACACGATCAAAAAATGGATTGACCAAATGAAGACCAAGTTCACTCACAATCTTCCTATATGTTTGTATTTGTTTAATGACGAACAACTTTTTTTCAGGTACCAGTACAAACCCAAAAAATGAGGATTTATAGCTTTAAATGTCGCTATAAAGAGATTACATTTTGATTTTAAGAATAAAAGAATTAACGTTTATAATCTACACAATAATGTATTGTACTTCAGTCCTTGAGCGTCTTAACTATGAGTCGCTAATGTGGTGAGAGGGTGGAGTGTTGTCGATAACACATAGATAATGTGGTGGGGAAACCGTTACCGTGAGAAAAAAGAAAAAGGTGGGGAATCCTCTTTACCATAATACTAATCATGGTAGAATCCACCAGAACCTTGGTATCTATCTAATCACATGAGAATGATATCATGGGTTAATATTGCCAATATAATATGAGGACATTCTCTTTGCCAAGTCCTCTTGTATCTCATACACCATAATTTTTTCCATTTATTCTTCTGTTTCTCTTTAGCTTAGAAGCTAATTCACGACATCAAATAGATGTTTGGCTTCTGATAATAAATAAATAAATGACGTTGTCAAAAAATAATAATTATAATAAATTGACATTTAGACCTCAAACTATCTGTTTCATTTTCCTTTGACTTGTAAGCTAAGACCTAGAATTTTAAAAATCCCATACTTTGAGAACATGATTTCAATAAATAAGTAGGGTAAATGTGGTTATTAATTTGTTGTTTTAAGTTGTAAACTATTTTAAGAGCACTAAAAATCTAAATTTTGTTTAAAGAAGATAATTTTTGAAGGCCTAATCACTTTTACAATATAATAAATTGTTTTCCTGACACTCAATCCTTGGCTTTCTTATGTCTTGCTTTTTAAACATTTATCATGCGGTTATCATTGGATAAAATAAGTTAATCACTTACCTTGACCCCTTGGTGCTTGTTGAGAACAAGCAGCTAATGCATCACTCTCCACAATTATCACTCCAAATAAATTAACAGGCTTCAAACAGATCATTGTTTACCCAGTGTATGAAAAATAATAAATCTGAAAGGATGATGCATCATAGCCAGCACTCCAGTATTCTCACAAAATGAGTTCATAGTTGTTTTCTTTGTCATTCCAGGTTAAAGGATGTTCTAGTTCCTGATACACTAAAATCAAGATTTAGCAAATTATGAATGTTGAATTTAACAATTTAAAAAAAAAAAAAAAGACTTGGAATCTTACGTCATACCTATCTGACATGACATTGACCATTTTCATTTATTTCAACAGCTCATGCAGCTCATATTCTTTTTTGGTTTACATTTTATTGCATGAACAAAACCAAAAACTATGTTTTAAAAAATCGAACGGGTCAATGAACATGAAAAGTTATAGATTAATGGTCGTTAATTAAACCGATGAAGTCGAACTATAGTCTATCAGGGGCATTCCTTAGTATATATTTTATATTTTACTCAAATTAAAAATAAATTTTTAAAATTTATAATACGTAAATGAATATTTATAACATTTATTAAAAATATTTATTGATTTTATATCATATAAAATTTTTAAATTGACACACACACACACATATATATATATATATATATATAAATTGAAATACAGTGAAAGTGTGTAGTATATACACAATAGCATATTATTATTACTTTATCAAATTATAATAGAAGATAAGGACCATCAGGTGGCTTGCATTACAACTATTCATTGTTAAGACCAAGGTTCGAGAAGTAGATTTTGATATATTAGTTTATTTCTTTCTTTTAACCTTCTGGTTTTAGTGTCCCACATCGGTATTGGAGTAGCAAGATATAGTCTCTATAATCTGAAGGAGCATAAAGCCAAAAATACAAGCGTGAAACACATGCATTACTCTTGTATTGGATTAGCAAGTGCTACCCGACAAAATCGCTCAGCTTGTCTAGTTTGGTGGTGTAAACCTTGATTTTGTTAAAGTAAACCGACTGCATTTATCACATGGGTGTCTCAGCAGCTACTTATGATTCTGTATAATAAGCATTATGAACTCTTTTGCGAAGAACGGTGGATGTAGTTTCAGAGTAGGAGGAGTGCTGTGGTGATTGATTACAATATATCAGTTGTTTAGAATTATCATGACTCTTTTTTTAGTTATTAACTCGTGGCAGAGGAAGCAAGTGGGGCCACACTCGAGGTTCCTTCCAGTGAGGTTATTGGAGTGTGTGACTTCGGAGCGAGCAGAACTGTTTCGATCCTTATCTCCCACTCCTTGTGTCAGAACTCAAAATCCTGCACCATTTCTTTGTTTGGATTCCTGCTCATTGAAGAGATTCTCTAACAAAAATTTGAGAATTTTTATCAAATTTGGATAGTAGATTGGGAACCGACAGCCAATTCGATGGATTTAGTTAAAGTTCTATTCAGGCATATTCAAATTCGAGCACAGGGAGTTTGTTTGGTGTATCTCCCTCATCGGACTTGAATGTTGCCATTCTTTCTTTTCTTTTTTTTGAATTCCTTACCTTGAGGAACGATACATCAAATTTTCAATTTTTCTCTTATTATCGACCGGTTGGAATGGTCAAATGAATCGTTGTCTGACATATGGAGCACCTTGATTTTGGTGATTTGGGCTTGGAAATCTGCTAGTTCGGGCCGTAAAAGCTGCCATGGTCTGAGCGCGGTTTGGGCCTGTTTATTGGAGTTAACGTAACCACATGATCATTAGGTCTTGGTGGGTTATGAAGGATGAAATGTTAACACAACCTGTGATAAGGTGTTTATGGGTAAAGTGAGGCGATTGAGGGTTCATGGATTGGTGTGCAAAATGGAGTAGCTCATATGTTTTATGAAAAAAAAAAAAAAAAGCATACTGCAAATGTAAATCAAATAAACGTGTTTGTATGGTTACTAAGTGTTGTAGCATCAATGAGTGGGTTTGAGATGCAATGTATGGTTTCTCTTAGCTGTACAACATTGTTCATTTGAGAGATTGTTGTGTGATGTTGCTCTTCTTCTTCCTATGGCGCTTGGCTGGGTTATGGTAATAATACTTTTAATATTGAATATCAGATTTCACGCTTGGATGTTTAATTGTTTTAAGTATCATGCATGCTTGATGTGTTTGTTGGCTAACCATTGATGCTTAAGCATGTGTGGATATAGGTACTCCTGTTTACTCTTTGGATTGGGTGATTCTAATCTTTAGAGAATGCAAATTAAGGTGGGTGTGATCAGTTGTATGTTTGATAGAGTTTATCTAATCATGACCATGTGTCATACCCAATAGTTCACTAGTAGGGACCGAGGTTAGGACCTGGGGGTCTTTATATCATAATGAAATTGTATTCAGATGATGACACAATCCAGAACTAGAATCTCGTTTCAGTGGATTTGGTTTCCTAGCTGGAGTCAATGAGGGGTTTTTGTTCTTACTTGATTTTTCACATAATAAATAGTAAAGTAAATGTGACTCCAAACATGATGTTACTCGCTCAGGGCCAGATTTTTCAAGCTTGAAGGAAATCATTCCTTTTCTATTAAGCAGTGAGTTGCGGCGTGAGATGGGTGAGATCTGAGTGGTCAGCCCAGCTAGTTCAAGCGGTTTGGAACCAGTTTGATTGAATTGTGGTTCAAAGGCTTAAACCAGTCAAAAAGGTTTGGTCCTGACGGTTGGATCGATCAAGTGATGTTCAGTTTTTCTAAAGCGATAAACGAAACCATTACAAGTGCTTGTGAAAAGGTTTGTTATTGTTTCACCAATCCAATTCCTATTTGTTATCAATGATATGTGAAAAATTATTTCCCTTGCCATAACATAAATTTATATCTATCTCCAGTTACAAGAAGGAACAAATAAAACATAAATTCAAGAAGAATACCAAAAGCAATTACGCCGGTCATTGTAACTTTCGCGTATGGATTTTGTGGTCCAGCAGTCGGTTTCAAGTTGCGTCTTTGGATCGGTTAGATATAGGTTTCAAAATAGATCAGACAGGAAAAAAGTGCATTAAACAGTTTGGAATGGGTCCGAGTGGAAACAAGTCAGTTCAAACATTAGTAAAAAACCGTTACAAAGTGTGTGAAAGGTTTGTTATTGTTTCACCAATCAAATTCCTATTTGTTATTAATGATCTGAGAAAAAAATATTTCCCTTGCCCTAACATAGATTTATATCTCTTCCCAGTTACAAGAAGGAACAAATAAAAACGAAATTCAAGAAGAATATAAATCATTACCTTTGGTCCACATTAACTGTAAACATCTAGTTGGTGATCCCAGTGCTTCAGTTAAGTTATTGAGTATTGATTCCAGATTATGAATAATTGATTAAGACTTAAATTAGTGACAAATCTTAAATCGTGATCTAAAACCAATCAGTCTTTATTTTCAAACGGGTAAAACCATTACTAGATCTTGTGAAAATGTTTGTTATTGTTTCACCAATCCAATTCCTTTTCGTTATCAATGATATGTGAAAATTTCTTTCCTTTGCCATAACATAGATTTGAATCTCTCCCCAATTACAAGAAGGAACAAATAAAAAATAAATTCAAGAAGAATATAAATCAGTACCTTCGGTCCCATTATAACTTTCACAACTTCTGCAAGCTGAATAACACCTTGCAACATGGCTACCTAGGCCTCGTGCGATTACATGTCTAGACACGGTACCTCGGACTAGTGCTAGGCCATGCCTAGACATGGTGTCTCGGCTTAGTATCATGGCATGCCTAAACAAGGTGTCTCGGCCTAGTGTCATGGCATGCTTAAACACGATGTCTCGGCCTAGTGTTATGCCATGCCTAGACATGATGCCTCGGCCTAGTGCTAGGCCATGTCTAGATATGGTCCCTCGGCCTAGTGTCATGGCATGCCTAGGCATAGTGCCTCAACCTAGTGTCATGGCATGCCTAAACACGATGCCTTGGCGAAATGCCATTGCATGCCTAAGCACGGTGCCTCGACTAGTGTCATTGCATGTCTCGACACAGAGTCTTTTAGGATATAGAGAACTCAAGTTTATTGAGTCTTGTGTTTTCCGTCTGTCATTGTCCTTCAATTGGTGATAGAGCAAACACATCTTTGGTTCACTATAATGATTGCAAAGTGCTTTTGTCGATCATTTAACAATCGTTTCATCTTGAGATACAGACGCCTTGAAAATCTCAAAGCACCAGTGGAGATGGTGGATATGTCTTAAGAAATTTGTGAATTCACAAAACTCGGTTGTTTTTCCCAACTAGGTTATATTCTCCTTCTTTCTTATTGATTTAATTTATTTTGGTTTTTCTTGAATAACCATTATTTTACAGCAAAATGTTTATGTTGTTTGGAATGTCCAAACAATTGTTATATGTGTTCCCAGATTTCTACAACAAGAAGACAATTTTTCTAACAACAACATTTTTTTTTTCATTCTTTTCCTTTCCTTTAATTTTCTTTTCTGCTTTTGCTTAATTTTCCCAAGAAACAAAAACAAGGATAATGATAAGAAAGTAGGTTCTTGAAGGTATTGACGCATCATATTCTTTTTTCTTTTCTAATTTATTGTATCAAACAATCAATATTTTATTTATTTTTGAAATATTTCCTCCATGAATATGAGCTCGCTCCCTGTATTTCTTCTCGGTAGTGATGAATGGAAGACAATATTAGTCAACCTGTATTTTCATCTAATGTTAAATTTGTTTGGTACTAAAGCAACTGCCCCATTGAAAAAATGCATTAAATGCAAGAACTCCACCAACACCAACCAAACACGCCCTTTCCTCTTCAGTCCCCCCTCATTTACTCCTCCCTTATTGCACGTCTTAAAATAGCCTCAAGTTTGTTTCTTGTCACCATCAATCTTTTCTTTGTATCTGTGCATTAGGATAAAGGGTAGGATCCATCATAGATTCATAGCTAATTAATTAATAGGTATAACTATATTTATTTAAGAAAGTCTACAGATCTTGTTTTTATTTATTTTATAATTATATATGTTCACCTAAAACTTTTTTTTTTCCTACACTGAACAATGTTTGTCTCTATCAACTCCCTTGAATGAAGGATGATAAATAGAATGCAGATAGCCACATTTCAAATTTACTTATGAATGATCTTAAGGAGAAAGCATAGGGATTTATATAGATTTCACGTAAATTCCTTATCATACCTGTTTCCAAGCCAAACATCTTTCTTTTTTTTTAAATATGGCACTTATTAATTCAAGAAGCACAAAAACACAGAATAAAAAAATGCAAAGCAAAAAAATTTCAGAATTTAAGATAAGATTCAGATTATGTCAGAAAATGATTCAAGCCAAGGCCAAACACATTCGATAATCAAAAAACGCCAAAATTGGCTCCAAGATTTCAAATCTACAATATATCAACGTAATACGATTGACATACACGACTAAATCATGCAAGAAACAAAGCAGGTTTAATTAAGATGTATTAATACAATCATCTGTCAGAACAAATGACGATAAAGTCATCGCCACAACAAAAACAACGATAAAAATACGAAAACAGCGCAAATTCATATCAACGCTAAACCATTTTATTTATTTAAAAACAAATCGTAAATTTGTAATTTTAAGTTAAGAGTGACTAAAAAATCATTTCTTATTTCTAATAAACAAGAACCTAAAAGTGAGAACATATAGAGGGACGACTAGGGATTCAAAGATAAGTTTATGATTAAAAAAACAAAACAATAGAACAATAGGAATGACCCTGGTTGAAAATATTTATTTAAATGAATGTATGAGATCGATTTAGTGTATGTGAGTTGGCATGAATTTATGGCACTCATGGGTGCTGTAGAGTTAGATAAAGAAGGTGATACAACTAAGAAAAAGAATACAGTCCACAAAATTTCATAAATTCATATGGTTTCCATGTGCCTCCATACCGGTTTGCCATGGGAGTCCCACATTCCAATATATATATATTGAAAGTTTTAAATTCATATGCAAACATTATCGAATCTTATTGGATTTTTGGAATTTTCTTTATATATATATCAAAGGAAAAAAATTACAAAATTTTGTGTCCTGGTATTAATATGTCATTGAAAATTTTAAAGTCATTGAGCAAACATTATCCAATCATATTGGAATTTTGGAATTTTCCTTCTTTTTTTTTTCTTTTTTTGTTATTAATGAGAGGATTCCTTTTGGTTCTAAAATTAATTATATGACTAGGGTTTGTATTTTTTTTGTACTGTTAAACAATTTAGTTTTTTTTTCATTTGATGAAGGAAAACTACACAATTCTAATTTTCGGATAACTATAAATATCTTCCATTAATATCCTATTAGCTAAACACTTTAGTTACAATATAAGAATTTGTTTGGCCGCACTTAAATCTAAGCACCCTTCCTCTTCCAATATTACGTATTTAAAATCGGTCAACGCTCTATCATACGTAGCTTAAACATTGATGAAAGATTAGTATTATATATTAGAAAAACAAAATTCCTAATAAATGATATATATATAGACTTTACATCATTAATTAAAACTATTTGATATTATTGACTTTACATGTTACATTGTAATGTTCTTTTATGGATTCGATGTTGTGACTTTTCTTTTGTATGTCCATCTTACCCTAGATATAATTATTAATTAAATGAGAAAATAATTATATATTCATATTCATGCATGCATATAAATGGAATTCATATTTTGAAGGATTTGATAAAATCTGTCACACTTCACGAGGGGGAGACGAGAAAATAATTATATATTCATATTCATGCATGCATATAAATGGAATTCATATTTTGAAGGATTTGATAAAAATCTGTCACACTTCACATGAGGGGGAGACGAGAAATATTGTCCTAGGAAAATAAATAATGTAGGCCCATATTTCTTATGGCAACATGGGATTTGGTGACATATAATAAGTGTAATATGAAACATCAATTGTAGCTAATGGTTTAGAGAAAATGAATACTTGGTTGGGGAAACATAAATTTTGTGGTTTGAAAATACAAGTTAAAAAAAAGAAAAAAGAGAAAAGATAGAATACTTGTGATTGCATTGATGGGTCATGTCATACCAATACACAAATGTACCAAATTTAATCACAAAAATATCAGCCACACACCCTTGGGTTGTAGCTCTCACTCCGTGTGTGTGTGTCTTTCTTTTTAAAGTTTTTCTGTGGTAGAAGTGGCTCAAACATTTGAGGCCTATTGTGACACTTAGCCCCATTTTCATCCACCTTGGGTCTATATGATAACTATTTTTAAAATTATTTTATAATACTTTATATAACAAATGTCTATTTCGTCATTCTTTCTCTGAAATCACTTATTTCATCGTTCTTCCTTTATCTATGTTTTCATTTTCACAAATTGCCTTTCAACACTACTGAGGCGCTTTTTCTTGGCTTATTATTGTTCTCGATCCGGCTGGCACAGAAGGCTTTATTTCAGAATTTGCTTAAGCAGATATAACATTGCCAAGATTACTTCATGATTTTCATGATGTAATTTTCGGGATAACGTGTTTTCGATCCACAAAGCGATTATCTCAAATCTGGTTTCATCACTTCATAAGCCAGATATGTTAAATCTTGTGTTTTATAATGCATTTTTGATTACCAAATATATAGCTTCTGAAATAAGCCTCTTTCTTTCTTTAACCCTGACACAAGGCCTTCTTCTAAAGTTTCTAACACTTTTACCTCAAGGCTTCTTCAACGATTGTTAATCTAAATCAATAAATTTGTCTTTTTAAAAAAAATACTTTTAATTTATTTGTCATATTCTTTATTGATAGAAAGAAAAGTTTTTAACGTTATATAACTACGTGTGTTTGAAAGCTAAGAGGATTTCCGAAACTTAAAACAAACAATATTTATATGATTAGATATGATTTATTACAAATGATATTACACCTAATCCTCATTGTGTCTGCATGTGAAATCATATACGGTCCTTCTAGTATCTAAGGGATCAAATTTGATATTTGTTGTGCTTAGGGGAATATTTGTCATATCTCATTCATATCATATAGGGGAAAAAGTTTTTTATTTCTAAAATAATGTTTTATGTTTTTTAATCAACAAATGTACATTTTTTAAATAATATAAAATTATTTCTCAAATGTACTTTGATATAAAAATATAATATATAAGACTTAATAGGTTTGGTAGCTTTGATATTTTTGTAAAAGTAACGGTTAAATGATTACATTTAAATATTTAATATCACATGAAAAGTACTATTTGACATTTTAAACTAACTCATAATTTTAAGTTATGAATAACTAACCCTAGCTTTCAAACCAATGATTAAATTTTCAAATAAAGTCTCTTGTTTTATCAAGGTTATATTTGGAGAGAAAATAAGGAAAAAAATATATAACGTGAATAATGATTAAAATTATAAACATGTTTCAAAAGAATAAAAGATAGGATAAAAACATTTTAAGTTTTGAAACATTGTTAAAGGGTTTTCAAAATCTATTTTCAAAAAATAATTCCAAGTAAATAAAAGACTAAGAACTTAGATCTAAAAGTTTGAAAGACTATTCATCCTTGAACCAGTGGATTGCAGTAAATGCCACCCACAAACCAAACAACCCCACCAAAGAACTTAAACCCAAACCCTACAGGTACCTTTTCCTGGACGGTCTGTTTGGCAAGTGGGAATATGACAAAAGGAAAAATGGGTTTATAACAGAAAAAGATTTGGAAGGTGGGTTTGGTGGGAGCATTAGTTTGGTTGGGTATGTGAGGGGTAGTCGTGGTCACATCTTCTGAGACCCCACCAGCTGGCATGGAATCCTTGTAGGCTAGGTTTCTAGATTGACACCCTTCAAGAGGAGCTTCAACCCAAAATAATGTTTAAATTAATAGGTCTTTATCACGTCAATATCAAATCGTAATCGGTGGGTAACTGTGATCCCCACTAATCGGAATCTTTCCTCTGGGTCTGTTACTTAATTTAGACATGAGGATGATAATTATAATTTTAACTTTAAACTTAAAATTATAATTATTAATTAAGATTTTAACTATTTAAAACCAATTATGATTTTGTTAATGTGACGTGAACACATTAATTTAGATATTATTTTAAAATATGTATTATATTAGATATTATTTTTAACAAAAAGCATTATTTTGGGACATAGTCCTTGAAGGGAGGGTGTTACTAACTGGGTCAGTACTGTTCTTACTGACCCAATTGTGTGACAAAAGAATGTGACTAGGGGAGCCTTCTCATTTACACCATTGTATTAACTCGTCACATTTATATCCTGACCAATCCATTTACTTTGTGCACATTAATAATTAACCATATATGTACTTTTTTAGCTCATAGGATTAGAGCACGTGGCTACTGATCACACGGAGGATTTTATCCCTTCTCAGTTCTCACTCCTTTCCTTTTCCAAATATCATATTTTTTATTTACATCCTTGACCCTACCTTTACCCAAAGGGAAGATGCTCTAAAAAAATTTCTATTATTATAAATATGGAGACTCGAACCTAGAACCTGATGCAATCCCCCGTTGAAACTCAACAATACTTAACCATTGAATTAAAACCGCACATTCATTAGGTTTTGCTCCTATTGACTATAAATCCTAGCTTCGCACCTTTTCCATTGTAATGAAAACAATGTCGCTAACTTAGGATTTGTTTTCTTCATATTTTTTAAAATTATTTTTCGTTTCAAAATAGCGTTAAAACAAAAAGAAAAATAAAGAGGAATTTCTTTTGGCTACATTTTTTTTTTTTTTTTTGATGAAAAACGAGCACATGTAAAAACACGAATTTTGGGAGTAATAAAACAGTTTTAAAGAGCACGAAAATTATGTTTTTTAACATTGTTCTCAAGAATAATTTTGAAAAATATGAACCAATCAAGCTCTTGGTTCCCATTTTTCTTTTGTTATGAAAAACACGGAGAATGTAAGAAAACACAAAATTCAAAAACAATAAATAACGATTTTCGCGAACACCAAAATAAATGGTGTTTCTCTTATATTTTCGCAACTGCTCTCAACACTTTTCAAAAACAGAATCAAACTACCATTGTCATTTTGTATCATCTATGATTTTCACGTAGTAAAAATCATTTCAATGGAGATTCACCAAACAATCCAACTGTGTCAAAGTTATAGGCAACAGTACAGCCTAATGATACTATCCCATGACTTGCTCCATTAAGAGCGTAGAGGATACTTAAGCTTGGTGCCAAGCCCCACCTATCACCGGGGCCTTTCGGCCTGTGGCTCGACTGGAAATACGCCCTGTCAGCTGCCAGCTTTTATCGAGAAATTTCCCAGATGTACGGTTATGACCACCCGAAAAAGGTTATCTAATGCCCCAAAGTGTATCCGAGTCGACCAAATCTGAAAAGCCACAGCCACCTGAGCGAATCGTCATCCGCGAACATCCTGGCTTCAAATCTGTATAATGATGTGGCCTTAAGCTCAATCTGAGTTCAACCCAAAAAAATTAACGATATGGTAGGAACTCAAAGTTAAGATTACTCCACACTTTTACGCGTAACCCACGCAGGATCGTATCATTCCATGCCCCTTGAGGTTCGTAATGCTCGCTTTAATAACATCTCACTCCCAGAGCCACACTCGAACCCACTTGCACTCTCTTCTGTAACCATTTCCCAAGAGCTCATCTCCTATTACTCTTCGACTCAAACTGAGTTACACCAACGATAAAGCGCCTGCCTCACCGAATAACCAAAAACCCAAAGATCGACCGATAAATGCCGTAGTAACTCTAAACTTAGCATTCACTAAGACTCATACAAAACCGATGCAGATCGTGATACTGTTTTCTTCCTCTACAATAATTTGATGGGGATGCTAGACCCATTCATTGATTCTCACTGTCTCCTCATTTCACTCCATAATATCACATGACAATTAAAAATGAACCTCTTCTACTCATTCTACTCATTGATATAGAAAAAACCTCTTCGTTTACCTTTTTAACATGTTCAAGGTTTGTTTCCCATGTTATTTCACTAGTAAGTAAAACTTTCTCAAGTCATGAATGGAATTACAAATATGAGAATCAATATTCTTATTACTTTCTCGTTTCAAGTCATGAATGAAACTACAAATATAAGAATCACTCTTATTTCCATAGTACAAATGCCTCCACCTTCATGTTTTCATAAGAACAATACTTAGAAGGAGACTTCTATGATAGAACAAAATTCTTTGTTCTTTTCTAGACCAAGAGGAAGCCAAAGTGCATGAGAGAATAATTTTCTCTTATGTTTTAGAATAATAGAAGTTGTTTGTTTCCTATTTTCAGGAACATTTTTTTTTTTCTGAAAAATAAAAGAACGCTAAAAACTTGTTTGGTAAAAAGGGATCATAATTTTTTGTGTTCTCCGTATTTCTAAAACCTTTTTTTTTTATTTTGTTCTTTATGTTTCTAAAAACAAATTTCTAAAACAATTTTAAAAAACATAAACCAAACATAACCATAGTTTCTGGGCAATTTTTTTTACTTATATTTATTTTTCATATGAAGTTATAATACTTTATTCTTATAAATATTCGAACTCGGGTTTTTCTGTAACCCTATCTCACCACCCTTTACCATTTAATCTCAAAAGTTACTCATTTTATACTTAGTCAAATTGAGTCAACTCACTTGAACACTTAACTTAACTCTGCTCACAAAAGCACTTCAAACATCTTCCCTCAATTTGGAGGCTTCTTAGAAAACAATTTTAAAAATAGGTTTTCATAAAACAATTATTGAATAAAAATTTGTTTCAAAACTAAAAACATTTTTTATATTTTATTTGTTTTCATATATTTATTGGAATAACTGCTATATTTAATCATATCTCATTTTCGACCATTACATTGATCAATTCTTAAAACATAAGTGAAAATAATTAAAGCATATTTAAAAAAAAAAACATGTATTTTTCAAATATCTCTTGAAATCACATTTTCTCAAAAATAGAAAAGGGGTCCAAACACATCAATGATCTTGGGATAGTCTTATATCCATGAGGTATCATCTTATTTGTAAATATGGAGACTCAAACCCATGACGTAATGCATGCCCCAACTGAAACTCCACAGTACTTAATCCTTTGAATTATAGCTCCTCATTTATTAGTTTTTGCCCCTTTTAACCATAAATTTTGACTTTTGTCAATAACTTAGAATCTGGTTCTTTTTTGTTTTTTTTAACTGTTTTTGCAATATTTTTCTTTTCAAAGCACATAAAATAATAGCAAGTGTTTTTTTGAAAGATATCGTTTTGCATTCGAATTTAATATTTTGCGATGCTTTATTATTTTCAAAAAAAAAATCAAAATTAAATACTGCTTTGGTGGTTTTCAGAAAAAATTATTTTCAAAAACTATAAAGAAGCATGCAATGCAAGTAAAAATCATTTTAATGGAGATTCACGAAACAGTCGAAGCAGTGACATCCCTCTGTATAGAACTCACAAGTTTGATCTTTGATGGGGATATTACATTACACAACTCATTCATTGATTCTCACAGTACTCTCATCTCTTCATTTACCCCCAAGATTTTATTATCACATCACATGACTTCTCAGAAATTTCTATACTCAAGTCATAAATGCAACTGTGGATACCATACCTACTCTTTCTTTCTAGATTGTAAATTTCTTAACCCTCATATTATCACAAAAAATAAATAAAAACAAACAAATTTAAGAGGAGATTTATGTTATAAAAGAAAATTTTCTTTGTTCTTTTTTTTCATAGAAGAGGAGGTGCTTGAGAGAATAATTTTGTGACACTTTGGAACGATGGTTTTTAGATAATTTTTTAACTCCCATGAACTCATCTTTTTTTATATCTCATATATAACAATGGGATGAGTTTTTTTGGTTTCTGCTCGTCGTTAATGGGACGTATATGAGATAGTATAATTGGGTTTTGATGGGACGGGACGGTTCGGGTATTATTTAGTCCCGCCTCGCCTCAATATGATTATATAAAAAATATTTTGAAATTATTTTATTTTAATATTTGAATATAATAATAATAATAATAATATTTTAAAATAAAAATTATAAAAATAATAACTTATTTATTTATAATATATTAATTTTAATATTAAAAAAAATAAAATTAAACAGGACATGCATGTGAAATTCAAATTTCCGTCATACCTACTTAGACATCCAAACCACCACTCGAAAACACTTCAAACTCTCTTTATAGTGTTTGAAGGCTTCTTAGAAAATAGTTTTTTTTCTTTTTTCTTTTACATCTGTTTGCTTTATATACCATATTATAGTAATTCCTTTTTATGAAGATTTGGATCTCCGTTAATCATTTCCCACTTATTTATCACTTGAGGCTTGCCGAGCTTCAAGGACAAAATAGTTTTTAAAAAATGGCTTTAACCGATTCTTGAATACAAATTTGTTTTAAAACTTGAAATGTCTTTTACATGTTTTCTTTTTTTCATTATTTAAGAAGAATAAATGTTATATAGGATATCTCATTTTCAATCATTACTCCAATCAATCCTTAAAAACTAAGTGAAAAAACAAAAGAACAATTAAAATGTATTTAAAAAACACGTATTTTTTAAATAATTCTTGAAAACACAATTTTAAAAAAAATATATATATAAAGGGGTCTTAAAAGGGCTACCAAACACATCAATGATTGTGTGGGATCATCTCATAACCACCGAGTGTTAATAACTAGCCATGTGGCATGAAGTGATGTTTAAGAATTATAAAAGGGTATCATTTTCCGAGAAAATCTTCTCATTAAAGAAGGAAATCGCTTTCAATTTGTCCACCAAACACCCCCTAAAATTCTAGGAAATCTAGTAGTAATCAATCACTAACCTTATTGAAACCCACAGAGACAATAACATTAACAAAATACAGGGCCCCCATCAAGACAGCTTAGAAAAGGGTCTGAACATTTCAATCAAAAAAAAAAAAAAAGGCGATAAATCCCTCTCCATGAAAGCTCGTTTTTCTGAGCTGTCCAAGCTCTATAATTCAATGGAGAAGATGAGATCAACAATAAAGAGAGATGAAATGGCCCAAGTATTCCTACTCACAACTGTAGCATTCATTTCAACATTAATGAGTGAGCAGGTGAGCTCTTTGTGAACTTAAATCAATTGAGAGCTGCTGCATTTTTCCAATACTGGTTTTTTTTTTTTTCTTCATTATTGCTAATATACGATGATTTCTATGTGTCTGTGGTGAGTATATATATTTGTGGTGGATGTGTATGTACACACAAAACAAGGCCAACCAGAGAGAGACACATAGGGTTTGAGGGATCAGCTTTCTCTCCTGTGTTTTTTGTGTGTTGGTTTGTTTTCTGTGAGCTCTCTGCCGTGGCTGCCTCTCAATGGATTTGGTTGGGGCAGTGAAGATTTTCCTTCTCTGCTGCTCTCTTCTGTGTCTCTGTGCTGCCACTGCTTCTCAAGGTTTGGGTGCTCTACATTCTCCCCCTTCTTTCATTTTCCCTGTATGGGTTTCCTAGTTTTCTTGATCTCTCCCCCATTTGCTCTTATGGGGGTTTTAGAAATGAACCAGTTTTTGCATTTGGGGTTGTGGTGGCTAAAATGGGCTTTCTGGGTTTGCTCTCATTTCTTTGCCTTCCTTTGGGTGGAGGAGGATTGAAAATGTGTCTTTCTTTTTTTTTTAATTTTCATCTTTGGGTAGCTTAGCATTTTTTTTCCTAAATGACCGTGGGCGTCAGGGTGATTTGTGTGCACCTCGACTAATTCCAGTGTCCTAAAGTCAATGATTAGGTAAATTCCCTAATGGGGTCTCGCAAGAAGACTCAAAGGAGCAAACCCAAAACTTGACCAAATAGTTTTGTACCGCCTTTAGCTGAGATGTGGTTTTTGTTCTCACTGGCCCTTCTTTTATCTTGAGAGCTGTTTTCCTAGTGGATCTAGTTACTTTTTCCTGTATTTTAGTTGAATCTAATGTCTAATTTCAGAAGAAAGAATTGAAAACTAGTGATCAATGTCTGCATTTTCCTGTTCACGTGTTGCTGTTCTCTTCGAATCTTAGAATATATGTAAACAAACATAGCCTAAAATTAGCATAAAGTCACAAATGAATAACCAGGTCTGAGCTATGGTAAAGAACTGACATGGAAATTGAAATGCAGGCAAGGAGAATTCATCGGAATACCGGTACCCGTTTATCAGAAGAGCAAGCTCTTTCTCATCAACATCATCACCTTCAGCTTCACAGAGCGGTTGCCATAAAACTTATGACTACATAATTGTGGGAGGAGGCACAGCTGGGTGTCCCCTTGCTGCCACCCTCTCCCAAAACTTCAGTGTTCTATTACTGGAAAGGGGTGGTGCTCCTTTTGATAATGTAAATGTCTCATACTTGAAGAACTTCCACATTTCATTAGCAGACACTTCACCAACCTCTGCCTCCCAACTCTTCATCTCTACAGATGGGGTCTTTAATTCTAGGGCCAGAGTTTTGGGTGGAGGCACTTGCATCAATGCTGGCTTTTACACAAGAGCAAGCACAAGGTATGTGTTAGGATTTTTCTTTTTCTTTTTTAAAATTTTTTTTATGACCCAAGTTATCCGGACAACTCGTGTGCACATCAACTAATCCCACGATGGCCTGAAGTTAATGCCTTCTTGATTCCTTTACTTCATTATTCTATATGCACAATTAAGAGAGCCCTTTTTCACCTAACCCTAGGTTCTATCTTGACCAATGTAGAATGCATCATCTCTGGCTGTTGTTTTTTGGTTGAGGAGAAAAATTATAGGATATTGGGTTCTGGGTTGTTTGGTTGGAGAAAAAGAATAGCACTTTCTCTCTGGGTGTGTTCAAAAATCAATTCTTGGGCTGCCACTCAACAATCAATTGGCTTTCAAAATCAAAATCCAGTGCATGTACTTCTAACTCTGTTTATTTCTTGTCCAAACACTCTTGTCAGGAGAGAGATGTACTTATGATCAGGATTTTTTATCTGGACCCCCCCAGGGTTTTTTATTTATTTATTTTTGGCTATTTTCATGATATACATACCCTCAATCATGCACTTCCCCTCACAGAGTGGTAGGTAATCAGATGCAAAATCAAAGGCTTGTTGGATTCCTGTTTTTGAAAATTATTCTTGAGAACAGTTTTTGAAAACACAGAGAACACCATTTTGAAGCCTATTTGTTTGTTGTTTTTGAAAACTATTTTTTTGTTTAAAAACAAAGGAAAAATGCAAGAAACATTTTTAACACAGAAAACAAGGCAACACGTTCGATTTGCCAGTGTGTTTTTGTTTTGAAAACACAGAACATTACAAGCATGTAATCTCAAAGAACAAAGCAGCTTAAAACACCAAACGGGCGTTTCTCTCGTCTTCAAAACCGTTCATCAACAGCTAAAAACACCCTACTATCAGAAAACTGCTGCTTTGTGCCTTTCATAAAAATCGAACCAAACTCGTTCTGCTTCCTCGTTCTCTCAGGCTTTTCGGTAACACAACACCTTCAAAAACATTAGCTAAACATACCCTAATTTTTCAGTGTCGTTATCCATGTGTATGTACTGAGATCATAGGAGTCATAATCTAAAACAAACAGAATAATTTTTGACATGGATATTAGTCAATTGTATATGATGATGGTATGCATAATAATAGTATTAGTCCCCACCACCTAACATGTTATTAGAACAGGAAGCCATCAAATGGCCTTGATCTCAGGTTGGTGGAAAATTTAAGAGTGATTAAGATTGAACATAGAAAGCTCGTGACATGTAGTATTACTATTGTATCCGAACATTTATGAGTCCATCTTCCTTCTTTTGTGATTGTATTAAATACTTGGTTTGGTCATTTTAACTGATTTATTCGGAGAAAGTGATTTAGAAGGCCCTTTGAATATAAAGAACAATGACATATTTAAGGTAGGATTATAAAGACACACACCATCCCCCTCACCCTACACCTATGGCCCCCCCTGCTGCCCCCACAGATCAATAAACCCTGTAAGGGGGAATATGTTCATTTCTGCAAAATAGATGGGGAACATGGCACCGCTCTCTTAATCTTAATTTGTCAACCAAAGGGGCTTCACAGTCACAGGATTCATCTCAATGTTCTGCACTAATTTGGCTCACACCTCTTACGCCGCTTTTAATTCTCACATGGCAACCATTTTCTATTCAACAAAAACAAAGGAATGCTTAAATCTTGAGCACATAAGCCGCTCCTCTTATTATTATTTTTTTTTGCCTTCAAAACACAAAAACATTAAATTCATATAATGTTACGCTTAAAAACACAAAGGCTTTCAAAAACGCCGCACGCTTTCAATTGTAGTTTTAAATCTATAACCAAAAACAAAGTTCTAAATTTGCAGACAAAGAATTTAGCCAAAAAAACAATACAAAATTCGTTTTATGTTTTCAAAAACTGGTAACAGAACAAGCAGCATATTATTTTTTTTCTCCCAGCAAAGGAAATCCATTTTTAAGATGTAAGCTCAGAGATATTGTATGAATATACCTGGTAACAGAACTTGAACACAGCTTTGAGAAACCCCTTTGTAGCTTTGTTAGGTCCTGAAACTAGAGGAAGTTGTGTTGATGCTGAAGCTCTTTCCTGGCTTGTTGCAGGTATGTTGCAAAAGCAGGTTGGGACGCCAAGCTGGTCAATGAGTCGTATCCTTGGATTGAGAGGCAAATTGTTCATCAGCCGAAGCTTGCACCATGGCAGAAGGCACTGAGGGATGGCCTTTTGGAAGTTGGAATCTCACCTTTCAATGGATTCACCTTTGATCACTTGTATGGAACCAAGGTTGGCGGTACCATTTTTGATGAATCTGGCAAGCGTCACACAGCTGCTGATCTACTCGCTGAAGCGAACCCTGAGAAGCTTAGTGTCCTGGTTTATGCAAGAGTTCAAAAGATCATGTTTGATACCACAGGTGTGTTAACTGCTTGAAATTGTTACATGTTCTCTGCAGAAACAAGCAAACATACAAAAAATGCAATACAAGAAAGGAAACATAATAGAACAAAATGGAATTTGATGCCAAAGGCTTTTATAGAGTACTTTGGTTTCTTGATGTCCTTATTATTAAAGCAAAAGGGTCATTAAAGTTCCTCCTTTTTTTTCAAGGTAGCACTGCAAAATACTAAATAACTTACACAATGTCTTATACAGCAAAGCGGCCAAGGGCGGTGGGAGTCATCTTCAAGGATGAAAATGGTAACCAACATCAAGCCTTCCTTGCTAAAAGGAGAGGAAGCGAAATAATACTGTCATGTGGGGCATTAGGGAGTCCTCAAATGCTAATGCTAAGTGGAATTGGACCAAAGGCTGAGCTTAAGAAGTGAACATTTCAGTGGTCCTCAACAATAGATTTGTTGGGAAAGGCATGTCTGATAATCCCTTGAACACGGTTTTCGTTCCTACTAACAGACCAGAGGAGCAGTCCCTGATACAGACTGTAGGGATTACAAAGAAGGGTGTCTACATTGAAGCCAGCAGTGGATTTGGACAGTCCTCTGATAGCATTCGGTATAGCCATGGAATGATGTCAGCAGAGGTTAGTATTGTTGTTCTATAAGAAATCAATCATACACCTCTAACTTATAGAGAGGAATCAGAAAATCCATTGAATTAACAGCAGTTTTTGTTGTATAACCAGATTGGGCAGCTCTCTACTATTCCCCCAAGGCAAAGAACAGCACAGGCCATTCGAGAGTATGCAGAAAGCAAGCAATACTTACCGCACGAGGCATTCATGGGAGGCTTCATTCTAGAAAAGATAGCCAGCCCCCTCTCAAAGGGACACCTGTACCTGATCAACACCAATGTTGATGACAACCCATCCATCACCTTCAACTACTTCAGCCATCCATACGACCTGGAACGATGCGTTGAAGGTATTCGCATGGTGGAGAAGATAGTGAGGACACAACACTTCATCAACTATACCAAAGTGTAACGAGAAAAATTTTGATAAACTGCTTAACATGAGTATCAAGGCTAATATCAACCTTGTACCTAAACACACCAACGACACTAAGTCCATGGAGCAGTTCTGCAAAGACACTGTAATCACGATTTGGCACTACCATGGTGGATGCCATGTGGGTAAGGTGGTAAACCATCAATACAAGGTTCTTGGTGTGCACAGGCTCAGAGTAATTGATGGTTCAACTTTTAGAGAGTCACCAGGAACTAATCCTCAAGCAACTGTCATGATGATGGGCAGGTAAGATCATCTACCTACATGTTTAGAAATGAATGAACCCGGATTATCTTCAAAGAATATGATATGGTTTGGTGATGTGTGTGCAGGTACATGGGATTGAAGATTTTACGAGAGAGACTTGGAGCAGCAGCTGGTGTGTAAAGGCCAAAATGATCAACTAGAGAGCAGAGAACAAAGGTGTCAGTGGTAATGTTGAATTGTAATTTTGTTATTCTAATTCTTAGCAAGTTGTTTATATATAGGAAGGGTTGCAAAAATATGGAAAGTCCATAATATATATTCTTGACTACTTTTGTTAATGATAATCTACCTTCTGGTATCTATGGATTAATTTTTGTCCCTTCTCGTGTCAACTTTTCCATGCATAAATCTCTTAGATCAACTTCTTTGCTTCTGATCTTCATACCGTATTGTTGGATATCCATGGTAGTTGTGATGTCCCAAATTCTGGGGTGTCTCGTTGAACACCTTCAACCTGCGGAATACCTACGTCTCATATCATGAGACTCATACACGCAAAGAATGGCCACATCGACCATACATCCATACCTCGTTAAAAAAAAATGTACACTCAACTATATTACCATGGGCTCTGGAGAGAAGCACATATCATTTTTAATACAACACTTTTTTCAATTGTAATAATTCATACATGTTTTACAAAAACGAAATCATGTCACATGTCACTTTTTCTCAAAAGCAATAGATACCAACGAGCGCCGCCTTCCCGAACACTCCTCAGACCACACGATCCTCGACAAGGAGCAATACCCAAGAAATGATAATTTCCTACATGTTACTCCCCCACCGGCGTTCATATGGCTGGTGAACTTCAAACACACATTCCGGCTAAAACAAGGATCCTACTTGAATGTCTACACGTCTAATCCTACGCCTCGAGTCTCACCACTCTCACATGCCTAAGTCAAATGCGGTAAAATGATCGCTTTCTTTTCAAACAAAAGGTTTTTGTTTTGAAAGCATACCACCGAAGTTTCTGGTGAAAATCTATTAGATAACCTCTCCCAGACGATCAGCCGTGGATAACTCCCCAAAAGCCATCACCCATGCAATCCTGACGCAATTTGCTTTGAGACAATCTCCAATCCAATCCCGCTTTTTGTGCATTCCATTGGAATTCCTTTACAACTATTTTTCTTTTTCATTTTCTTTCATAACATGCAGGCACTCATCACACCTATTATTCTAGGCTGTCTTAAGGTATATTGAACGATATTATTTCCAAAACAATTCATGCTAATATATTTTACACGCATATATTAACAAAAATTAACTCATACACATGCTATTCCACCATACATTAACACTTCGTACCAAGAATACACGCTTAATAAACAATTCAAGCAATTACTCTTGAATCACCTCAAAGAACACAAAAATCATAATACAAATCATGTGAACAAGGAAACTCAGGTCTCATTAATCGTTCTGAATTACCACTCTAGGATTTTTCTTTACTCCATTCCAAATATTTTACATCAAAACACTACCATCCGCGCCTCTTTTAACAAAATCACATCCATTAAAATGACTTTAAACAAAGAATAAACCAAGTTAGGTTAAGACTTATCTCTTGAGTTGTCAAAACTCCACAAAATCGCGTCCACGCGTAGCTTTCAGAGCGCAGACGACTCGCTGCTCGACGGTAACCGACATGGTCCTAACGCTTCGAGAAATCTGTAGAGAAGCTGCACTTTCTCTCACTAAACCTGCTTCCCTCACGCCTGCCTGAAATTTCAAAACTGGAGAAAGATGAGGTCTTGTTTGTCTTTATTTTAATCTATTCACTTTTTGTTCCAATCTTTGTCTTTAATTCCGATTTTAAGCACACTACGACTTAACGTGAAAGCCTATTTATCTCTATCATCTCACTAATCATAACATGTCACATGGCAGATGCAAGTAGCTACTGGCCGCATCACACGCCTCACAGTTCGGGCCATACAAGACCCGACACCACGCCAGCACGCGGGAAATCTCGATTGTCTCTGACCACTTAATAGATTTCTGATAATGACATAAAATTCCGCTGTGTTCGTTTATCCCCGAGATTGTAAATATTTCATTTTCTCACCGAATTATTGGTTTACCTTTTTAAAATTAGAATTTTCCCCGGTTTTACAAAGAATATCTCCCAACCGAAAAGCCGAAAAAGTCACACCTGACTAATTGAGAATTTGAGATACATACTCATCCACAACCATAATTGATGGAATTCTTTGTTTATCAGCACATATGCCTTCTGAATCCATCAATGCCGTCTACAGTCACAAATGCGTCGATCACAAATACTCCCTCCGTTTAAATAACCCACGTTAAAAAGCTTGCTTCATGGCTTGACATTATCTGTTGTTTTAAAAAATCAAGAAAGAATTTATTACTTTTTTCCAATTTTACCCTTATTATACTAAATTACCTCGTTAATTGATTTTTCAAATTTCTAAGTTATTTCAAACAATTGAGTGTGCTCAATAATCAAATCAAAGAATATCAACATCGGTGATCCGGCAAAGCTTCATCTTTATTGCTTGTGATCCATTATCACATCGTAACGCATCACATCCATATTTAAATCTATTTCAACTAAAGGCATTTGATGACATTGCCTTGCAGTCATTTTTCAATTGAGGTTGTTGTTTTAATCCTCATGATTAATGCCATTGGTTTATACACAATTTTTAGTGGGAAATAAAATTATTTATAATTTTAAATTTAAATTTTTGGCACAAAAAAATTCACGTTAAAAAAATAATGAAGAGCGCCAAATTTTCTTTTTGAAGAAGATAAAGAATAAATGAGAAAAAATGATAATTTTTGGAAGAAGATAAATAATTAATGAGAAAAAAAGAGAGGATAATTTAAATTTAGTCTTTTTTTTGTAGAGAGAGAGTATGTTTTAATAATTTTCTTAATATGTGTGTAAAAACCTTGAATCACAGTTTTTTTCAAACAAATGGAGTATAATTATACATATTCCCAATGTGTTACAGCATTCAATTTTTCATTAAATGGCTTCACAGAAGGTGTTGTGAGCTTCAATATGGTCAAGACAGAGTTGTATTTCCTCTTTTGAGTTCTGCATCAAAGTCGGTCAGTATCAGTAACATTTAAATTTCTGTACGCTAAAAAATTGGAAAACCAGTGACCTAGCATGAAAGTTATTGAAATGCAGGCAACGAGAATAACAAAAAAGCAAGTTCTTTCTCCTTGTTGTCATGATCGTCATCAGATTCATAAGATGATGACAAACTCACAGAATCTTCAACAAAAATGTCGCATATTTTGCCAAACTCCCAATTTTTTTATTGGATACTTCACCAACTTCTGATGCTCGAGATTTGTTTCCACAGATGGGTCATAGACCTTACCTCAGAAGGTTGAGCCAATATTATACTAATGAACCCTTCAAACCAAAATAAGATACAATATGGCAAACAGACAAGCACTACCAAACAGATATCGAAACAAAAAACTTACACTACACATTGAGTAGAGATATCAGAAATTATTCTCGTTCCTAATTACCAGAAGTTATACACAAAGGCTTCCAGAAAATGATATATATTCTCAATTATTGTGGCTTCCGTTGAATTACCTGCTGATGCCTCCATTGATCACTGTCTTTCAGTCCCAACTCAGAATGCTTCCTTTTTCCCCCTCAGCATACTAGTATTCTTCTGAAGTCATTCTCCCTTGAAACTTTCTCCAGCTGCAATTGGGTTGAATCTATTCAAGAAGCAGGTGTTGTCACGAGAAACAAAAGTTCACAAGGGGTTAAGTAACATTCATGAGGTTCATGCCATAGTAATATCAAATAGCACGGTTACAAAAGTGCAAACTAGGATTTAATTTATTTTGCAACTGCCAACTATTCATACACTTGAAGATGGGAGTGTTAAATATCATCCCAGTACATAAATGAAGCATTGAATTCACAGAAGGATTTTCGAACTCTTCCCAGTTTCAAACAACCAAAACTACAGCAACTAAAACAATTTAAGGGCAGCAGCTGAGATTTATTTTTGTTCAAACGGAGATGGCAATACTTGAGGAGGTCTTGCAGAGTACTTGCCCAATTTAGGCCTTTGATTACAGGCTATACAGCACAACCAACCACTCCATCAGGTTTGAACTTCAAATAATCAACAAAGCCATTATTCAGAGAACTTAATGAGTCAACATCTTCCTAGATTCTATGATGTGCATGTTATGGGTCTTGAGATCCATGTTATGGGTCTTGAGATCCAAAGTTGTTCATGGAAGTGAAGCACATGCTTGCTGGAAGAGATTATTCTTCTACCCGGGTCTTTCATCAAATATTTAACCAGAACCAGGCCATAGTTTAAATGAAGTTCCATGCTCACTTGCACTGCCGCTAGACAACCTTCTCAGTCTCTGCCAGAACTCCCTTCTCCTCCCAGTGCTCAAAGGCCCAGAGCTCGAGTACCTCCTAAAGGATCCGGAATCTTGATCGTCGAATCCCATTGGTGTACTCACCAAATCTGATACTGATAGCATCATCTTTGTATCAAAACTTGAATCATGGCCAGTCTTAGGGCAATCAACCATTGCAACATCCACAAGCTCACCTGAGACTGTTCGACTCTTTCCACCTACATCAATACATAGATTCTCCTGGCTGAAACTTTTTGATGCTAGATCTTTTGTCTCATCATATTCACTGCATACTAGCTTCAATGCTTGAACAACTTCACCCATGAAAGGGCGGTGAGACACTTCTGGTTGCACACACATTGATGCAATTGCTGCCACCTTGGCTGCACTATCAAATGGGGAGCTTAACTTCAGAGCTGGGTCGACGATTGCTTCTAGGTCTGCCTTGGTTGTGAGAAGTGGACGAGCCCAAGCAACCAGGTTTTCTTGACCTGGTGGCTGTGACAAGTCCACCGGCTTTCTTCCAGTTAAAAGCTCAAGAAGGACTACGCCATAACTGTAAACATCACTTTTCACGAGAAGATGGCCAGTCATTGCATATTCTGGAGCTAGGTAGCTGGAACACAAGAAGTTTATTGGATGAGAGACTTGAGATTTTAGAGCACAAAACAAACAAAACAATGATAAAAAGAAACAACATTAGACAGGTAAAATATGCCATGATTGTCCAAGTTCTATAATGGATTCGTGAATTATACGCGTAATTTTCCAGGGACGGAAGACCTGTTTGAGTATAAAGCCAGGTTAACATACTATGATCTTTTTCAGGAGTAGCCTAAGGTAAGTTTAGGGAAAAAAGAGTATGGAAAAAGTTTGGAAAATGATGTGCTCTTTTCAAAGTGTGACTACATAGAGAAATGCTGGTGCTTAAATTCATGTTTCTGGATTCAATCTGCTACTGTATGTGAAGTATTTTTGTTATATATGTTCTCTGATTTACAAAAGAGAAATCAGTTCATATCCAACAAATATAAAGTTCGAAGATACATTTCTGTTGGGCTGTATGTTCTGTTAAATTTTATTTTTTGTTGAATCAGAAGGCATGCCTTTCCTTACTGTAGAAGTGCCCACAACCTATAACAAACTGTATTAGCAGCAGTAAAGGAGAAAATTTGGATGCTATGAAACTAAAATTTGTAAGGCGATAAATATGATATTGGGTGAAGGAAATTAGTACCCAAAAGTTCCCATCACACGTGTTGAGATATGTTTGTTCCCCTCATCAAGTGCCGTTCTAGCCAATCCAAAGTCAGAAACTTTAGGTGTAAAGTCATGTTCTAACAAGATGTTGCTGGACTTGAAATCCCGATGTATAACACGAGGACTAGAGTCTTCATGTAGATATGCTAAACCACGAGCTGCACCAAGGGCAATCTTCATTCGTGCACCCCAATCAAGAGGAGAAGCTTCCTTGTCAATGCCTGATATTAGAGAGAAACAACACATTCAAAGCATTTTCTCAGCGAATCAACAACAATAAAAAGAATATCTAAACTTTCATTCAAATTTGAAGATAGAATTTTCATTTATTTATCTATTTTTGAACTTGAATGTACCATGTAAATGGGATTCCACACTTCCATTAGGAACAAGTTCATAGACAAGGCAGCGGATATGGTCCTCAGTGCATATCCCGATCAATTTAACCAAGTTCCTATGATGCAAGCGGCTGAGCATCTCAACTTCTGCCAAGAACTCTCGGCCACCCTGTTGATCATCTCTCTTAAGAACCTTAACAGCAACCTCCACTCCATCATCTAGGATGCCCCTGTAGACTAGGCCAAAACCACCTTCTCCAATTACTCTTGAAGCATTAAAGTTATCTGTCGCCCTCTCTATGCCATTCAAACTGAAGGTCTTAGCAGATCCGGTATATGTCACTACCCCAGAACCGAAGGATACTGATGCAGAACTGGTCCTGCTTCCCAACATCATAGATCCAGCAGCTCCTGCAGAGTAAAATTTTGTTACATAGCTTAAAGGGAACTCCATGGAACCTGAGCAGGGTTTAATTAATACTTTTTTTGGGGTGCAGTTTAGTCATATCTGAAAATGAACTCTGCAAAACCATATAAATTTCAACATAATTGAAATGTGGCACCAAATAAGTCTGAAATTTTCATAAATAAGAACTTCATGACAAAAAGTCAGGGAGCTATAAACCAAAATAAAATCAGCAAGAAAATCAGGAATGATCCAAGAAAACAACAAAGACTTTGAGAAGGGAAATCATTTTGGAACTATTCTGGATGGTTCAGAAATTTTGTCCACAAATAGTAACAATGGTATTCGACTATTCAAGCCTATCCATACATAATCATATTTCCAGTACTCAATGAAACGCTTGAACTCAATCAATGACTTCATATAGGTTTTAGACAATTTTATAACAAAGATATACCTGATGGTTTTGCAAAGGAGGATATCAAAGAATGTGGAATATCTTCAGCTTGATGAACATGACCTCTGCACTTCAATACCAAAACCCAAGCAACTCCAATGCATATAACAAAAGCCGCCACAGATGATAAAATGATTACAGTGATCATAGTTCCTCCAAGCCCCTGTTTCTGTTTCCTAGGCACATCAACCCCCAAGGGTTTCATTACCATTCCATTATTGCCGTGGCTTGAGTATGATCCATCACCAATATTACCAGTGCTTGAAGGTGGAGAAGGTGGGAGACCTACGGAGAATAGTTTCAGAAGAAAAGAAAATTCAGATACAAGCTATGGAACACACTAAAGGTGGGTGGGAAAATTCGAAGAAGAATCCATGAATTATCTTTAAGGGCACCAGGACAAATGTCTAATTGAAGGCAAGGAGAATAAAATTAAAAATTTACTTGTATAAATAAGCAGATGTTACATGCTAATTACAGGAATTGTTTTGCCAATGATATTATTTTAGTTATTGAAGTTTAGTGACTGGAGAATTAATTATTGCTTGAAGTTTTCCGTAAACTCACTAAGAACATATCAAGTTTTACCTGGATATTGAACATACAATGCTTCATATCCACCAAAGAGGGAAGTCTTTATAGAAACTCTTTTGAGCCAGAACTTCTCATAGATTGAAAATGCAGTGGTATGGTTGAATTTTTCTCCAAGTGGCACCAAGTTGATCAGGATGATAGTTTTGTCTAACTGCTGGTTGGCTGCATTTGCTCCCATGATGCGAACCTGGCTATGATTTAGTGAAACACCAGCAGCAATTTCATCAGCCAGCTCTGAGACCAAGGGGAAGAAAGTATATAGCGCTACACTAAGGCGTAATTTAACTTGAATCGGCCACACACAACCGCAGGGTGATCCAGGAGGTGTATAAGTTAAAGGTTCTGTGCATGTCAATGATGTACAATCTACAGCATTACAAGCAGAATTGTCATTTTTGAATGATGATAAGAATTTAGTCAAGATACCAAATTGAATAAAATAGAAGCTCGGTTTAGAGGCACAAGTGTATGTATACCTTTGTTAGGAGGTGGAGGTGGTAATCTCCAAACTGATAGTGGTGGTGGAGTCTTCGTATTCTTCATGGAGGAACCCAGAGGAGAAACAGACGGTGGATGATAATGCACTTTGCAGACACAAAACATGATCAGAGCATGGTATTTATCAATAATTACTGTAGAAGATGACGAGGGCTCCAAGGATAAACTAATATAAAAATGATTTTTTTCCTTACTGTTTATATGTTTCAATAGAGGTGCTGGTGATGGTGCAGGTGAAGGTGAATCCCAGCTTGTTGATGAAGGACCATGAGAGTGGAATGGATAGACTGAAGGGCCTATAAATTTAAAAAAGAAAAAAATAAAATATTCTTATGATAAATAGGAAATTTTGATGATTCAAACATTCAAGAAATCCTTACCTTGCTGGCTATGAGGGAGCGGAGAAAGCAAATAAGATGGTGCAGGAGCAGAGTTTTGGAATTTGTTCCTTGCATGATGATGCCTGTAAAATGCGGTTGTAGGAGAAGATGCAGAACCATGCACATGTTCCTTTTCCTGATGTTTAAAAGACGAGCTAGAGGGTGAAACAGCAATATTGGATGGCCTCACTCTGTGGTGTGGATGATGGGCTAAACCAGGAAAAGAATGCACACTTAAGAGTAGGGTTCCAATTCAACCTAAATATTATATTTACAAAAAAAAAAAAAGAGAAATGCTTAAATAGACCATAACACAATACTTTTTGTTGGAGAATGCTCCACTGATTGTAAGACGTGGAACTCCTTGTTTGGACATGCAGCTGATACTGTCCCATGTGTTTTCCTGCAATGGCTCAGAGTGTTTGATGTAGGAGAGACTGCAGGATCTGTGACATGAGAATGGGAGAAAATCTGGTCAATCAAAGTACAGGACGTGCAGAAAATTCATTGGCAATCACTTGCATTATTAATTTGACAATTGCGATTCTTTTTTCTTTTTTTTATGAATGGATTCATACTACCATGAAATGGTCCCCATATTACTTCATCTCAAAAGAAGTAGAAAAAGGAAGCCACTGCTGGTAATGTAAGATTTTGAGAAGGAATATCCAAGAACTGGTTGAGACTTCAGCACAATTTTTCTGCAACACAATCAAGCAACTTTTGGAAAATATAATAATTTAGAAGTAAAATTAGCCTATAGGGGTAGATTAAGAATAAGCCCAGCTGGGTAGCGTAGGTCGTTAATTTGCAAAGATGATTGCCTATTTTGTTTCATTCAGTGAATGGCTGGCAAATTCGCAAAAATTTCCTTATGATGGTTCTTGAAAGTTGAAACTAAAGATGCTTGGCTCAAACTAGTTCTAGCAGGAATCTAAATTAATATTCTGTTCAGCCTACACTTGTATAATTCATTGTTCCAAGACAGTTATCCCAGGATTTGAAAACATATACCAAGTTTGATTCACCAATTTTTTTTTTCAGCAGTGTCTGATTTGATTCAAAGTGGCAAAATTCATGGAATGACAAGCCACATGTTCAAGCTGGCACTACGCATACTAATAATCCTCAGACATAACTGGCTGCCCGATACACTCTCAAACGAAGAAAAGCTTTGGGATTAGATTGCTTGTTCCTTCATAATCACTAATTTTCCTGAATATATATATATATATATATATATATATATATTTTTGAAAGATAAAAAGAGCGGTATATTGAAGCAAAAAAGAGCTTGGACACCCCAAGCGCATACAGGGAGTACACTAATTCTCCTGAATATGATATCCTCTTAGAAAATCTTAGATGGAAAGGACCCGCAAACTACTATGTTGAAGAAAGGACTCCCTATAAAATGAAAAAAAAAAAAAAGCACCAACTTTTCCTCAAGGAAAGGTAATTTGATGAACTCCCTGCATCTCATATGGGTGACCATGAAAAGGATTTCACATCTGAAAAGTTGGAGCCCATGAGCAGCTGGCAAAGACCCCGAAAAAATAAAAGGATAAAAAGGGGTGGGCCATGTTGTTGATCACTGTTGAAACAATGTGGGAGCTGGAAGAGAGCTTCAAATGATGCCCATTTTTGCCTTTCTTAAATTTAATAGGAAAGGAGAATAAGTTAAAGCTTTTGATAATGCATAGGCCTCTGTAAAAACTTTATGTTGGGTGAAAAAGAATGGAGCACCTGAGAATATGATGATGGTGATGATGACAGGAATAATTCAAATTAGAAGTTCTAAAGGCACGTATTATCCGAAAATGAAAAATCTCCAGCATTCCTTAGATAATTCCAGAAGAGTCATTAGTGAATACTGGATCAGAAGCCAAGATGATTCAGACAAGTGGTCTGTTCAGACACCAAATTCTGAAATGCATACAAGAACAACACCGGCTTTAAAGGCTCTTCTTGGTATTTAATTGACTGGTGATTTTACTCAGAAATTGACTACTCTCAGAAACCTGAAAATCAGGTGATCAGAATGGAAGGTGAACAGTTTCCCGGAAAAGTATTAAGTGCATTGTCAGCAATGCTGGTTTTGGGAAGAACATGAAAATCAATCTCAAGATTTGAGTCACATTTGATAATGACCAAACTCTAAAACTCGAAAAAGTTACAAGCTCCAACCAAGATATGATCTGCTGCTTCAATGCAGCCATGGGCATTCCAAGGAAAGTAACGATTGATCAAGAAATTCAAGTTTTCTTCAGTATCACACATGAATTAAATAAGCAAAACTCATATAAGTTCAGTCCCCCCCAAGACCCAGATCCCCAAATCCTCTCCAAATCCAAAATACATGAATCACACACATTATTCAATCCAAACAACATCAAAATCCAAACCATTACCTGCAGATCCATGAGCTGACAAAGCAGTGAATGCCAAACATTGTGTCATCACCATGATCACCAGTGGCATCCCCATCATATACCCACATAAACAAAAGATCAAGTCTCAAGATTGATCATCCCCCTCTTGCCCACCCATTCCAAGAACAATCAAAATGAATATAAGTTAATAAATAACTGGAAGACTCTACTGACCTAGGACATGGGTAGATGTGAATATCTTTAAGGAACAACAAAACAGTTGTTTAGATTACAGAACAAGAAGACCCACAAATAGTATCAGAGAAGTAATGAAAGGACAACTTAGTGAAAACACAGAAATAGGTTAGGTCTGAATAACCCATGTGTTGTTTTATTGAGACTAAGCTCTGAAGTCCACAGAGCTTTGAAAAATCTAACACAACAGTACTTGACATGGATGATTAAGGACTGCTAAACCTGACCAAGCAAACAAAAAAAATTAAAACCAGATCAACACAGTTGCAGAGTTCTAAGGTAGAAGGGAAAGAAGAAAGTGGGTATGTGTCTTCTGAAAGCACTATGGTTGTTAAGATATCAAGCAAGTCTAAAACTTTGCTTCATTTTTGGGATCATTGACCATCTTTCAGACTATTCAAACTCCTAATTATTAGGTTTATCTTGCCCACTCACAAGCCACAACCCAACTTCTGCTTCACTAGTTTTTCCTCCTTTCCCAAAAATTTTCTCTTAAGGATTCAAACCAAAACTTTATTTTCACATTTAATAAAAAATTAATAGTACCAAGATATTTATTTATTTATAGAGAGCTATAATTCTTGATATTTGCAGGCATTAAAGGGGGGAGTGTGAATAAGAAGTTAGCCGTCACTCTCAATTAAGCTCATCACACCAGTCACTAAACACATCAAAAAGCATGTTTTTCCAAAGGCCTAAAGACAATAAATTCAATAATATCAGGGTCGATTAGAGCTGAGAATATGGGGGGTTGGGAGAGACATGGGGTTGTCATATAATGAGGCAATCAAGCATAAAAAATAAAAAAAAAATGTAGTCCTGACAGACCCCACCAAAGGGAGTGTTTGGTGGGTGTGTTTGGAGTTTTGCATTATACACCACCTTTTTCACAGAGAGAAAAAATGATGCTTGGGGGGATGGCCTGAGAGCATGGGAATCACATATTAAAATTGAAGGGTGTCGGTGAGATTGGCCTCTTTTGCCTTATCGTTGGCCCCATCTCCCATTCGGATTTTTTTTCCTACCTTCCCCCACAATGATTCTTGCTAGGGTTTTTGTCACTCAGGATTTTCTTTCTTTTTTTTTTACCCCTTTTAAGAATTACTCCTCTGAGTCCTCTTAGGTTTATAATTTTTTTTTTTTAAATATTTGGTTAAAAGACATCAATTAACCTTGAATTTGTGAATCTTACCTTTGTGGTGTTTTTTTTTTGGAAAATAATCCATTTTAGATACAAATGTCATTTTTCATTTCCTTTATTTACATTGTTTCTTGAAATAATGGATTATTTTTGCAAAAAAACAAAAACATCTTATTAAAATCAGGTCAAAAATTGATAGATGATCAAAATTTTAAAATTGGGTTTTTAAAAGACCTTTTAGTCAAATCACTTTTTTTTTTAATTTTATTTATTTTACATTTTATATTGTAATACTATATTTTTACAAAGATTCGTAAGATATCGGTTAACCAATTCTCATCATTTACAACTTGAGTCTAACCTTACCAAATTTAGAAATTTTGTGTTATCGATGATTAACTACTTAGACTACTCATCTAAGATGTCATTTTGAGTGATTAAAAGTACATAATAAATAATATCAAGGCATTGCGATTTGAGCATATTTCACATTTCTCTAACACAAAAATTTTATCTTCTAAAAAATAAATTACATCTATTAAATATTTATAAGTCGTTGTTGATTTACAAATACGTTAAATAGTAGGAGATTTAAATGAAATTAATCTTAAATTTTATTATGATTAGTCTTTTCAATTACTTATTTTTATACTAATTTTGTTATTTTTAGTAATTTTGTTATTATATAAACATTTTTCACTATTTTTATTATTTTTAACTCGTACTATCATTATTATTTTTTATGCATTATTGCAAATGATTGTCATCTAATCATAAGTGTATTATTGTAAGGTAATATACGAGGCAAACACATGATATCCACATGAGAGGTACAAATGGACCTCTTCATATTTTGGTGCAAATTCATATTTTGGGAAATTGTATAACATTTATATTATACTTTTAATTCATCTCATATATTTTCCATGTTAATTGTGTGTGTCTATATAACAAACATATATATCATTCATATTATAAAAATGGAAAAAATGATGGATCTAGTTTAATAATTGGAATTATATTTCATTTTAGTGTATGACTTTATCTAGTATTCTAATATGATTGTATGATATCTAAATGAATTAACTAGATATTATGGAAAATACATTTAAGTTATCTGTCACCAGGCTATTTTCATTCGAGATGGGATGAGCCTTGTGCCAGTAAAGTTACATCGCATGCAGCGATTATATTCAGGGGTTGTTCGTCACGCCAGTGGGCTGAAGAAGCGCCGATCGTTTCACTTTCTGTGTTTGGTGATTTCCTGGCTATCCCATTGATTATAACTACATAGAGAAAAGGGATTATGATATCCTATATTAGTTAGTATGATAAATTTTTATTACTATTTAAAATAATCTTTCTTAATTGTATTCGAATGTTTTCGAGAAAGTCTCGAGGATTGCTGTTTTTATTGAACTTGTAATATCGGAGTATTAACACAACACTATAATGTTCATATGTCTAGCTCAGTTTTTTAGAGTGTTTAATATTTAAAGGCAAGACATGGGAAGGGAAGGTGTTTGAGTCTCAATAAAAATAATTTACTATATTGTAAAAGTGATTAGCTTTAAAAAAAAAACACACAACGCTATAATTTGTATTTATTTATTTATTTATTCCTATTTACTTTATATTACATTGTTAAAAAGTATTTTGTTATCGGATTCAAACTTGAAACTCCTGTAATCTAGATTAAATATTAATTTATATAATAATTAAATTGGTTAATATAGGTCAAATTTATGTTACACGGATTTACACGAATATAACTCATTTATTAAACAAATTGCGTGGATCAATACGAATATGACCCAAACAGAATTAAACTCTACCAAAACCCTCAAATTTTGTGAATACCTAATAAAAAAAGTTGTATTTGAATGAATCCATAATTTTCCTTTTTTTTTTTTTGAGAAAAAAAAAAGGAAAGAAAAGTTTTAGTGGGTTTGGGATAGAGGATTGTTAAATGGGTAAATGAATTTGACTTGGGCTTTGAGCCTATCAATTGAGATTGGGCTCAATTGAAGGCCCAAACCGTTTAGGCCCTGCTTGGAGGCCCTACCCTTCATCTTGTGCATGTGGGAGAGTCCCATTTCTTTAAGTTTATAAAAGAAAGTTTATTTAGACCAATTAGCTGAAACCAAATAAAATAAATTAATTAATTAATTAAGAGATTGAACACTTTACCTACTCAATTCCATGTCAAAACAACCTTTAAAATTAAAATTATATGGACATATACTAATGCCAAATTAAAAATTGATCAAAATTGTATTTATACTAAGGTCCTACATTGGAGCAATACTTTTTATGAAAAAATAATTAATTTTAATATATAGATGATCAAATCATTTATATATTGTATTTATTACTTATTAACCAGTTTATTAATCACTTTAAATAATATTCTAAAATTCTAAAATGCTGTAAAATGGTTAATTTGATTAGAAAACACTTTCAAATATTATAAAATTACTTCCTAATACATTTTAACTTTAAGAAAAATCATCGATTTTTACGGTTAAAACCTAAAACTAACGTTGAACGATCATTTTTTTTTTTTTTTGAAGTTTTCCTTATGTTCGTCAAAGTTTAAAAAATATTTTTATTTTGACAAATTTGAGGAAAAAAAAAATTTCCCATCAAGTTTTTTTTTTTTTTTTTTTTTTGGAACTTCCTTGTTGGTCCAATTTGCATGCACCCTCGTTAATTTTATGGGACTTGAATTTAACTAGGTACGACGTAACAAAAAAAAAAAAAAAAAATCTTTGGCTAAACGTAACAAAAAGTCATATGCATTTTTACATATTTAACAAAAAAATACAAAAGTTTGGTATGGTTGGGGCCTGATGATGAATCGATTTGCTGTATTTGCTGACTTTCATTCTGTCAATGATTGGGGAGGTGGAAAACCAGAAAGAAAGAGAGAGAAAATAAAGGAAAACTTAATTAATGTAATAATTAAGAACATGGTGTTGAAGACTGAAATTAGTGGTGGGTCTCTTAAACTATACTTTAGGTTGTTTAAAGTCCTGATTTGGTAGCACACCAGCTGTCTTATTTTATTGCTACCTGATCACTCTCCCTTCATTTCTTGCATTGTAAAGCAATCCCAGCCGTCTGATCTGTTGACCATGAATGATTATGATAGGACCTTCAAACCCACTTTCTGGAACTTCAGATAGAAAACGAGAGTAGGTCAAGTGGAAACATCCTTTGTGGTTGAAATATAGGGATTAATTCCATTTTCAGTGAGGGCGCGTGGGATTCAATTCTGAAATTTATGACCTTATTAGGAAAATTTTAGCTGGAAATGCCATATAAAGAAACACCCAAACACCTTTTCCTAACTACTTTTGTAACTAAAGAATCAATAGCGAATTTCATAGTACCAGTGATTTCTTAATTGTCATATCATACATGGAATAGATGAAAAAAACTCTTGTTGTTACAGAGAGTATGAGTTTTTCTTAATCTATTTAAACATGTTTTAAATTTTACGAAGATTTTATGTGGTTAAAACAGATAATATATACACAATTGACTATAAGTCATTACCAATAATAATAAAGCCAATCTCCATTTGTAGTGAGGGAGTGTGCGGTGAAATATGATTTTTACATCATTTCTCCTTTTTTTAGTATGTGATGTGGGATATGATTTTTACATCATTTCCCTTTTTTGTAGTATGTGGTGCGGGTAAGTATTACGATGTTATAGTATTATATTTTTATGAATATTCAAATCTGATTCTTTCTTTTATCTCATTTAATTTTTCTTATATCTCATTTAATTCTTAACCATTGAATAAGAATTTATTGACTTTAGCGAAAAAAATTAAAATTAGAAATAGTATTATCTAAACCCCTTATTGAGAATCCATAGTAGAGCAAGTTTGGTATGAGTAATCGTGGTAATTCTAGCTCCTATAATATATATTTAAGTTGTTAAAAGTTCCTCGATAATTTCTTATTTTTATACTATCTTATTTTCTATTAAAATAAGTTTCTTTTTCATATCGTGTTAAAGGAAGTGATTTATTTGATAAAAAATGATCCATGGATGAACCATTCTATTTTTACTTAATAAAAATCAAGAAGCTCTAATAAACATCCTATTATTATTATTATTACGTAGTTGCTAAAAAAAAATGTTGATAGTGAAAGTCACGATGTTTAGAAGAGCGTGGACTTTAATTCCATCATGGGGTTGTGGGGTTGCTGTCTCCCTCACAATGCCACTTCACCTTCCTTGCTGCATCACTTACACATCCCCTTCCTCCCACTCAGCTCCCCCCCACCTCTCTCTCTCTCTCTCCATTTTCTCTTCCTTTCTCGCCTTCCTGACGCTCTGAATTCTCCCATTTTCCTTCTCCCCAAACAAGCCCCAATCGAACAGCCATGACAGACAGAGTATACCCCAAGTCCACAGCCCACCCACCACAACCCCTCAACGGTAGCGCCGGAGCAACCGCATTTCCGGCCACCAAAGCACAACTCTACGGTGCCACCCGCCCCGCCTACCGCCCACAGCCCGAACGCCGCCGCCGTAGCCGGTGCTGCTCCTGTTGCATCTGGCTCACCTTCCTAATCCTCTTCCTATTCGTCATCGTCGCCCTAGCAGGCGCAATCTTCTACCTCCTCTACCGCCCCCACCGCCCCAGCTTCGCCGTCAACTCCCTCAGAATCTCCCAATTCAGCGTCACCTCCACCAAGCTCACCTCCAAGCTCGACCTCTCCATCACCGCCCGGAACCCTAACAAGAAACTCGTCTTCGTCTACGATCCCACCACCGTCTCCGCCGCCACCTCCTCCTCCGACGTCAGCATCGGCACCGGCACCATCCCTGCCTTCGTACATGGCACCAAGAACACAACAACGTTTAAAGTCGCCATAGCTTCCACTTCAGAAACCCTAGACAGCTCCGCCATTACAGCTCTGAAATCAGATCTCAAGAGGAAAAGCTTACCCCTGAAATTTCAGCTCGACACCAAGGTGAAGGTGAAGGTCGGAGGATTGAAGACGACCAAGGTCTCAATCAGGGTCACCTGCGACGGCATCAAAGCTACCGTTCCGGCCGGAAAGTCTCCGGGAAAGGCGTCGACGGAGAACGTGAAGTGCGAGGTTGATGTCCGAGTCAAGGTCTGGAAGTGGACTTTCTGAGGGGAGGGATGAAACTTTTTTCTTTTTATTTTTTTTCTTTTTTTGCCTTATAATTTTTACATTTTTTTTTTTTTTTTGTTGTGATAATGTGATTGTATAAATATAAAATTGTTGCAAATTATTGTTATAAAATGTATGTGCAAGATAAATTGTAATTTTTTTTTTCAGTTTTGGCTGTGGAAACTGAATGGATTTTGATGATTCTTTTAAAAATCATATGGCACTGTTTTAGTTTGTTGTTTGGTTACTAAGAAAATTCTTGGAGCAATTATACCGAGTTCCACTCCATCCGATCCAAAAAAAAGCTTTATTAGTCGTTGTTTTTCAAATTATCATAAATTTTCCCTCTCTAAAATACTATTTTTAAAATTTTTATCCCTTCACAAAAAATTTGTCGAATCAGGTAAAGAAAAAATCAGTAGATATGGTCATCTTTTTTTCCATCACAATAAATTTATAAATCAGATAAAAAATAACCCATAGAAATTTTGACATGATCTTTTTCCTTCTATGAGGCTAATTCGGTGGTCCATCAATGTTCATGAATTCGAATTCTCTTCGTAAGACTTAATTAATGAATGATTATCCATTCAAATACTTTTAATAAAGGTTCGTAATAGTCATCGGTTTGAATTAATTCTCTTAATAAATGGTCATGAATTCAAATTCTCTTTGATGACTTCGAATTCTTTTCTAACATCATTAAAAGATTCGTTATAATATTTAACTTTAGGACCTGTGGGATTAATCAAAGTCTTATAGATTCAGTCGAAGTTGAGGACCCCATTTATGCACACAAACTTATCATATACCCACAATTATAAAAAAAAAAAAGATATATATATTTTTCTTAAATTTTGAATTTTTATATTTCAATTTATATTATATTAATATAAATTTATGTAAGGTGGTGGGCATTACTTTACAAAGTGGTTGGGTGTCAAATTAGTGGTTGTCACAAAATAGAGAACGTGGTAAGGGGCTTATCTCAATAGCTTCCTCTACATCCAACTTAGGTTTGTTGTTAGTGTCGGTGGAATATTAATATTATTTATAAAACCCATACATTATTATTGTGGTTGTGTTCATAGTTACTATGTAGGCCAGGCCACCATGGAAATGGGTGTGGTCTCTAAGGTTTTACACTTTTTGGTATCCCTTTCTTTAGAGCCATAAACCCTAGATAACTAACTATGACCATTGCAATTAATTTTAGGTCCATGTCAATGGTCCTTCCATGGTGACTTTTCAGCTTTAAGCATTAATATGTCCTTACTTATGATTGATTAAAAGTGATGAAATGATAGTGGATTTATAAATTTAATTTATCTCGTGTTTCAGATTAATAAAACCTTTTAATATTACAATTATTTTCGTTTTCATGTAAATGTTATTTTTATAATTTTTTTTATATATATTCACTTTACATTATATCATTGAAGTATATTATTTTTAAAAAGATTCGAGCATGATACTTTCCCTACATATATATATATTCCCTTTTTTACCACATGAGTAAGGTTTTAAAAGGATTTTTTTTTTAAATCAAAATTAGATTTACAAATTTGTGACTGTTTTATTCATCTTAATCAAATAATCCCATTCAACAAGGTTTCTCAAAGGTTGTTGTTTTTGTATTATTTTTTTTATCATATTTTATTTGTTTACTTTTATATCGTATGTTTGTGCAATAATTATATTTATTTGTAGTATTACAACTATACATATACATAATTTACATTACGTATTATAATACTAAATCTCCTTTTTAGTCCACTTGAGCAGGACAATAACTTGAGCTACGTAAAATAAAAAACAAATATAACCAAAATTCAAAGCATGCAAAATTCAAAGATGCTTCTTCTATTCTTCTCTATCTTGGACTTGAACTAGAGACTTAGCTCCTGAAGTAGACACCTACGATCCAGCCAATTAGGAGAGAATCAATTCCTTTTTGAAAGCGATTTATTATTTTCGAAATTAGAATACAACTCTTCTTTGTCTATATGCAAATAATAGGGTGCATTTAGTAGATCTGATCTTTAAATGATCATTCGTAGCTCTTTGTGGGCTATTAAAATAAAGGAACCCATTTTGACATTAATTCCAGGTAAGACAAACTCAAACTGTTTTATAAATCGGGTTAGGCCAAATTAAAGCCAATTTTTTTTTAACCAATAAAATAATAACCCAATCCAATTTTAATTCTGGATGGATCGGACTCAAATTATGAATTCTACTAAATATGCTTGTTATCAGACAAGTTTTTGTGAAATAAATACAATAAGAGGAAAAAAAAGATGTGAAAAGACCCTCCTGATCAATTCTAGACCCCTCTAGATCCAATTTTTTCAATATCCTCCCATTGTGAGTTAAGAGATCAATTTGTAGACACATCCCATAACTTGAGGAACTAATCCATGCCTATCTATCCTTATTTTTCTAAGCTGGGCCCTTCGAGTTGGAGTTTAAGTTAAATTCAAGTTTGTTAGATTGCATAATAAAAAATTGAGTTAAAATATTTTTTCAAAAGAAATTATTGAATTTAGATTCAAATAGTAATCTCAAGGTGTCTGGCCCAGATGGCCTCCAAGCAAGTTTTTGTAAAATATATTGGAAAATAGTTGATAAATCAATTTGTAAAATGGTTAAAGCTTCCTTATTTAATGGACACATGCTCAAAGATACAATCAGAGATGCTCATTACATTGATTCCTAAATCGGATCACCCATAGTCAACAAATCATTTTAAACTGATTAGTCTTTGTAATATTTGTTACAAAATTATTGCTAAAATACTATCTAATAGGATAAAACATCTTCTAAGTAAAATTATCTCCTTTTTGCAAGAGGTGTTTGCTCCAGGTAGACTTATTAATGGTAATACAATGCTAGTTCAAGAAATTATGCATTCTTTTAAAAAGAAAAAAGGGAAGATCGGTTACATGATTATTAAACTTGACGTGGAGAAAACTTATGATAGATTTTAATGAGATTTAATTAAAGTAATTCTTTCAAAAATTAGGCTTTCATTCCAAATGGATTTGATGAGTTATGAAATGTATTTCCACGGTCTCTTATTCCTTGTTAATAAATGACGATTCATAAAGAAAAAAATTCAACCATCAGATGGTATTATGCAAGAAGATCTTTTATCTCCTTATATTTTCATTTTATGTGTGGGGTTTCTGGGTAGAGAACTAGTAATACAATTAGAGAACTGTAAGAATCACTTAGGCATACAAACTCATCGACATGTCCATTTCTTATGTTTGCAGATGATTATATAATCTTTCTTAAAACTTACCGAAAAGGCTGGCACTTAATATCCAAATAAATCTTACATAACTTTTGTGCCGTAATACAGACAAACATTCATTTCGCAAGTCTTCGATTCAATTTTTGAACTGATATTCGAGTATGAAGAAAAGTAGGGGAGAGACTTTAAATATCTGATGTCTAATGAGTGATAGCAAGTATCTTGGAAGTCCAATTATTCAAGGTAGGATTAAAAAAAGCATCTTTTCTGAAGTGATTTTTAAATCCCAAAAAAGCTAGCTTCATGGAAAGTCTGCTTCCTTTCGAGAGTTGGTAAAATAACGTTTATAAAGGCTAACTTAGCAAGTTCTCTCCTTCATTTGATTAATTGTTTTAAACTTACAAAATAATAATAATAATAATGAAGACTTGATAGAATTAATAGAAATTTCTTATAGCTTCCAAATATGAGAATTAATAAAAACAAAGTTTTTCCAAGTATGAAGGAGGCCTATGAATCAGGAAAAATAATGATGTCAATAAGGCTTCAATAACTAAATTAGGTTGAAGAATTTTTAAAGATAAAATATAGCATTTGGGTGTATAGGAGATGGCATAAAATTTTGCTTTTGGACAAATTATTGGATTCATATAGTGCCTCTTGTTTCTTTCGTGGACGAGAATAATTTACGGTACATTAGTTTGGACGCCAAAGTGCATTATTTTATAAATCATGATACTAAGGAATGGAATAGCCATTATATTTTTTCTATCCTCCCTCAAAATGTGCTAGCAGATATTAAAACAATTCCTAATCCTTAGAAACCTGTTGAGGATAGAATCTCATGGGGTTGCTCAGAAGATGATAAGTTTACACTTAAGTCAACAACTTGGCAATAAGAAAGCCTTTAGTGCATTCTAAACATAAATTCTTAAATTGGGTATATAAATTAAATTTGCTTATAAAAATAAAGGTTTTCCTTTAGTCGCTTCTTAGAGAAGTGCTCCCCACTTATGAATTTCTAATCGCTTGCTAAAAGATTAGAAATTACAAATTTCTACTATCTTTGTAATCGAGTAGTGAAAAAACTGATCATATATTTAAATTATGTCCCTTTATTAACGGAATTTGGGATTGTATTAAGTATAATTGTCACATTTCTCTTTTTTATGAAAGTAATTTCCTTTCTTGACTTGAATTGGTTTATAAAAAATATAAAACCAATTATAAAATTTTCAAACATCCTATAGAAAATATTGGTATCGTCCTTTGGAATATCTTGACTCATAGAAAACATATTGTTTTTAGGAAAAGCAAACCAAACCCATTTCTCATTATTAAGAAAGCTACTTTAACTTTCCAAAATCTTAATGAGTTTATGAATGAATCTTGTTTTGACAATGAAGAATGTAATATCCCTTGTAGAGTTGAAAATTTGATAAGATGGATTCCTCCAATTAATGGAAGATTCAAATTAAATTTTGATGGTTCAAGGATTAACAATATTAGAGCTTCAGGATGAATTATTAGAGACACTAATGGAACTATTAAGATGGTTGGAAGCAGACATTTAGACAATACTTTGATAATTATTATAGAATGTGTGGCTTTAAGAGATCAAGTTATGTTCTAGCAGTAAGACTTAATGACTCTTTTTAACTTTGAGATTGAAGAAGACTCTAAAGTAATTATAGATTGTTATAATAAGAAAAATAGTTTATCTAGTTCAGTTATTCTTCTAATTGAGGATATTTGTAGACTTGCTCAGGATCTAAATATTTTCAATCGTTGTCATATTTATAGGAAAGCAAATAGAACAACAAATTATTTAACTAAGAAATATATTTGCAATACTAATTCAGTTATTTTGTGGTCAGAGTTTCCTATAAATGTTAGAAATTTTGTCTTTAAAGATTATTGTGGAACTTCTTAATCGTATTTCTAGAATGTCTTATCTGTAGTATTCTTTCACAAAAAAGAAAAAAAGTAACTATGATAAAATATAAAGTCAATAATAAAAGAGAAATTTGTTTAAAAATACGAATCCAAAAGTTATTTGTAAAACTAACATTTTACAAAAGTAGCTTTGAAAATGTCATATTTCAAACAAAAATACCTCTCAAAGTGTAAAGAAAAATCCCTGCATGATAAACATTTTATCTCATCCCTCACGTTATAACTAAATTCTTCGATGCATTTTTGTCCAAAAGAACATTTGCAAATATTTTACAGATTCTTCCATTTAAAAATGTCATCCCATAATAAAAAAACAAATGTAAAATTGTATACGTTTTAGAAGAAATAAAAAGATATATCTCAATAAGAAGGATAAGGGATATGATAGGCACATAAACACGTGAGTTCAGGGTGCAAATTGTGTATTATATATATATATATATTGTTTATCATGTCTAGTTCATATGGTAAAATATTTCAAAAAAGTAAGGGTATAAAGAGAAAAAGGGTTCTGGATTTGTGTTTCAAAAAGGTAAGGACATAGAGAAGGGGGGGTTCCGGGTTGAGTTTTAGGAGGGTTTGTTTTTTTTTATTAAATAGAACTTTTATTTAACTAAATGTTGAATAAGATTTAATAGTATTAAGTATAAAGTTATTTGTTTTTTTAATATTATATTTCTATTAAGTATAAAGTTATTTGTTTTTTTAATATTGTATTTTTATTAAATATTAAGTTGTTTGTTTTTTATATGCTTAAAATTAACATTTTAATTATATCACGAAAGTAAACAATTTGTTTAATTTTATTCTTATGATAAAATGAAAATATTTATATAATAATTGAATAACATCTTAATATATTAATAAAAAATAAAAAATAAAATTGTCATGATAAAAAATTTATCATTATCATTATTAAAAAATAATTATTATATTTGCCTATTTTATATAATTAAAATAGAATATATAAAATTAATAATTAAAAAATAGATTGCTTTTTAAAAATATCCTGATTTTTCTTTTAAAATATTATGTGTTGTTTTTAAAGATTCTATAATATTTTGGGAATATTTTAAAATATTTTAACAAGATTCTAAAATGTAGTTTTTTCCTTTTAAAGTATAGTTTTTTTTCTAAATAGAAAACACATTTGCTTTTTTATTCAGAAGAAAATTTTAAAAATTCAGAAATAAGTGATACCAAAATAAAAAATCAAACTGTTTAAATTTTTAAGCAAATTGCTTTCAGAAAAAAAAAAAAAGTCAAAAAAACAAACGTCCTCTTAATGAGATAATTTACTATATTATAACTAAAATGTTTAACTTTTTAAAAAAGTATATAATATTCTTTCAATGTATTTATAGTTTGAATTAATAATTTTTTTTAAATATAATATAATTTGATATATTTTTTAATATGTCGGGTAATTTACATTATAAATTTTATAAAAATATTAAATCGGATTGTGTTTGAGTTTGGGTGATAAGGCATGGCCAAGATTGGGATGAAAAAACTGCTTCATGAGTAGGGTGGCTTGATAAAGCGCAGAAGCTGGAATTGAGGCAGCCGGCGAAATTGGAAATGAAAAATAGGTTGATCGAACCGATCGGTTCGGTTTTGGTTTTTGTTTTATATATTTTTCGGTTCCGATTTAGGTTTAAGTTTACAAAATACAAAAATAGTGGTTTCGATTAACCAATTGAAAAAAAAAATCAAATATTATACTAAAATTATAAAATATAATGTATATAATATATATTATAAAAATAAAGTTATATATAAGTCAACATTGTCGTATAAATTAAATTCCACACAGACACACACACACATATATGTATATAGTTTCTTCAATTTTGTGAATGAATTATTATAATAATTTTTTTGGTTGACAGCTAACATTAATACTTTGATATAATGTTTGCTTTTGAAATCGGAGGAAGACATTATACACAAGATTTTATGGTTATATACTTATATTAGTAGTATATAAAAATATATAATATAAGACACTCTTTGGACCTATTTTATTTTGTCAAACCAAAGCATATATGTTGTGATTATTTTGGATATAGTTTTTTTTTAATTTTTATTGAAGTTGTTAAAACATGTGATTGATTAAAAAAATCGTGATTAAATCATCTAATCTTATTCATTTCATATATTATTTGGATGTATTATAAATGAACCAAGTGTCATGCAATTGCAAATGAATTGATAACAATTTATTCATTTTTTGTATTTATAGTAATTATTAAATTTGCAAATTTATGTAATATATCTGATTATGGAATTATAAATTTATTTTTAATGCTGATTAATAAAACTGATATATATGGTTAATGTCGAAGATTAAAGTTTAATAAATGTTTTATGGTTGAGCTTTTATTTATATAAATAATAAATCGAAAACTGACGATCCATTTACTTTTAATGGTACGGTTAGGTTAATCTAACCATGACCATCCGTACTTATGAGTCCATATTAGGTTCGGGTCGGGTGATGTCAGCCCAAAGTCTTTTGCTACCGGCCTACCATAGCCAAAACCCTACTTTCTAAAACCCTGCCCTAGTGTTTTGGGCTAAAACGTCCGGGACCTACAATTCCGATAACATCTGGACGCTTACTCTTTCGGCAATGTACCGTTTAGCTGCTAAATTAGCTTCCACGATCAGGTACCCATTTTTCCCTTGGAGATCGTCTCCATTTTCATCATTTACACTTCACCTCAGAATTATTTTCCATTGTTTAATCCACTGAACAATTTGTACATTCTTTGTTGTTTCTCCAGCTCTGCTTCTTCCAAGAAGCAGGTAAGAATCTGTATAATTTTCCCTCTTTTCATTTCTCTGTGATTTTATTTTGTTTTTCAGTCATCGTCCATTGTCTCTGTTTGATTGCTGAGAAAGTTAAGGAAAAGAAAATAGATTTTGAATCTTTATGTTTTGTGAAGCCCGGTTGTTGTTGTATAATGCTCAATCGGGTTGGTCATTATGGGGTTTGATATTTGAAGTCATGTTGTTTTTCTACATTTTTTCCAGGAATCAAAGGCAGAATTTGTGTTGTTTTGTCCTTTTACTGCTTTTTTCTTGGTAACCAAACTGGGGAGCTACAGTTATTCACTTTTTGTTACATAGATGAATGGGCCATGACTAACTCGCTTGTTACAATAGATCAGTTAAAAGTGAATAAATTTATTTAAATAAGTTTTCTCATTCTTTGGAGCTGGGACTGGAAGATATGGTTTACAGACTTGGATTCCTTTTGACATGTTTGTTTGTTGATGATTGAACTGAAAGGTGTATACCAGGGTTTTATCTAGTAGAAATTATGCAGCAAAGGATATCAATTTCGGGATTGGGGCCCGGGCAGCCATGCTGCAGGGTGTTACTGAACTTGCAGAAGCTGTGAAAGTTACAATGGGACCGAAGGTACTGGTTTATATTCTTAGAATTTCTTTTTTATTTGTTCATTCTTGTAACTGGTGAAGAGATAAAAATCTATGTTATGGCAAGGGAAAGAAATTTTCACAGATCATTGATAGTAGATATGAATTGGATTGATGAAAACAATAACATACCTTTCACAAGCAGTTGTAATGGTTTTTGCCTCTATTCATGAAATAAAATGTAAACCACAGAAGAACACGAGTTGTTGAAATAAATGAAGACGTTCAATGTTATGTCAGATTGGTATGATGTTGAAAGATTCCAAGTTTTCTTCTTTTCTATTTTTTTTATAATTGTTTTGGACAATCTAGTGGGGCATTTGGTAAAAGAGAGGAACACATGAAGTTGTCTTTCAAAATTCCTTTTTTTTTATTTTATATATTTTCATTTTTCCTTTCTCTTTTGATAGCCAAAACTTGATTCTGTTAATTGCTCATTAGAGGTAAAATACTCGTCATCACTTAATCATAATCCCGAAGATGAGAACAAAAAAACAAAAGATCTAAGCTGATTGAGACTTATTTTTTTTTCTCTGTTTGACTGTTTTAGGGTCGCAATGTGATTATTGAGAAAAACCATGGTGATCCTAAAGTCACCAAAGATGGTGTCACCGTTGCCAGAAGCATCAAGTTCAAGGAAAAGGCTAAGAATGTTGGTGCAGATCTTGTAAAGCAGGTTGCTAGTGCTACTAATACCGCTGCAGGAGATGGTAATTCTTTTCATTGTTCTCAACTTAATATCATAAACCCACTTGGAATTTATCAAAATTGATTCATGTACACAATAATACTTATTAAGATGAAACAAAAAGAAGCATAAATATTGTTGCTATTAAGAAATCATACTTGGATCCTTTCATTTTCAATGTGTCACTTGGCAAGGCTTTAGTTTTTAGTTTTTCATGTTCAAAGTGGCAACTGGTTTTAGCTTTGATCATGGCAGTTTTGATATGCTTCTGATGACACATGATTTTCGAAGCACATTTTTCATTTTATTAGTGCAGTTTCCATGACATCATATAAGGAGTTTCATCACAGAAGTGGTATTACTTATCTGGTTGCAGGTACAACTTGTGCAACTGTCCTGACTCAAGCAATATTTACTGAAGGCTGCAAGGCTGTAGCCGCTGGTATCAATGCAATGGACTTACGCAGGGGTATCAACATGGCAGTTGATGCAGTTATATCTGATTTAAAGATCAGAGCAGTGATGATAAGCACACCAGAAGAAATTACGCAGGCAATGATGCTTCTCAATAAATCAATTTTTATTTCTGGCCCTGTTTCGTAGGATACATCGGGCTGTCCTCCTAGGAACCATTTCAAGTTCTGTTAACTTAACTTTTTAGAAGTTTCTTTCTTGAAATATAGGTCACTTGCTCCTCCCAACCTTCTGGGAGTGTTCATATCTTTACTTGAACGGTCAAATAAACTTGATCATGAGCAGATCCTTTTCTACATATTCTTGCATTAAAATACCATATACAGGCTGTATGTGTGACAATCAGTATATCCACCTTCTAACATTATTAGCTCTTTTTGTGTGTGTGTTTACTTTTTTTTTTCGTTAACCACTTTTACTGGTTTTACAGATGTCCACTATATACCTTCTTACTTGTATTGTTATTGACCAATTCCATATTCTATGAAACAGGTGGCCACTGTCTCTGCCAATGGTGAGCGTGAAATTGGAGAATTGTTAGCAAGAGCAATGGAGAAAGTTGGGAAACACGGAGTGATTACTGTTGCAGTGAGTAACACTCGCTAACTAATCTTCTGATGCATCAATAGGCTCACACAAGTTGATATGGTTTATGGACACTTGCAAAATGTCCAGGATGGAAATACTTTGGACAACGAGTTAGAAGTAGTGGAAGGAATGAAGCTAGCGAGAGGCTATATATCTCCTTATTTTGTTACTGACGACAAGACCCAGAAATGTGTAAGTTCAGATCTTTTTTTTTAAACGCTAATGACTGTCTAAAAATGGATGATAATTAAAAAGGAAAAAACTCCAGATGGTGGATTATCCTGTAACTGAGCAAAACGGAGGTTCCCACTTTAAAGCTTGTGTTATAAATTTTTTTGGACTTTGCTACACACGCATGCACATAAACCTTTTAATTTTAATAGCTAAATTACAAATGTCTTTTTAAAAATACTATATGTCCATCATGTTGTTAAATTCAACATTCATAATTTGCTAAATCTTGATTTTCCTGTTTCAGGAACTAGAATATCCTTTAATCCTCATCCATGACAAAAAAATTTCAGATATGAACTCTCTTGTGAGAATATTGGAGCTGGCTGTGAAGGTAATTATCCTATTTTATATGGATTATTTTTCTATACACTGGGCGAATGATCTGGTGAGGTCACAGAAGAATTACTGAATGATAATTCCTTGCTTCTCTTGCTTCACTTGCATTTCTGAACAGAAAAATAGAGCTCTTCTAATTGTGGCTGAGGATTTGGAGAGTGATGCATTAGCTATGCTTGTTCTCAACAAATACCAGGCAGGGGTCAAGGTAATTGATTAACATTTATTTTGTAACTGTTTTACTGGGTGCTATAGGATAACCTTATATGTTAATTTCAATGGTAACTGAATGCTAAGGCAGTCTCTGTATTTTGTTTTATTAACTTTTTACGAGCCTACAAAATGTTGATAGCCAAGCATTCACAATACTTTGTATGGCACATCATGTTGAGCCCTTGAAGTAGAATGCTGAAAGCTCTGCCAAAGTTTTTGGTGCTCTTGAAAGAGTCCGCAGTTTACAACTTTAAACGACAGTAAGAATAACAAATTAATAGCCACATTCACAGTTCTCTAGTTTATTGAAATCATGTTCTGAAAGCAGAAGAGTAGTCAAACTGGAATTTTTAAAATTCCAGGTCTTAACTTACAAGTCAAAGGAAAATGAAACAGATAGTTTGAAGTCTAAATGCCTATTTATTTATTTATTATCAGAAGCTAAATATCTATTTGATCTCGTGAATTAGTTTCTAAGCTAAAGAGAAACAGAAGAATTAATGGAAAAAATTATGGTGTATGAGTGAATGTGATAAAAGAGGACTTGGCAAAGAGAATGTCCTAATATTTATATTGGCAACATTAACCCATGATGTCATTCTGATATCATAAAATTAGATACCAAAGGTTCTGGTGGATTCTACCATGGTATCACTGGGATTAGTATTATCCTCTGCAAAAACCGTTTGGCCCCTTTTGTCCGAACAAGATGATTGAAATGAGATCTTGCATGTTCTGTCATTGATTTTTGCAAATTTACTTGTTAAATTTCAAATGTCTTTAGGTTTGTGCCATCAAGGCTCCAGGTTTTGGGGAAAACAGAAGGGCCAATTTAGAAGATCTTGCCATTCTTACTGGAGGAGAGGTGCCAAAAATTTCAATGTTTCATATTATTTTTAGTATATATGTTTACGGTGTTACAATTCAGCATCTGATATGCAGGTCATTACTGAAGATCGTGACTTGAATCTTAACAAAGTCAAAGTTGAAATGCTCGGTACTGCCAAAAAGGTTTGTGCACATGTGACATGCCTATGCTTTACCCGAGCCTCTTCTGTACATGACTGATTTTCTTCACAACAGGTCACTGTATCTCTTGATGACACAATTATTCTACATGGTGGTGGGGATAAGAAGCTGATTGAAGAAAGATGTGAGGAGGTATGGTATTCGCTTTTTCATAAGAGTAATAGGGGTTTCTCGTCGTTATTGAATCAAACATCATAAAATAGTAAAATAGCTATTGACTCTGTCGGTTAGAAGTTGTGACCTCCAGCCAACAAAAAAGTTGGAAGAGAGGAAAATAAGATAAAGCGTGGAAGGATTTCTCACTCTCATTGATGGAATGCCTATTGTGTTTTTGACGGCTCGGGACATGACCATGGAGGAGAGTACTGCCATGTTTGACAGGCGTTTGCTTTTCATTTTCTCACAGGTTGGAGGGGCTAGTGAGGCCGAAGTCGGGGAAAGGAAAGATAGGGTCACAGATGCTTTGAATGCCACAAGAGCAGCTATTGAAGAGGGTATTTTACCAGGTAAAGTTCTTACGATGTTCCTCTTTTTTTTTTTTCCAGGTGCCCGTTAAAATATATATATGTCTATTGAAACGATATCTCTTCAACTATAACCACAACATGATTGTTTTCTTTAGGCGGTGGTGTTGCTCTATTATATGCCACAAAAGTTCTGGAAAACATTCAGACTTCAAATGAAGACCAAAAAAGAGGAGTCCATATAATCCGGAATGCTCTAAAGGTGTTACTTGTTGGGATTTCCAATTCATTGTTTCTTCCAACAGTTAAAATTTTCAAATTAATATTTCTTGACGATGATAATTTTTATTCTAGGCACCAACATTCACAATAGTTTCGAACGCTGGTGGTGATGGCGCTCTGGTGGTTGGAAAACTGCTGGAACAAAACAATCTTAATTTTGGATATGATGCAGCCAAAGGTCTGTTTTCTTGAATGCCAAAGAACTGATCCTCATATGCCTATATTCGATTTATATATGGTAACGGGATTAGTGAGTGACTAGTTTCTAAATAAGCCTATCTATTCCTGCCTATTGAATAGTAATCGAAATGCTAGTTTATATGCTCTCCATGTCTCCAATTATGGATATGGCAAGTCCTGCTTTTTCTCTTCACCGGTAGGCTGAAAGCTATTAGCTTTATTCTTAAAAGTCCAAAAAAACCGAAATCATCACAGTTCATTTGGATTTGAGGATCACTGATTTCTGATCTCCGACCTCCTAAATTTGTGGAAAGAATATGTGGCTTAAATCTATTTTAACCCATCTTCAAATTAGGCAAAGTTTGTTTTTTGACTTATAAAAGTCAAAATATTTGGTTTTTTCTACTCTGTTAAAGTAACATATTGATATCAATCAGCATAACTAAAACAAATAAACATATTGATAACAAGTTCACTTTATTTATGTTGGTTGACAATGATAGGTAATTTTTATGAAAAATCCAAATATTTTGATTTTTTTTTTTTTTTTTTTAAATTTCGTCAAAAAGCAAACAACACTTTAGATTGGTTTGGTTTTGAAACAACACTTTAGATTGGTTTGGTTTTGAAGTGAGCTTCATTTGCCTGCTCGTGTAAGTCGTTTACTTTTGTCTGAATTCAAGCTTGTCAATCAACCGAAACTTAAGATTCAGTTGAAGATAATATTTTATTTCCCAGTCATCTCACAACATTGTCTCTTCTTTATGTCATAAACCAGGTGTGTATGTTGATATGGTTAAAGCTGGAATTATAGATCCTCTTAAAGTGGTCAGAACAGCCTTAGTAGATGCTGCCAGGTAAATTTCATGATCAATTATTATTTATATCATAGACATGCATCTGCAACATGTTTTTGTTGAGGAACCAATTTTCTTAAAAAGTTGTAAGCATCATATGCTATCCGGGATTTCTTGTTAACCAGAGCTCTGTTACTATGTTAAACAACTAATTATCTAAAAACTTGAGCAGTCAAGAATTAAGATCTGGGTCTACAATGTATATATCGTCCTCTTTAACAGTTCTCATATCTGACGAAAACCCGACGACTTTGGTTTTTGCAGTGTCTCATTGCTATTAACAACAACAGAAGCAACTGTTGTAGATCACCCAGATGGGAAAAACTCTGTGCCGAGCCGGATGCCAGCAATGGATGATATGGGCTACTGATTTGAGCAAGCCAGAAGTGAATTTGAAGTTCAAGATGGAGAATCTGTACTCTCTGGTGCATAAAGTGAAGCTTTTTTTTTTTTTTTCTGAGAACTTTTGTCATCATCATTCTTAAGGGACTTGCAGAAGTCTTTCAATGGAAAGTCAGTTCTGGATTTTGATCAGTATGAGAAAACACATTCATGTAAAGTGCAGTTTAATCTATGGATAAAGGTATTGTTTAGAGGAAGTCATTTCTAGGTTTTTTTATTTATAATAATTTATAATTCAAATTCCATGCTAAAATTGAATCTTGAATGGTTGATTTTGAAGATTATAGCCTGAATTACTGACACCATTCGTATATTAAAAAAACATATATATCCAAGAAGCCTTTTTGACAAGATGCATTTTATTTTGTTTTATTTTAAGATGATTATTTTGTTAATTTTAATGAAAAATTTGTGAAAAAAATGATAGCTCAAATAATGCTTATGAAAATAGAATGATTGTGGAGCACAAAATATATATATTTCCTGAAAACATGATATAGTATTACTCTTTGATTTTACATTAATTTCACTGAACGAACTTTAATGTTAATTTTTGTTTTAATGATTTTTCCCTAAATTATAGTAACTTTTAAATTAAATTTCCCCATTAAATTTTAAACTATTGCTTAAAATACCAGATAAACCCTATCCTTTTTTCCTTCTTTTGTTTTACCCATAGAATCGGAAATTTAGAATCCAATTCCAAAATCATATCCATATAATCAAACACCTCAAAAACCCTAGGAAGGGGTTTTAAAAGCTCTTGGCCTATCCCCACTGTCATTGTATTTGGCGCCAAGCTGATGACTTTGAATCTCTGAACCTTCAATGCTCCATGGTTCTTCTCGGCTCCTCCTCTCTATCCCGTTCCCATCAAATCTCCGTTCAATCTCAATCACCCATCACCAAATCCACAATGATGTTCTTGATTTCTTCAATGATTTGCTCCAACAATGCTCCAACGCTCACCTTTCCCAACAAATTCACTCCCAAATCATCGTCACTGGCTCGTATCGATCTGCGTTCTTGGCCGCCAGGCTCGTGGCGGTTTATGCAGGTTTTGGACTGCTCAGTGATGCCAGGAGAGTGTTTGAATCAAGCCCAATCGAGTGCTTCTCGAATCTGCTTTTGTGGAATTCAATATTGAGGGCTAATGTTGCTCATGGGTACTGTGAAGAAGCCCTTGAAATTTATTCGAGTATGCGAAAACTCGGGGTTTCGCCTGATGGGTTTACTTTTCCTTTGGTTGTAAGGGCTTCCGCTCTCACGGGTCGTGGTAATTTATGCAGGAGCGTTCATGGGCATGCTGTGGAAATGGGGTTTCCGTGGCATCTTCATGTGGGGAATGAATTAATGGGGATGTATGGGAAGATCGGAAGAATGGACGATGCTCGCAAAGTGTTTGATAGAATGGCTGTTAGGACTTGTGTTTCATGGAATACTATGGTTTCAGGTTATGCGCTTAATTATGATTGTGAGGGTGCTTCTGAGATGTTCCGGATGATGGGGTCTGCAGGACTGGAGCCCAATTTGGTGACATGGACTTCCCTGTTGTCGAGTCATGCTCGATGTGGGCGCCGTGTCGGAACAATGGAGTTGTTTCGTGTGATGAGGAGGAGAGGAACCGGGGCTACAGGTGAAGCACTAGCAGTGGTTTTATCAGTCTGTGTTGACTTGGCTGCTTTTGATGCGGGCAGGGTGATCCATGGATATGTTGTAAAGGGTGGATTTGAAAACTACTTGTTTGTGAAAAACTCGCTTATATGCCTGTATGGGAAACATGGAAATGTAAATGCCGCCCAGATTCTGTTTCTAGAAATGGAAACAAAGAATATAGTGAGTTGGAATGCTCGGATATCCTCATATGTAGAATCAGGTTTGTGTGATGAGGCTTTTGCAATATTTTCTCAGCTGGAGAAGGCAGATGAGTATCCCATGGTGAGGCCTAATGTGGTAAGTTGGAGTGCTGTCATTGGAGGATTTGCTTCCAAAGGTCAAGGGGAGGAGGCCCTTGAACTCTTCCGAAGAATGCAGCTTGCTGAAGTCACAGCAAATTCTGTGACAATTACCAGTGTTTTATCGGTTTGTGCAGAGTTATCTGCACTGCATCTTGGCAGGGAGATCCATGGTCATGTGGTTAGATCCTTGATGGATGGTGATATTTTGGTGGGGAATGGATTGATTAATATGTATACAAAATGTGGAAGTTTCAAGGAAGGGAATTCGGTATTTGAGAAAACTAAGAACAGGGATTTGATCTCTTGGAACACGATGATTGCAGGGTATGGAATGCATGGACTTGGGGAAAATGCTTTAAGAACTTTTGATCAGATGATTAAGGATGGCTTTGAGCCAGATGGGGTCACTTTTGTTGCTGCCCTTTCAGCATGTAGTCATGCAGGGCTTGTCGCTGAGGGCCGGGAACTCTTTGATAAGATGATCACTGAATTCAGGGTTGAGCCCCAGATGGAGCACTATGCTTGTATGGTGGATCTTCTTGGCCGAGCCGGGCTTCTACAGGAAGCAAGCCAGGTCATAAAGAGCATGCCAATGGAACCTAATGCTTGTGTTTGGGGAGCTCTTCTGAACTCCTGCAGGATGCATAAAAATGCAGAAATCACGGAGGAAACCGCCTCTCAGATTTTTAATCTCAACTCAGAAACAGCAGGCAGCTACATCCTGCTCTCAAATATTTATGCTGCATCCGGGAGATGGGAGGATTCTGCAAAGGTCAGAATCACAGCAAAAACAAAGGGTCTGAAGAAAACCCCAGGCCAAAGTTGGATTGAGGTGAAGAAGGTGGTTTATACGTTTACAGCCGGCAACACCATGCATGCAGAATTGGAGGAAGTTTACAGGATCCTCAATGGTCTTCAAATGGAGGTAGAAAGCTATATTCCCGACATAGACGAAGAAGAACTGATATTGCTTGGGTACGTGTACTAGAACTAGAGACTTTCCATTGCTTCTGTACATGCTCATGAATTATTGTATTTTCATCACATATTTATGAGCATATTAGACTGTTCTAATGGTAGATATAATCAGATGGAAACAATCAAAATTTTTGATGCGAATAAAGATGGATCATTGCTCTCTTCATGAAATCTGTTTGCTAGCTCTATTACTAACCACAAAGAAGATACAAACAGAATGAAAGATTCTGTTAGGCATTACAGTTTGTGAGGGTAAACAATGTAGCTGCACCCTTTAGATCATGATCTTGAGCATGTCGAATGGAGTCATTTTCTTCATTCAGCATGCCTTTGCCTTCCTTCAAAACCATTTCATCACTGCCATTTTGTTCAAGTTAAATGTCAGTAAAAAGAACTGAAAAATCATGAAAATGGGAAGAAAATAAATCAAAAGGTTACCCACCCAAAAAGATTTAATATGTGAACAATTAAGTATAAAGTGTGAGGATCTCATCATGAAGAAACTTTTGGGTATTGTGGTACCTTTGGCACTCTTAATCACTATGAATATCACACATAAAAAATCAACCCAGAAAATTAGAAGGTTACCCACCCAAAAATATTTAATATGTGAACAATTAAGTATAAAGTGTGAGGATCTCATCATGAAGAAACTTTTGGGTATTGTGGTACCTTTGGCATTCTTAATTACTATGAATATCATACATCAAAAATCAACCCAGAAAAGATTAATATATTTGGATTTGATGTAAGAAATGACCATGATATGTATCATTTTGGATTTGATGACTATGATAGGTATCATATGTGAAATGATACATCATAGGAAACCATTGGGATCACTCCGACACAACCATTCTGAAAAGCCAAGACCCAATATATAAATCCGGAAACGGACAATAGTTATGATACCCTTGAACTCTTTGTTTAGGTATTGTGCCCATCACTAATCTTGTTAGGTAAAACAAATCTAAGTGTAATTTTCCATCAAAGTCTAATTTCATCTATGGCCATGAATGACAAACTCTTTGAAACAATTAAGGAGATTTATGAACAAATTTTGCTTTGCCATGAAATAGAATCATTAAATGCTCATATTTCTTATATACATAATTATTAGATCATCACTTCTCTTCTCTAATACATTGATAATCAGATAATGTCAACATGATGAAAGTGGAAGAAGAAAGGCACTGCATACAAACCTTGTGTGATCCACATCAACACCATCATTTACACCATCTGCATGGATATCCAGCAAAGATTTGATATCATCAACATCAACAAACCCGCTGCCTTTTACGTGCAATGAATTGACATCATGCATGACCCATGCATTAACATCTTGGTTCTGTTGTTGTTGCACCGCAGGCTGGGCGATGAGGATTTAGGCATCATTTTGCCGATAAATGACGGATGATAATAAGAACTCAAATGAACAAAAGCAGCGCAGACGACATGGATATGGAGACCTGCGAACGTCGGTCAAGCCGCAGGCAGGTTTGACGCTTGTCGCGCACACGCCAAAGCGCTGAGAACAAAGACCCAGCTTCCTAGCCTTCTATGAAATGCAGGATTCGGCCGCTGGAGGTCTCGGATAATGCGGTAGCAGCCGCCGACGGGGTCTGAGGCGCGGACGTCTGACTGGAAAATGATGGTGCGCATGGCTTCGTCTTTGTGGGGAGGGTGGAGGTTGCGGATGATGTTGGTGATGTTTTTGACACCAAACAATTTATGGCAGTTGAGGAACTGGCGCTGGCGATCGTGAGGAAAATAAGGGGCGAGAATGCCAGAGTGGATGGCGATAGCGGCAGGGCAGCGGTGCCGTTACCGTTACCAATTCCCCTTGGCACGCTCATTCTGGGGGGTGGGGGCTGCTGCCTTCCTTTCCGCCGGATGATTTTGAGATGGTAGGGTCCTTCCCTCCCTGTGATTCCCTGTTTTTCCTCCCTCTTTTTTGGAGGAGGTGGAGAGAGAAAGAAAGAGAGGGGGTGAAGTTTCAAGTTTGGCAAAGGGTAATGGATCACATTTTATGCCCTTCCTCTTACTACCTTTTTACCATTTCCATTTTGAATAAAATCACTTACGCATTGTTATTTCCTTTTTACTTTCATTTTCATCCTTCCTTTAATATTATCATTTGCATCATTAACAGCCTACAAAATCATGAATGGGCTTCATATATTGTGTTATTGTCCAAACTATACTTTATCTTATTTTGTCTATCATTTGTGATTAGGTGTCATTAGTTCATTTGACTCTTTCAATTTTCAAAGAACAACTTTATCTTCCTCATCTCATTTTTCTTACAACCCTTCCCTCGCCATATACTTATTTTTCAAAATGGATTTAAGTGATTTCGTCACCTATATATATCACATTGAGAATCACCTACTCATATATAATTATTTCATTTTTTTGGTCAATAAAGTTGTTATTCCATAAAGAATTAGGTCTTATTTTTTTTCGTGTTATCGTGGTCTTATTGCATGTTATCGGCATCTTATTACGGTATTGATTTGTCGTCGGTTTGTTATGACGTGGTGCTTTTTCTTCCTGTAAAAGCTGTTAACTGATTTTAAAACTGTAGCTTTGCACAATTTTATTAGTTGTGATTCAAAATTTAAATACTGTTTTACCCTATTACAAAATCGGAGTCTAAATTACTGCTTCATCTCTTGCACTGATTCTTTGAATTTCATACTAGATTTCATTGCCTCATTGCAAATTTGAATTATTATTGTAAGAATCACATTATTTTCTAATAATAGAAATGATAAATGAAGAGAATAAGGAAAATATCTTCAACTCTGCATTTCCATATGCTGTCAAAAAAACATTTGCACTTCCATATTTTTTTTGACATTTACCTTTGTAATTTAGAATATTCAAATTAAACTAACTAATCAAAACTAAAACACTTAAAAGTACAAAATTACTTGTGAATTTACAAAGTATACGGCTGTTCTTTACCCTTCCAACTCAGTCTTCTACCCTTTCACTTTTATTGACATTTACTATATGCACCTTGAAAACTTAATAAAGAAATTATTTATTATAATATTTTTATTTTTATAAATTTATTTGAATGAATATTTGGGTGGATAGGATAATTAATTTGATTTAAAAATTGAATTTCTCAAATTTTACTTAAATCTTTTTTAGATAATATATGAATTTAACATGTATAATGAGATTTATCTCTTTATATTATTTAAATAAATCATATCATACCATTTACTACTTGAAATCACAAAATCTATAATGTAAATGATTATCGTTATTGAAAATTAAAATTTCCATTTATTTATTAAATTATCTAGTTTCTTATTTTCAAAAAAGAAGGAAAAAAATAAATAGTATGGAAAATCATCTTCATTCTATATGTTAAATTCATATATTATTTATAAAAATAATTTTTATCTAAATTTTGAGAATTTTAATTTTTAAACAAAAATAATTATCCTAGATACCAAGTTGTTTAAAAATAAATATTTTAATTTATCCTTATTTATATAATATTTTGAAAAAATCAATCTTTTAATTTATCAATATTAAATTTTCATCTCAATTTGAATTAATTTTTAAATAAAAATAATTATCCAATCTACCATACAAAATTTTAAAAAATAAATCTTTTAATTTCTATCTAAATTTTAAAGAAAAATTTTGAAATGCCCATCAATGAGTTAATTTTCATGTTAGTGTAAGAGGTCAATTTTAAAATTTAAAAGGGATAGGGGGAAATGTTAACAAAAGTAGAAGAAGTGTAAGGAATCCTGAGTTAATTTCCTCTTTGTCAGTATAACAAGTTATTGTCTTCTCTTGCTGTTCTGAAAAGTCAGATCTCAGGAATCCTGAGAGATTTTCTGAATTTCTAATGGGAAGTAGTAGCGGTAGTACTGGTGGCTTACAAGGACTAGAGTCTAGAGAGGCGGCGTGGGAAAATCTCCATTTGGAGGAGGATAGTGAATACTGGGGGAAGGCATTACGATTACGGAGATTGGTGGGCGAAGAAACATAATCTCCCTGTGGGTTTTCAATTTTCATACAACCAAGATTGCTAAAGATAATATTGGAGACTATATATAATATATGTTGGTGTAATTTTCTTAGCTAGAATCGGACCCGAACAATTTTACTGGCGCATGGCGTAATTATCTTCATCTTCGTATTCGTTTGGTGTTAATTTGGATGTTCAGATTATTAAGAGTACTGGATGTGAATGGGTATATATGGGTGGTGTTCTTTTGCTTTCTATGTGGTCGCCTAGGGCACACAGATAAGAAATGCAGTAGTTTACAGTATGAGCGTGGAAAATATGAATATGTGGATAAGGTAACGACTGGCCACCAATATCAATATGTACAATGACGGTCATGCCTAACATATCTAATGCTTAATGCCGCAAGTTGGGGGAGAAAATTCAACTGCAGATCTAGGATAATATGGAGAACTGTTCGTGGCTTGGCAACCCACGAACGGTTCAAGCATTGACAGATTTAATGGAATGGTACTGGACAAAAGAAGATAAAGGCCTCTACACAGTTCGGAGTTGTTATCAATTCCTGAAGAGTACCGAACACGATTATGTGAAAATCTCACCGACATCCCACTCCGCGTCTCGAATTCGCGTGATATGTGCAGGTGTGACGCCGCTGCAGCCCTTCTCTTATCGCCGCATCGGAATCTGAGTGGCCGTAGGGTTCACGGTTACACCTTATATTCCGCAATCGGTTCCCGCCGATAAATGTATTTCGGGGGTACGCAGCAATTTATTTGTTGGACTTTCTGAACTAATCCGAACAATGCCGTCGGGGAAGAATCTTATGCCGGTACCGTAATAGTTGGCGCACAGGATTCCGAAATGCCGCCGCAAAGACCTTTGCGAAAGCCGGAAGGATGCGACAAAGAAATCCATCCCTACCCATTCTCTCGAACTCATGTCCAGCCCCAACAATGCCGTAAGAAACCCCAGACTTCACAGTGGCTGATTAAAATGAATACTCCCAAAAAGTCTTCAATAGGGGATTCTTCTCCTTTTGCTATGCTAGTTACAAATTGTCAAATGCTAGCACAAAGCCTCCCACATATTGTTTGTAAAGAGACTTGAAGACTCGTCTGCCCATGTTGTAGCTAGGGCATCGTCTTCTTTGCCAGGTCTTACTGTATGGGATGTTAGAGTCCCAGAGTTCTTACTTCCCAGTTTATTATCTGATTGCTAATAGAAATCATCTTTTCAAAAAAAGAAAAAAGAAAAAATAGAATTATAGGGATTGAGTTGGGACGATGAATACGATGTAGAAGGTTAGTTTGAACAATTTTAAGTGCAAGGGGGTTAATGTCAAAAAATGTGAAAGTGTAGGTCTAAGAATTTATTTTTCCAAAATAAAATTATTTATAAAATTAAGAGTATTTGTATATGTTTAATTCTTCTTAAAATATATTTCCTCTTTTTTTACATGTCATTTGTGGTTCCATGATTAGTACATTTGACTGTCTGAGTTGAACAACCTGCACTGATTTAAAAACGTATGGAAGGATGCTGATTAAAGGTAAAATAAATATTTACACAAACAAAAGATATTTCCCTGACCAAATTACTTAGTTGATAATGTAGACACAAACTCAGTTAGGGAGATTTTTACTCGCCACAATTAAAACGAAACATTGAGAATACAGCATGTTCATTTTAATGTATTATACATCATTATTTTTAACTTGATTATAAACCGTTTAGATAAAATGTTTGAGAAGAAAAATGATTATAGTATAAATAAAAAATGGGATTTAATAATCAATTTTAAAAATTACTCTGTTACATTTTTTATTTAATTTCTGATATAAAAAATTTATTTTCTAATATTGTTGAAACCATAGTATCATTTTCTCACTCCTTCAGTCACCATCTTCCTTGGATCAAGATAAGAATTTTTTGCCGGAAAATAACTACATAATAAATCTGCCTTATTAATTTATTCATTGAAAAAGTGATTATTTCACAAAGATATGAGTTTTATGTTGTCTTATTACGACGTTGTTGGGCTGCCTCATAACTTTATATTTAAGAATAACAATTCAGACGTAGTGATAACATATTCGATTACATATGTATTAAATAAATCAAAGTATGTTAGAGTATGGAGTCATATAGTCACTGTATGATTATCAAATTTTGCGCCTGGGATATGATCTGCACCATAAGCCAACCGCTTCAATGGGCTTAAGGCTGATCGCTCTAACTTAATTTAAAATTAACAAATTACTCCTCATAAAAACTGATTATAATATTTAAAATTGATTTTATTTATTTATTTTAATACACTATAGTTTTAAGGTAATAAATTGTCCCAAGTGGGACTCGAACTTAGGACCCCCTCCCTACGCTCTTATACTTGTATTAACTATGAACGAGACAAAAATAAAAATTGACTTAAAAATTAATATAAATAAAAAGTTTAAAGGTATTTTTTATATCTATTCATGGATCATATAAAAATTTTTAATAAGAAAATTGTAGTTCTTCGTGTTCGTTCAAAAACAGAAACAAAAAACATGAAGGAAGAAAACTTGCAGTGCAAACAAACACTTGGAAAGCGAGAGAAAGCGGTCAGAGGCACTTGAAAATCGTAGTGTCCTTAAGGCAATTTGGCCCCTCAGTGTCTGGGGATGGTGGACAATCGTCTCTCAGGATAGAACGGATCTCGTTCATTCGAAACGGTACGTAGTCGGAGGACTCTGACGAACTCAATTATTTTCAGAATAATCGCACAAAAAAAATGAATGATATGCAGTGAAGTGAGGAGAATATTTTCGTTATCGTCATTCTAAAAAATGGAAAAACGGAATATAGTATGCCGAGGAAGTGTCTCCACGAGAGCAGAACATGTCGTTCGAAGGTATGAACCAAGCAATGTGTTTGTTCGTGTGGGACACACTTTTTTCATTCACTTAAGAGTTTTGTGGATACGAAAGTCTAGCAATCCCAGTATGAATGAAAAGTTATGATATCAATACTTTCCGTATGCATGAGATGCATTATTCCATGAGAAAACGCTGCACGGATAAGTAGTCCGAGACTTCGAACTTTCCTTAGTGAAACCTATCTAGTTTACTCCTACCAATCAAGTAGACTCATGTCTTCGAACCGGTCGACCTTCATGTAAGCCTAGACAATAGAAATCACACAACTTTTCTTTAACAAAATCGTTCCTCACTCATTGTGTTCTTTCGGGCCATGAACACCGCCCGATCTCATGAGTGTTTTTGTAGAGAATCTCTACTTTGTACTCTCAAAGGTTTACCCTCACTTCACTCACATGTGATTTATGAACATATAGTTTCATAATCACAAAAGCTTTTGCTTAACCTCCACATATTAATACCGGCTCTCTTTATCCCGAATGGGTAAAACAAATTTGACAAGATTTATACTGCCTTCATAACTTAGTTGTCCCTTTGAAATTTAGATCCCGGGATCTCCAAATAACTAGGTAGGAAGTGTCTCGCTTATGATGACTTGTTTGGGGAGGCCTTAAACCCATTCCTCTTGATGTTTTTTGCAACCATCTCTCTAGTTAGGCCTTTTGTCAATGGATCCGCAATATTATCTTTTGACTTCACATAGTCAATAGTGATAATTCCACTAGAAAGAAGTTGTCTTACTGTGTCATGTCTTCGACGTATGTGTCGAGACTTACCGTTATACATGACATCTTCGCCTTCCTATCGTCGCCGACCATCACAATGTATACATACAAATGGGCACTGTTTATGCAAATTAGAATATCTTCCGAAGAAATTTCAAGCAACCCTGGGCTTTCACCATTTTATCCAAAGCAATAAATTCCGATTCCATAGTGGATCTAGCAATACAAGCTTGTTTGGATGATTTCAAGACATCGCGCCCACCAAGTGTGAATACATATCCACTTGTTGATTTTGTGTCTTTAGTGCCGCTATCCAATTTGCATCACATCCTTCAAGTACGGGCTTCGATATTCTGTGTAATGCAAAGCATAATCTCGAGTATGCTTTTAAGTAGCCCAATAAACGTTTCATAGCTTCAATGATTTTCATTGACTAATCAGAATCGACTTAAATTGCTAACCGCACAAGTTATGTCCTACCAGCATGCTTCATGATTATTACATTAAACTCCTTAAGATACTAGCATACTCATTTTGAGCTTTGTTTCTCACCAAGATCTTTAGAAAGATGTAAATTAACATCTATCTGAGTCTTTACCCGGTACAATACCTGTAGTCTTGCACTTTCCAAGAATCGCTTCAATATAATGGGATTCTCGCGAGAGCTAATCCCGTATGTCTTATGGATTTTAACTCATAAAATAACATCAATACCCCCATATTTATTTCAAATTTACTTGCAAGCAAGCATTTGATTTTCTTAATAGTCTCACCATCACCGCCTCGTTATGCTATATCGTCTACATATAGACATAAAATGGCAAAGCAATTATGAGTTTGCTTAACATATACATTTATCGCACTCATTAATCTTGAAACCATTCGACAACATGACTTTGTCGAATTTAGCATGCCATTGTTTTGGTGCTTGTTTCAATCCATAGAGTGACTTGATAAGCCGACATACTTTCTCTCGTCTCCGAATAAATGAACCCTTCTCAAGTTGTTCCAAATATATTTCCTTCTTCCAAATCTCTCGCTTACTAAGGTCGTTCACATCCATTCGATGGATTTCGCTTATACACCGCTATAGCAATTAGCATCCTTATAGATGTAATTCTAGTAAATGTGAATAAGTATCAAAATAATCAAGACCTCTCGTTGCTTGTATCCTCTCTTTTACTACAAGCCTAGCCTTATATTTATCAAGAGCACCATCCGCTCATTTTCCTTTCCTTGAAAATCCACTTACATTGTGTTTCGCTTATTACCGTGATGGGCGTCAACCAATTTCCATGTATGATTCGACAAGATGGATTCAACTTCTTCACTATTTATGCTTCTTTCCGTATCGGGGCTTCGCTAAGTCACAAACTCTTCTTTGAATGTCCGAGGCTCATTTTCCAAATGCACATCAAGCATAGAAATCAGTCCAAAAGACGGAAGTCCTTGTCTTTACTACGCCTAGTTTCCTCATCCTCCATTGGATCACTTCTAGATATAGTATCTCGAGACCTCTTATTATTATCAATTGATTCATATACTATGTTATATGGAAATATATTTTCAAAGAACGAAGCGTCCCTTGATTCAATAATCGTATTGACATGTATATCTGGGATCTCTGACTTGTGAACAAGAAAACGATATGCATTGCTATTCTGAGCATATCCAATAAAAACACGCACGCCTTTGGTCCTACTCTTAACCTTAGCTTAGGAACCGCGCAACCTAGCCAAATTCCCCACACTTTGAGATAATTCAAGTTAGGCATTCCGCCTTCCATTTCCTATGGAGTTTAATGCGGTCTTTCCGTGGGGTACTCTATTTAAAATAAAATTCCTCACTGCCAAAAACAAACCTTCCCACAAATTCTGTGGTAAACTGGAACTATTCAACAATGCATTCATTGTTTCCTTTAAAGACCGTTTTTCCTTTCCGCCACTCCATTAGATTGTGGTGTATAAGGAGCAGTCATTTGGTGAACGATACCAAACTCGGTACAAATTTCAAATGGAAATTCATATTCACCTCCTCTGTCACTCCTTATGATTTTAATTTTCTTGTTCAACTGAGTTTCAACTTCTACTATAAGCTTTAAAAGCATTCCCACAACCTCATCTTTGCTACTGCTAAAATACACAATACCGCGAGCAAATATCTATAAAAGTAATAAAATACTTATTACTCACCTCGATCGTATAGGATTTCATATCGCATATATCCGGTGTATTAAATCTAAAGGTTCTGAAACTCTATTATCTACAGAGTGGAAAGGATTTCTTTTTAAAATTTAGATTCAACACACACTCGACATTTCTTACTGATGTCAAAATTCTAGTCAAATCCCATATTCATTAATTTCTTTATTGACTTATAGTTAACGTGTCCTAGTCTAGTACATGCCAAAATGTTAGAAGACTCAAGCACATAAGAAGAAGCAACTTATTCAAATCATCCTTGGTTACAACAAATAATACATTTAGCTTGAACAAACCATCACTCAGATAACCCTTTCATACATATATCTCATTTTTTGAGAGTACAAACTCTGTCGATACAAAAAACCAACTCAAGCCATTCGCGAAGGAGAGAGCCCCGGGAGCAAGAATTTTGCGAACATCCGGCACACATGCGTAACACAATTAGTGTCACAATCTTTCCAGATGTCATCTTTTCTTTAGAGCAATCTTCGACACCTTCAACCTTAGAGGTCGATGAATTACCTATATAAGTTTTTCATCACCCCCATTTCGCTGTGTAGGATGAAAAACAATGACTGCTTGCACGATGTGACGAGTTGCTCCGCATCAATCCACCACCCTGGGTTTCCCCACCAAATTACACTCTGGATATCATAGCATGCTGATATCATCAACACCATCGAGATCTTTTTTCCACCACATTAGCCTCGCGTCGCCTTTTTCTTGGTTCTCGTTAGCCGCTCGATGTCCGGGGACTCGCACGCGGAAGCACTCGCCAATGAACTTCTTCGTGCCTCGTTGAATCCCTCGAGACCGGGCTAGGCATTTTCCTCTTCTTGTTGGGTTTAGATCCTTCAACAACATTGGCCCTTGAAACTCTTAGATTCTTCCCAACTTTCTTCTCAGATAACCTATTGTCTTCCTCAATCCTCAACCGAACAATCAAGTCTTCGGCGACAGCCTCCTTTCGTGGCTCGAGATACTCTTTGAAATCCCTCTCCAGATGGTGGCAAGCCAATGAACGTAGCCACTGAAATGTCTCACTTAGTCATTCCTTCAAAGATGAATATCATGCACAAATCCACTTGAAGCTCTTGAACCTCGACTTAAGACAAGCCTTTTTGAATCAACCATCTAAGTCCGTAAATTTACCGACAATGAATTTCTTCACCGACATCTTCGTTTTGTACTTCTTTGCCCGTATCTATCTCATAAATTCTAGCGCCATTTTCAGCGCATCATAGATGTTGTAGAGAGTATTTTCGCATGGGCTTGAGGACATAGTCGCGACATTGTGAAGTCGAGTGATTCCATGCATCTACAAAGAAATTAACTTTTCTTTATTTGTTCTCCAACGTCCAATTTAGGACCATCCTCATTGAGGAATCTTGCCAAGTTCAAGGTCGTGAGATAGAACAACATCTTTTGTTGCCATCTCTTGAAATCGGTACCATTGAACCTTTATGGCTTTTCTCCATAATTCGGAATCGAGTTAACCGGAGTCGAAGGAGAAGCCATTTCTGACAGATAAAAACAAAACACTATTTGAATACAGAACTAATATTTTAGTGTGAAACTGCAGTGAAAAAAATATTTGAATACAGAAACAAATAGAGTCAAATTTCGTCTTCAAAATTTGAATACAATGTAAACGAAAAATTGCGTGAGAATGAAATTCTTTTTTTTTTTGAATAAACTATAACAAATGTTTAATAAACCGCAGATAAAAAATGTTTGAGTCAAATTCGTCTGGGGTCAAATTCGATGATCAAGAAGTGGCAAAACAAAAATGTTCAGCCACCCTCACTCTTAACAAAAAATGAAAAGTCAGAAACAAAAAACTGTGAACAATTTTTGTAATACCGAATTAAAACGAAAAATTGCAAGTAAAGCACAAACTATGCAAAGGTACGAAAAACTCCGCAGTGAAACATAAATCATGCAGTGTAGGAAAAAAATGTGGTAAAGCAATAAATCATGCAGTGTACGAAAAAATCAAGAAGAAAGTAACAATCATGCAAAGGTAGGAGAAAAACTGCATCGTTACATAGAAACGAAAATTTGTAACAAACAGAAGCGTTCGTTTCAAAGAAACGGGAAAGGAAAAAAAAAAAAAAATCAAAATTCGTAATTTGTAACGAATGGGGCCGCTCGTCTTACGTAAACGAACAAAACGTGCAAAAATTCAAAACTAATGCAAAATAAATTGCCTTAAGCATCTAGTCGTGTTTGCTCAAAAATGTAAACAAAAACATGAAGGAAGCAAACCCAGAAGGTAAACAAACATTTGGAAAGCGTAGCGACCGGAGCCCAATGAAAATACCGCCAGGTCCTTAAGGCGACTCCGCCCTCAATTGTACCGGGCGGATACGGACAATCGCTTCCCGTGATACGCATCTCGCTCCTCCAAACGGGCACAGTCGGAGGACTCGACGCAACTCACTATTTTCGTATCAATCACAAAAAAAAAAAAAAAAAGAATGATATGTAGTGAAGTGAGGAGAATATTTGTGAAACCCCAAGAAAATCCAATTTTCTCAAAAAGGTGAAATCCATCAGGTAAAATCGTAAATTTTTCTAGATCTCTGGATGACGAAACGGACTTCTCCGCTGGAAATCGTCTCGAAATTTAAATACCACGTCGACTTCCCCGCTGGATTCCGGCGCTGCCTGGATTTCTCGCTTTTCGAGCATGTAAGTGCCTGGATGACACATGGCAAGGTAAGGGGATGCCACATGGCACCTCAAGAGTGTGACACTTGGCATAAAAAAGAATGACTCACATTGAGCCACATGGTGGCATGATCCCATGGCTCATATTAAGCCATGTAGAGTATGATGTCATAAAAAGAATTAAGAAATATAAGAAAATGGATGGAAATGGAATAGTCACACATTTTACTGGAGGCGAGGTGGAGTAAACTTCTTCACCCATACTACTAACGCCTCCAAAAAGCGAGGAGAGAGATGCAAAGGAAAGGAGAAATGGCGAGAAACGAAAGAGATTTAAGAGAAATGAGAAAAGAAAAAGAAAAGAAAAAGGAAGGAATAAGAAAAGGAAAAGAGAAAACGTGAAAGGGAGAGAAAGTCTTACAGTAGCTATGGATTTTTAAGTTCTAGTGAGAGAGAGTCTTCCTTCTCTCTAGAATTGTAGGCGATCCGACCGTCGGAATTCGTCGGGACAAGAAGCTAAGTTGCTCTACGCGGAGAGGACAACGCGTGGACACCGGATATGAGGAGTTTCGACAAACTCCGTGAGGTAGGGGTTTCATCCTACTTGTTTTACTCGACGAAGTGTTTTATAAATGCTTCATACGGCTGAGGTCGCGAGGTCGCTTGATTGGTTCCAAATCTTAGGAACCGGCGTTAGAATTTTGAGCTCATTCGGGACAACCCATGACTGTGTGGGTCGTTTGGGGTGTTTGTATCATAATTTATATAATAAATTGTGTTTCGTGTATAGGCCATTGGAGATAAAATTGTGATTTGCTTAATTATATGGAATATAATTGTGAGTATAGGCCATTGGAGATAAAATTGTGATTTACTCAATTATATGGAATATAATTGTGAGTATAGGCCATTGAGACGTAAATTGTGAATTGCTCAAAGCCGAAATAGTTCGGGGTGGGATGGCCGATCCATGTTAAATTACATGTGGTGTGAATGTAATTTGTGAATGTTGCATAATTAATATATTGGTATATATATTGTATAAATGGTTTTGAAAATGGCATAATGCATTTTCATATGCACTGGGTAACCTAGAAGTTAGGTGTGGGTGAATGACATGGTTTTTTTGTAAAAACGGACATGGTTGCGAAAGGAATTTCACAGGATGATATTATGGAGAATTGGGTTGGGAGATGGGCCAACAGATCATTTCGGATGAGGACCATGGCCCATTTCGGAAAGCTCACTGACCAGTTAAGCCTCGGAGGAGACAGTCATGTTTTGCAGGCACTTCGGTAGTTTATTTTCAAGAACAACAAGTTTTGTTTTGAAAATGATATTTTTCTCATACATAGCAGGCAAGTGTGAAGTGGTGATGACTCGAGAACATGAGGCGGGCATTTCGACATTCAAGAGTAGGATCACGTATTTACTTGAATGTGTGTTTAAATGGAGCATTGCATATGCACTTAGGTGGAGGGAAGTAACCCATTTAGGTGATTCCACTCTTGGCTGATAAGCTCACTGCATCGGATTATATTTTTCAGGTACAAGGGTATTCGTGAAGACGACTCTTCTTAGAGACCGATTTTGAAGAAAGTCGGGATGTGGCTTTGATGTTTTTGGATATAACATGTATTAGAATTTTAGATTTTAATATATGTTTGTATAAAAGTGTAATCAACTATTGAATTATTGGGAATGGTGAATAGTTGTGACATTTGTTTTTATGAGTATAGGTTTATGAGCCCAAGAGACATTTTTACTCATGTATGCGTCTCATGATACGAGACGTATAGATTTTCCGCAGGTTGACGAGTAGTCAACGGACCCCCGGGTTTTGGGGCGTCACAATATTTTTGTTATTGTCATTCTAAAAAATGGGAAAAACGGGAGTATAAGTATGCCAGGAAGTGTCCACTGACAGGACATGTACATTCGAAGGTATGAACCAAGCGATGTAATACGTTCGATGTGGGACACACTTTTTTATTTACTTAAGGATTTTGTGGATACCAAAGTCCCAACAAAAATTTCCATGGGGAGTTTCGAGTGCCAATGGGGAAGTGCTAAGTTGTAAAAAAAAAAGAAAAAAAAAGAGAAGAAAATCCATTGATAAACATTTTAAGCACATAAGATCTATCCTTAAAACACTCAATTTATAATGCATTTTCAATAATATTTTAGAAGGGTTCCAAGTAGGGTATAAAGTTTTCAATTTTTTCTTTGAGTTATCAATTTAAAAATGTTGAAAATAAATTATAGAGATAATGGATACTTACGGAGAAAAGAATTACGGAATGTATTAAGATCTCGTTTGTATTTGGATCAAATAGCGACAATTACAATGAAATGCCACTTTTGTTTCACAATCTAAATTTCTTCCAGTTTTGGTAGAGATGAGAGAGTGCAGTGAGTTTTCTGATATATATATATTTTTTGATTATCTTTTTATGAGAGAATTTTTCTTCTTTATTTCTTTTCTCTTTTTTGTTAACTTCTTGTTAACTTCCTTTTAACAGCTTGTTAATTCAAAAATCAAGTTGGGTCATGGATCATGGGTCATGGACCCATTTTAGGCCACATTGACCCCAAAATCCGACATCTCACTCGCACGAGAATGGGATCCATGCTCTCTCTCAATATCTTATAAAGAGAACATCATCTCTTATACTCTACCAAATTCATACTAGAAAAATAGATCGTGTGACCAGCATGCTTTGAGAGCTCTTTGCTATACATCTGTTAGGAATATATAGCTTCTCGGCAAACAAAAGATCATGAGTAGACTTAAGTATGCAGTACCCTAGATCATTTTATCACATTCAAATCTCAAACGATCTCAATCTTATATATCATATATTGTATTCTACAATTATGAGCACTTTCTTGTAATTGGTATACCGGTGAATACAAACAAAATGTGATACGTTTAATGATCTTCCTCTTTTCTCAAATCTCTTAACTTTAATTTAATTTGTTTTTCCAGTAGTGCCCAGTTAGACTGAATCTCTCATAGTCCTTTGGTAACACTCTAAAATAGCAAGTATTAAATTAAGTCTTAAGAATTAGAATAGAGTCATAAGGGTATAAATATAAGGCTCTTATTCCTTAAAGGTCTCACACATCAAAGCTGAGATCTGAGCTTTGATTACCTATATTGGTCATAATTTGCACACATAGTATGAAACACGTGCTACGGTATTTTCTCCTTTCCCATGGAGTGTATGTCTTTATGTAATGTATTAATAAAATGCGAGATAATGGTTCGAGACATTCTTAATGTCAACCAGGTTCTCTTGTCTACTTCTTTCATGTTCAGTAGAACTCATATCGGCAACATGGAAGCGAGATAAAGTGAATTTTTATTTTTATTTTATTAATTCACTTACAATCTTTAATAAGATCTCATCTTGTTTGTTAACAAGGCGACATTCATATTTTAAGCTTGGCTCTCGATTATCACTTAGATAATAAGCTTAAAATTGTCTCATCTCTCATCAACTACCAAAAATTAATGAGAGAAAGGTTACCCGTGTGAGAAAATTAATCTCTTTATCACATCAGACATACTTTTCAATAAATCGAGTGTATTACTAAAATTAAACACTCACACATATGTGTGAGCTTATAACAAACATATTTATTATTTGAACATTAATACAATATATGAACATTGTTGGGAAAAATTACAATAAGTATATCATATTCATAATCCTTGAGATTTCACATGGCTTTATAAATATATCTCAGAGGAATCAGTTTTTAGGGATGCAGCCATTTCACGCGTAGGGATATACGTCATGTTCACCTTCTTGTGTCACGACCATGTCTTTTACAAAGTTATACTTTATATCTATGTGTTTGGTTTGTATGATACTTAGGGTCCTTTATTGTATGCTATTCTTCCTTGATATCAGTTCACTGGTGAATCAGCCTTTTTAGCATTTACACCCAAGTGATCAAAAGCTTTTGAGCCCGCGGTGCTTCTTGTATTACGGCGGAAAAAGCTACAAATTCAGCCATTGTGGACAGGCCATGCGGGATTTCTTCTCCATGATATAAGCGCCATTGTTGAGTAAGAGTGTACCCAGTGAACTTTCTCTCATCTAAGTCTCCTCCCAGATCGACATCAGTGTAGCCTTTCAATTGCGAGATCATTTCGCCCGTAACACACAATGAATAAATGCTTGATTCCTTTTGAGTACCTTAGTATCCTTTTAAGCGCTTTCCAATGTCTTAGTCACAGGTTGGGCGATATCGGCTTACCATACCAACGGTAAAGCAAATATCAAGTCTTGTACACATCATGGCATACATCAGACTTCCAACCGCACTTGTATAGGGAACTTTCCTCATGTACTCTTCTTCTTGTGGAGTTTTAGGACACATTCTTCGGCTAAGACCTTCACCTTTAGCAATAGGAGTATCGATGGGTTTGGAATCTTTGCATTTGGAATCGTTCGAGATCTTTATTGATGCGACTCTTGTGACGAGAGACAATAATTTCTTTGAATGATCTGCCGGAAGATCTTAACTCCCGAGAATATAGCGACTTCCCATATCTTTCATCTGAAGTGGATGATAACCATCCTTTAATTCATTGAAACATACTCCGCCCCTATTACCCATTATAAGTATATCATCAACATATAATGACATAATTATAAGCTTGTCCATGGATCTTTTTATATATACACAGCGTCTTTGTCAATCATAATAAAACCATTTAATATGATCGTATTAGCAAACTTGAATATACCATTGTCTTGAAGGCTTGCACAGGCCATATATGGACTTGAAGTCTACAAACTTTATTTTCTTGGCCTTCGTTAACAAAACCTACAGGCTGCTGCATGTAGATTTCCTCTTCTAAATCACCATTTAGAAATGTTGTCTTTACATCCATTTGATAGCAATTCAAGATCCATACTTCTTCTGATAGCTAGTATCGAACGAATTAGTGAATCTCCTGACAGGGAGAAAAGTTTCCTCATAATCTATTCCTTCTGTTGTGTGTAGCCTTTCGCTACTAGTTAGCCTAATATTTATCAATTATTGCCTTATCAGCCTTAACATTTTGAGAACCCATTTATTGTGGCCTTGCGTCCTTTCTTAAAATCAACAAGTTCCCAAACTTGATTCGATCTCTCATAGACTCCATTTCTTCTTCCATCGTTTTGTCCAGTTTTTCTTTCCTTATCGTGTCTCGAGAGAGCCTCTCATGGACATTCCTTTGGCTCATCTTCATCTTGTGTATCATTACAAAAAGGCTTCACCACCCTCAATGTCAAAACGACGATCTGGAACGCTACCTACCACTACTGCCTCAATTTAGGTTCTAGAAGAACAGATTCTTATTATCCTCAAACTGTCTCTTAATTTCGACCAGATCATTTAATGCTCGGAGTACCTTTATCTGATTATTTTCATTTTGATCAAGGTCATTATCATTCGCACTTGGAGCTGGGAAACATATTTCCTAAAAATGTGCTCCCACTCTCAACGGCGAGTCTCATCAAAATCCATGGTCTCATAGAAAGACAAGTCTTTATTGATATCACCTTGTCGAGGAAAATCATTCTCTCAAGAATGTGACACCCGTGATTCAAATTTCCGTGAGACTTTACCTATTGTGTTCACCTATAAACACATACCCTTTCGAATGTTCTGAGTATCTTATAAAGATACATTTCTTTCCCCGGGCACCTAGTTTACTATGTGGGTGCGAGGTATTAAGAACATAGGCCGCACATCCCCAAGGTCTTAAAACACTTAGGTCGCTTTCCTGCCGGTCCATAACTCATATGGAGTAGGAACCGACTAAGCAGGCACACTAGCTAAGGATAAATGTGGCGCTATCGCAGCATCACTCCCCAAAAAGTGATCGACAAATTCGTCAAGTGTCATCGGCGCACCCAACCATCAAGGAGCGTTTCATTTCTTCTTCTTCCAACACCATTTGTCGCGGAGTTCTTGGAATAGTCAACTCCGATGTTGAATTCCTTTTCACATCACATAGTTGTCTAAACCGACGTATAAATATTCACGACCTCGACTGTTCTTAATGCTTTAATTTTTCTATCTAATTGATTCTCAACTAAGCTCATATAGCTTGGAAGCTGGGAACTTTATTGCTTCCGACGATGATTTATCAAATATACAATACGTAAGCGAGTATAATCATCTCTGTAAACGTGATGAAATAATAAGCCTCATGCCTTGCTCTCACATTCATTGACCACATATGTCTGAATGGACCAAATTGCGCAGGGAAGTCTCCGCCTCGTTCCTTTACTAAATGGTTTTCTGGTACTTTACCAGCCAGAAGTGCTCATAAGTAAATGTATCTACTTTGTCAAGCACTTAAAAAGACTCTTGTTTAACTAGCCTATCTATTCGATTTTGACCTCAATATGGGCCGCTTCGAAAGATGCCATAAATTCACATCAATCTCAGAATTATGTGAAGACGCGATCATAGAATAACTCAAATTCATATCTAGTAATCAGTATCCATGACAATAAAACCATTCATCACATAACCAGATCCATAATGAGTAGTTCCTAGAGACAATTCAATATTGTTCTTGCAAGATGGCATATTAAAACTCAATTTTAATAACTAACACTGAAATTAAATTTCACAAACTGCGGGAGCATAGAGAACATCATGCAATAGTAAAGTTCGGCCACCCGGCAAGACTAGCACCTGCATGTGCCTATCCCTTGAACTCCGCAACCTTGCATTGTTTCCCACATAGATCCACTTTGCTCCATGTTAGTATTAAATAAATCTACCGAAGGTCTCTATCCTTCGCTACATGGTCCGCTTCGCCGCCTCTGAGTCTACAATCCACAAATGATATGTATCTATTAGAAAACAGAACTAGCTACTTATAAAGTTCACTAATCCTTTAGTATAGCCAAATACCTTCTTAGGTTTAGTAAGTAAATTTCTGCGGCAAAATGCTCCTTTGGTATTACAATTGAAGCACTTGATCTCGCCATGTTTTTTCTTTCGAAAGAATCTTCCTTTCCCCTGTTTGTCATTACCATATTTCTTGCTGAAATGAGCTTTCTTTTGTTTTGTCTTGGAACCCACCTTGATACTGCGCTTTCGCCATGCTTTTCGAGCCAGATTCAAGTATATACACATTTGTATTAAGTTTGGGTAAAGATTCAATTTTCTTCTTCTAGCCAAGATGGCGCACTTGCCATCATCCGTTGTTCGATATTTTCATTGTGGGTCAAATGCATCTTCATATGCTCCCAAGACTAAGGCAAGTGAGCCGCAATTACAGCCTTGACTTCATGTTCGCTTGGCCAACACATGACTAGTGTCCTTTAATTCACAAATCATATTTGACATCTCACGTAAATGTTTTTTCATTGAATGATCTGATTTCTTTTTGTAGGTGTCAAATTTGATCGTGAGTGATCTGAGTTTGGTTACTGATGTAGCACCAAACTTTATTCTTTGAAGTTTTAATTTCACATGTCCATTGCCAAGTCATAATTTCAATTTCATGATAATATTCTTTCCATATCACGAGCAACGCTATACTAGCTAGAGAATTCTTTCGGGCTCAAGCTTCATAAGTAAGCCTCCCGGGACCTTTTATGTTGGGTCAGATTCCTTCTCAGCTCATCCAAGATAATATCAGTACCTCAAGATTTCGCTTCTTCCAAAGACATATTGAATCTTCATGCTCCAAATCTCATAATTATCACCATTTAGCTTTTCACCCTTGTTAAGCTCGCCTACGATAATGTTTTTGGATGCAGCATTTTACATTGTGTTTGTAGAAATACGAAGTTCTACGGTAAGACATAAATTGCGCCAGATAATGTTTCATCCATACACATATATCTATAGTCTCTAATTAATCGCATAGCCAACTCAGCTACGTAGGTTTTAGAATAAAAAAGGTCACCACGCTTCCAATCATCCTCTAAATCCCTAATGTGAGACTATCACTAAGTCAATTAATTAGGTAAGGGTATACAAGACAATTATCAAAACATGCAATTTCATACACAAATTATCATAAAATTCAATATAACTATAAATATTGAAAACAAACTTTAAAATTGCTAGAAATAAATTGAATATTTTTTATATTATATATATATAAAATATTAAACAACTACAAGTTAATGAATATTAAACATCCATAATATTACAAACGTCTAACTTAATCGAAGTGAGCTAATGAATCTATTATTTAGCCCCCTAATTGGGCTTATTCTTTCTACCAGAAGATTATGAGTAATTCCTTTTAAGGTAATTTCCTAATCCTAAGTTCCCTTTTCACATTTAGACTTTTCAAGTAGACCAATACAAACTTGTGAACAACAAAGTTGTACTGTTTGTTTCCCTTTATTTTCTTATCTAATAAGGAATCTAGAATGCCTTTTTGGTAATATGTTGGTAGCTACTTAAAACTCACTCATCCAATTCAAAACTCATCTTTAATTCTCCTGCCCAAATCAATTTTGAACTTTTCATGAAGCTTGATTATATAATTCACAAGATGTACAAAGTCTTCCCTTAAAATCTGGATTAGTTGGAGATTTCTTGAGCTCTTCGCCACCTAATGACTTTTGACTACAAGATAAGTCCTCGTGATGACCATGCAGGTGTAATGAGTTCAATCCATTATGTTTCGTATTATACAGAAAAAACTCAATTAATTCATCAAAACAATAATTGCACAAAGAAGGAATCACAAAATAATGTCCAAACTAACCAATTGTAAATCATATAATTTTAATTTAAACAATTATTTTAAAGTATATTATTTATCACTTATTTTGATAAAAAATAATACTAATTCATTTTCTCTTTACTAAAAATATACAAATAAAAAAAAACTTGTATATTATATATATATAAAGAGTATAGTATATATATATATATATATATATATATATATATATATATATATATATATATATATATATATATATATATATTATATTTTAAATAAAACTGCTTTCAAATATACTCAAAAGAAAAGCAAATCGATCCCACTTGTCTCGTTCGGCACTTAGGCCAATTTTCGTGGAATTTCATGATTTGGAGTCATTGTTTTGGGTTCGGTAGATGTAAAACAAGTAATGCAAAAATAATGCACTGCGAGACAAGTATAAGATAATCTACTGGGTACGCTTTGCACTAAGGTTGGTTCTTTTTCACTGCATGAGTGACCCTAGTTTAAGGGTCTGGATGTAGAGAGTCAGTTACCAGAGAAAGTGATTCACTATGAGGGAGTCCTTTATAATTATTTCTCCATAGGCATGGATGCCCAAGTTGCTTATGGCTTTCATCATTTACGGAATGAAAAGCCTAGCCTTGCACAAGGTCCGATTTCTTATAAGATTTCACAAGAGAAAAATTATTTTGCCAAAAAAAAATTTTAGTCATTGTCTAGGTCCTTCACTGCGCATCAAGGATCACTCCCATATTTTCAAGATCGCTCGTACGTAGAAACAAAGATGTTGGATTTCATCAAGGTAAACATGAAATCCGTAAAGCAAACATGAAGAAGCCTCCGATACCAATGTTGAAAATAATTACAAGAGATACTATACTTACTGTAGAAGAATTACAAATGGAATATTAAGATCTCGTTTGCTTCACTGGATCAAATAGCGACAATTACAATGAAATGCCACTTTTGTTTCACAATTTAAATTTCTTCTTGTTTTGGTAGAGATGAGAGAGTGCAGTGAGTTTTCTGATATATTTTTTTTTTTGATTATCCTTTTATGAGAGAATTTTTCTTCTTTATTTCTTTTCTCTTTTTTGTTAACTTCCTTTTAACTGCTTGTTAATTCAAAAATCAAGTTGGGTCATGGATCATGGGTCATGAACCCATTTTGGGCGACCCAACCCCAAAATCCAACAAAAAAAAAAAATTCTTTTTTTTTTAATGGCTTTAAGTTAAGAGCTTGGTGAATCTTTTAATGGTCTTAAAGGGTGTCAAACCTATTGAATTAGTGACCATTGACGAGCACACTCGAATCGGTGACCAATCGATCCATTTTTATGAACTATTTTATAAAAAAAGATTCTTATAATAATAATAATAATAATAATAATGAATATTCTATATTAATTTACATGGTATTAGATGCTTTTTTTTATTTTTTATGTTGAAAAAGCATGTGATTTTATTGCTCATGAAAATTCGAAGTCAATACATCATAGAGGAAATGAGGGGAAAAGAGATCCACTCTCCTCTAGCAGAATTTGACAGAGCAAAATTTGCTAAGGAGCTAATTCATAAGCAACTTTATACCCAGATCTGCGCAGATGCACCAGGAGCAATGAGGCAGGGAGCAATGGTATTAAATGCTTGTTAATATTAAAAAACTAAACAATAGAAAAATTGATTAGGAAGAAGTAAAAATAGGAAAGTTTATCATAGAAAAAAGAATGAAATTAATGTCTTTAGTATACAATTTAACGTCATTCAATATTTTTTACCTATGATAGAGTTTGTTTTAGATTTAGTTGTTATTTGAAGAAGTCAATAAAGCATTATCATATGGGACGCAAACTACATGAAATGCACGGCCCTGGTGAACAAGAGTTGGTGGAGATATGTTCATATAAGCTGAGTTATGTTTTGAGACTTAGTATTTTCTTCATTTAAAAGTATTGAAAGTAATGGAAAGGGGAGGAGAAAAGATATTGTGGTTCATTCTCACTCTAATAGAATAATTCGGGACCACCTATCAGTGGTATCAAAGCTTGGCACTATGTCCACCAATAAGGAGAGAGTCGAAAACCTAGGGGCTACCTTTGAAGACCTCCAAACCAAATTCGATCGAATGGAAGCAGAAAGCCACGACAAACCCACAACCGGTTGCTATTAGTCAAATGTTCGACATCCTGATTACAAGACATGAGACTTCTTTAGGTAGTCCCAATGCGCAAGCCACACAATCGTCAAATAGGCAATCTCAAGATGAAGTTCTTGTTCGTGTGTATGGATGCTGTTACTACTTGTATGTGGATCCAGTGAAATGTTGTTATGAACTTGAGAATATACTCAAGTAGAACGATGATAGTTATAGAGAAATATTTCATAAGTCTCTAGAGCAGGATCTTCTTAGCATCGAGTCTAGTAGATCGAAGGGGCGTGGATCCAAATCAAAAGAAAGCACTAAGGGAGGCGTAAAAATAAAACTGCAAGAATGCTTGGTCAGAGGAAAAACTTGTGCCAAACAGTCCAAGCATAAGAAGCAAAGGAAAAACTCTAAGCAAGATGCTAAGTGCATATCGAGTCAATTAAGGCACAAGTGCAAATGAATCTCTCTTTCCAAGATGGGGGGTAAGAGGATGAAGAAAAAATTGATGCAGTGTTCGGAGTTACATAACATATTCCTCAACATGAACCTTAAGGACAAGGTTTCTCTTGAAGCGGAGGGTAATGATAGAGTTTGTTTTAGATTTAATTGTTATTTGAAGAAGTCAAAGCATTATCATAGTCTCGTCCATAAGGAATGTGTGGATCCTAGGAAATAGGAGTCAGTGGAGTCATGTTTGTTAGTAGTTGAGTCATGTTTTCTTTGAGCTTAGGTCAAGGCTTTGTTTTTTCACTTAATGTCAATAACTTTTTTTTGGAAATTTTTATCAATAATAAAGACTTTAATAAAGATTAAGTATTAAGTTGTTTGTTTTTAAATAGTAGTGAGGTGGGATGATAACGGGAAATTGCATTATTTTAGGTTCCTCAGCCCCGCCGCTTCTTAATGGCATATGTTTAATTTAATTTTAATCGGGTTTTTAATGTGTTTGAGTTTATTTTCTCAAACGATGATGCTCCTATGATATTGTTATCAGAGAAAACTTTAAAATTTGGGAATTTTCAAATTCAAGAAATACATTAAAAATAATAAATTGCCATATAAGCCTGTGGAAGTTTAAAAATTTTCGAAGATGGGTGATAACGAACGGATCAAGGCCATAAATTCGTCTCAAGGAATCTAGTGACCCAAAAAGTTTCAGTCAATCGTAGAGACAAACGGAAATTTTTCGATTTTCCACGCGATGTCACCACAAATGACCCAAGGATGATTTGTTTCGACGGCGTAAACGCAACTTAATAAAGCAATATGAACCATATATCCAAAATAATAATAATAAGCCCCATTCCGGGATTATATTTTAAAAATATTTTTATTATTTTATTTTTATACTTAATATAAATAATAATAATTATTATGATGTTTTTAATAAATAATTTATAAAAATTCATAATATTTTTATTTTTATGAAAAATATTAATTTTAATATAATAAAAATAAAAAAGCAAATATAAACAAATTAAAATTTAAAAATAAAAACAAAAATAAAATGTAAACGGGCCGAGTTTGGGAATTTTCTCATCTCCGCCCCGCCTTGTTTAATTTTTTAAATGAGACAAGTTTGAAAATTGAAAAAAACTAGTCGGCCTGATGAGACTGCCTCGTCCCCCAAACCCTCATTGTCATCCATAGTAGTGCATATCATAAATTCTTCTTTATCGACAATGATTGAGTTTTTCTTATTTTGTGGAATGACTTTTTCTCAATAAAAAAGCCAACATTTTCACTTTTCTATTCGTAACTTTTTAAAAATTTCGCAAAGAATAAAGTCAATAAAATTTTAAAACAAACAAACTTAATACGAAACCTAATAGCTCTGCAAGATTAAGTCAAAAAACAAACGCCACCTTAGTATTTTCTTTATTTAAACGAATTGCAAGTAATGGAAATGGGAGGAGAAAAAATATTATGGTTAATTCTCACTCTAAGAGAATAATTTATGATTAATTCTCACCCTAAGCATAATAATATTTAGCTCTAACTAGACCGCCTATCAACCTATGGTGTTCTTCTTCCAACAATTAATGGATCATCATGCATCACCATCGTATGAAAAAACACTCTCATTATTGGATTATTCCCTAGCCCTTCCACCCTTTTATTCTCTCAAAGGAAAATCAAGGAAGAACAAGAAGAAAAAAACGGGTAGAAGCCTACAAAATCCATCCTCATATTACATTCTCAAACAGTGTGGTGCTGTTGAAACATGCCCTCAATGTCAAGTCCCTTCAGCTTCACCAATGACTCAACATGTCCTTTCAACGTGAGAACCCTCTTCCCCTTTTTTGAAACTATTATTCAAAACAATTTTTCAAAACGTGAGAAACATAATTTTGATATTATTTGAACTTATCGATTATTCTTTAAATTTAATGTTTTTGTGTTTTTTTTAAAAAAAAAAGAAATTTAAACATGTTTTTCGTGTTTGCTAGAACAAAAAACTAGACTCAAAATTTCGTAATCATTTCTGTTAAATCAAAAAACTTTCATGATAAGTATAATCTCATTTTAACCTTGATTTGTTTAAAGTTATGAGGTTTATGCATAGATTGGGTGCACGTTGTTACAATTACCTTCCAACTTTAGCGCCAAAGCCTATTGTGATTCCCTCTCCCCTCTTCCATAATCCTTCTTTGTTGTGAGGCAGTCTGGATAAAAAACAAATCAATCGTACTGCAAAACCCTCTTTCCCCTTGTTCATACCTCATTGATGTAGTGGTATGATACCTTATTTTGGAGCAAGGTCTCCATGTATGTGATTATATCCCACATTGGATAGAGGAGAAACTTCTTGGTATTATATAAGTATAAACTCTTCTCAACCTAATAAACGAGTTTTAAAGTCGTGAGGACCTGAAACGGACAATATCTACATGGTTGGACCGAGTCGTTACAAATAGTATCAGAACCGATCCCCGACCTTGATGTGGGGGTCTGTTCCGTTTGGCCTAGTAGAGGGTGTTTGCCGATGTTGTGTCTGCATAAGGGGTGTGTTTGTGATGTGGGGATTTGCTCCTCTCAACCTATGAATTTTAAAACCATGAGGGCTCCTTAGACTTGAAGTGGACAACATCTATATCATTGGGCCGAGTCGTTATAATGCATGCTATCGAGAGGAATGTAGAAGATAGCACCGTAGAGCCCGACAACTACAAAAATAATTTATGGTTTATATCACTATTTATGTGTGTGCATATTTTCAGCTGGCAACACCATGCTTGCAGAATTGGAGGAAGTTTACAGGATCCTCAAGGATCTAGATCTTCAAAAGGAGGAAATGGAGGTAGAAGGCTATATTCCTGACATAGATGAACAAGAATCGGAACCGGAACCGAGACCGATCGGGGAGAAATATGGAGGCTTTCCATTGCTTCTGTAAATGCTCATGAAATATTGTATTTTCATCACATATTTATGAGTATATTAGACTGGTTTAATGGCAGATATATATAATCACATGAAACAATAAATTTTTTTTAATGCGAATAAAGATGGGGGGCATTGCTTCCTTTATGAAATCGATCTGTTTACTAGCTCTATTACTAACCACAAAGATGATACAAATAGCTAGAATGAAAGAATAATCCATTAGGCATTACAGTTTGTGAGGGTAAACAATGTAGCTGCACCCTTTAGATCATGGTCTTGAGCATGTCGAATGGAGTCATTTTCTTCCTTCATTATGCCTCTGCCTTCCTTAAAAACCACTTCATCACTGCCATTTTATTCAAGTTCAATGTCAGTAACCAGAACTGAAAAACTGAAAATTCCTGAAAATGAGAAAGAAATTAAATCAAAGTTGCCTATAAAATCAAAAGGTTATCCACCCAATATGCATTAATAAATCATCTCATCATTTCGCATGTCAAACCCAAAAAGATCTAATAAGTGATCACGGATATGTGAAGTGCGAGGACCCTTATCATGAAGAAACTTTTGGGAATTGTATGAATGTCAAACAACCAAAAATCAACCCAAAAAAGATTAATATATACATTTGGATTTGATGATGAAATGACTATGATATGGGTAATTTTGGATTTATCAAAACATAGCTACTACACAAAAACTAGGTGCAAGGAACCTACCAAATTGACCTAGTAGATAAATTAGGAATACATAAACAAAAACAACAATTGAGTAGAAAATGACCATGTTATGTATCACATGTGAAATGACCCATCATATGAATAGCCATTTACCCCTCCAACACTACCATTCTAACTCCATTAACTAATCCTATAAAACCTTAAAGTCAATAGCAAAGTAAACCTACAATGGCTTTTAGGAGATTCGAATGAGTGATCATTAGGGGGTAAACCTAAGACCGGATCAACTGAGCTACTCTTTAGGTTAAGCCAAGACCAATTATATAATACCCATGAAACTCTTGTTTATGTATTGTGCCAATTAATTACCAATTTTGTTAACTAAAAGAAATCTAAGCGGAATTTTTCATCAAAGTTTAATTAATTCATATTTTATACATAGAAATGGACGGTAAATACTTCTAATAACGAATGAGATTCATGAACAAATTTTGCTGAAATAGAATCATTAAACGCTCACATTTCTCTAATACATAATAATTAATTAGATCATTATTTCTCTAATATATGACAACTAGATCATCAAATCAACTTTTGATACCAACCTTATGTGATCCACATCAACGCCATCATCATAATCTGCATGCATATCCAGCAAAGGTTTGATATCATCAACATCAACATCAACAAACCCGCCGTCTTTTACGTGCAAAGAATCAACCACATCATGCATGGTCCATGCGTTAATATCTTGGTTCTGACCATGATGTTGTTGTTGCACCACATAATTATTATGATGAGGATTTAGAACAAAATTTTGTTGTTGATGATGATGATAATAAGAACTCAACGGATCGGCGGCGGCATCGATCGATTCCGGAATCGTCGAATGCTGCGGTTGTTGTTGGTGGTGGTTGTGGGCGGCGGCGGCGCGGTACAGGGCCAAGTGTTGGAGGACGAGATCGAGCTCCGCCTTGGCATAATCGATCTGGCGCTGGAGATCGCGGATGATCCGGTAACAACCGCCGACAGGGTCAGCGGCGCGGACGTCGGACTGGAAAATGATGGTTCGCATGGCTTCGTCTTTGTCAGGAGGGGGGAGGTGGCGGATGAGTTTGGTGATTTTTTTGACACCGAATAATTTATGGGAGTTGAGGAACTGGGGCTGGCGATCGTGAGGAAAATAAGGGGCGAGAATGCAGTCAGGGCCGCATTTTCTACGTTGGTGTTTGCATGCAGCGCAAGCTTGGGTGCCGTTACCAACCCTGCTTGGAACGCTCATTTGCTGCGTTTCCGCCGGATGATTTTGAGAGAGTTGGGGGTGTTTCCTCCCTGTGATTCTCTCTGTTTTTTCTCCCTTTTTTTTGGAGGTGGAGTGGGGGGTAATGGGAGATGGAGAGAAAGGGTGAGGTTTGTTACTATTATTATTATTATTATTATTATTATTTATTATCGAAACAGTTATTAATATTATTATTAGTTTGCTTTTTTCTTTTTGGTTTACTTCCTATTCACATCCTATTACATGGTTGTATTACTTTATTCTTCTACAAAGTATGTACTTAAAAGACATCAAATAACCCAATATAATATTTTATATGGTTTTTTTTTGAAAAATAATCAATCTTGGACAAAAATGTCCTTCATTTAATGTTTTAACATTGTCTCTTAGCTTCTACAAAGCATGTACTTAAAAGACATCAAATAACCCTATGAATATAACATTTTCTATGTTTTTTTTTGAAAAATAATCAATCTTGGACAAAAATGTCCTTCATTTAATGTTTTAACATCGTCTCTTAGTGGAAGGATTATTTTTATGAGAAATTAAAGAATATATATATATATATATATATATATATATATAAGTATATATATATATATATATATATAGTTGGAAATATTGTTAAAATTTTAGATAAATTTTGGACGTGAGAAGCAAGCAGATGGAAAGTAGCAAAAATTCATTGTTTTTAGCGATTTTTTGGAAATTTGTTTAATTTGTGATAAACAAATATTTAGGAATAAGAGGTTTTTTTAATACTTTAATTTGTTTAATATATATATATATATATATATATATATATATAGTATATATATATATATATATATATATATATATATATATATATATATATATATATATTATCTCTTTTAGTTTTATATTGGCTCTTTAAAATTCTTTTTCATATTTATCTTATTAATCTTATTTCCAAAGAACTACTATTACTTTAACTTTATTCTTTTTATCCTTAATTTATTCTTTTTATATTTATCTTTCTCGATTTATTTTAATTTTAAAATATTAAAAATATAAACTTATTTTGTTACTGCTTAACACTAAATTGTTTTCACTAAACTCAAATCTCAGGCCCCTCCTTTCTCTATGCCAACAATTTTGAAATAATGAACCTTCTACCACATGAGTTCATAAGCAAATATAAACTTATTTAGAAATTATTGAAATAAAAACAATGAAGTTCTAAGATTTGATAAATTTATATTGATTTAATAAAATAAATTATTAATATAATTTATAAAAATTTATACCTCAATACCAAAGGTTATCACTATATATTTGTAATAAAATTTTAAAAAAATTAAAATATAAATAAAATACTTTAAATAAAAAGGAAATGAGATACTGTTAAAAAAAATTATAAATATTATTATTATTTGTAACGGTGTCAATTATCTTCAAAAATAACTTTAATATACATTATTACTTATATATATTTTTTTATTAAGAACCTTAACTTACCGATTTAGGGATTATGTATAAAAAACAGTTTTAGGGATTTAATTCCTTTTTTAGGTTAATTTGTGCAGTAATTATCCCACACTGGCCTTCAACGTTTAAGTAAGACCTGTATATTTTGTTTAAGTGAGACCTATATTTTTATTAAATGTCATGTCAATAACAACTAACAGTCTTCGTTAGCTTGGGGAACCTGGGTAGAGAATAGGTGTTTTTCAAACATTAAGTAAATTATTTTATATAATTAAAGATAGGAAAAACACATTCTCAACCTTCATGGACTTTGGCATTTTTTTTATGTTTACTTCCTGCACTTTAAAATATTAAAAATTAAAGTCTTTTATTAATTGTTGTGGTAACTTGTGTTATCTATTATTTTAACGCTGTTATTTACCTTTTCAACACAATCCCTCACATTTTCATTTTTGTTATATCCGAAAATTGACTTTTTGAATGTGTATTTTTAAAATTTAGTTAAAAATTAAAATAATGATTTTTTTTTTTAAAAAAAAATTGTTTTGGTTTGATAGGATAATGATTTTTATTTAAAAATTAATTCACTCATTAAATAAAAATTTATTTTTTTATAGATAATATATTAATTTAACATGTATATTGATGATGATTTTTTCCTATGATATTTATTTTTTAAGATAACTTCAAAATAAATTACGATATGATAATAATTCTTATTTTATTTTTTATAAATTTATTAAAATATAATACAAAATTATCTATTAAAAAAATAAAATTTATTGTTATAAATACTTTCTGTGCTAATTTAAAAAATAAAATTTTGACAGGTAAACACTTTTAGCTATCAAATAATTAAAAAATAAATACTATAAGAAAAATCATCCTCATTATAAATCTTGAATTCATATATTATCAACAAAAAATAAATTTTTATCTAAACTTTCAGAAAATAAAATTTTAAATAAAAATAATTATCGTATCCAACCCAATTTAAAAAAAAAAATTTATCTTTTAATTTATTCAATATTTGTATAACATTATAAAAAAAATTATAAAAATAAAAATAAAAATATTATTACAAACGATTTATTTTTATTTTTGAAAAATACTCATGGAAAATCAGTCCTCATTATAAATATTATTTATAAAAATTTAAAGTTTTATCTCAGTTTTGAGAAAATTATTTTTTAAATAAAAATAATTAACCTATCTAACTAAAGAAATTATCTGATTTTTAAAAAAAAATTCAAATACACTTGCAAGGAATCAATTTTCATGTTTTTGATAATATAAGAGGTTAATTTTAACATTTCAAAGTTGAGAGACTAAATGTGACCAAAAGTGAAAGTGTAGGTGATTAAGTTGGAAGGGTAAACAACAATATTGGAATGATAGATAAAAGAAGGTTATCACAACCTTTGGAAAGGACTTACTTTTCATATTTTGGCTTGTGCAGGGGATTACGTGCTGAGAATGCATTATTCCTTAAAGATATTTATGTAATTTAAATATAGGAAGAGGCCGGGATCACATAAATGTTTGCTAGGAGAAAATGTCTCATATAGTTTTCTAAAAGAAGCAAGTACAAGAGCAAAAAAACCTCTAGATCTTATATAAATATGTTAAAATGTTATGAAAATTTTGCTTAGGAGAATGCATGTTTCTCTATTGATGATGACCCTTCCTTGTGTTTTTAGTAGTTGGATTACGAGATTTTTGATAGCGATGATAAAACCCTAGAAATCAATGGGCATGATCGATGGATCACGTGACTAAGACCTTGTCATGTTTAATGTATTGCATGTAGAACACACATGAGAGCGAGCATGGCCCTAATGCTTTCGTTTTTATTTTATTTGCTTTTTAAAAACATTTTTGTTATATTATAAAGATGGTGATGAGCTGGGAGAGCATATTGAGCCTTGGAGTTGAGCAAGATCCCATATCAAAAACTAAATCATTGAAGAATAAAACAAGAAAATGACACAACAGAAACAATAATGAATTGTTACCTCTTTTTTAACTCTTGTAGTGTGAGAGGCAACACAAACCGATAGAAAAACAGGAACAAACACAAAGACAATGTAGCTCCATATGTTCACTTATTTTTTATATAAAAATGACATTGACATTGCCATTCTTGTAACAAAATTGCCAATAATTCAGATTCCTTGATTTCAAGGGTTTGTTTTATCTCCAAAATTAAGGTTTATACAATGGAAAATTTTGTATATATGCATGTGATACATATTACACACACAAGTTTCATGTAATCATGTTGAGGCCTTTCAAAGTTACCAGAGCCTTTTGGATTTAGGTTGGATAATTTTGTATTATTGAGAATGGGTCATAATAAATGGTATTAAACCCCATCTTTGATCCTAATGTGGGAGTTTGTTTGATCTCGTATAAGTTGTCCCACGTGTAAGAACGACAGTGATTATAATATCTTATGTTGGATCGATGGAGGATACACCTGCCTCGAAGTTAACGATGAAGTAAATCCTCAAATGATCTTAACGAAACTCGAACTAAGGACCATTGTAGAGCAAACTCAAAGATGAAGCATGAAGTCAATCATCATAATGAAACCCTAATTTGAAAAATGGCATTGAAAACATCAGCACAATCAGTCATAGTCCTACATACATTTTCAAGTGTATACTGTACTTCCCTCCAGAGTTCCTTTATTTGTATGATGATTTTTTTATAACATTTTAATATATTTATAAAAATTACAAATTAAAAATTATTATGATAAATAATTTTTTTTAATTTATTGTTAAAAAATAAAATACACGAGAACGAATCATTGCTGTTATACACGTTAAATGCATATATAATCTACGAAAAAAAAATTATCCAATTTTTGAGAAAAATATTTGTTAAATAAAAATAATTATCCTATCAACCAATGAAAATCAAATTTTAAATTTTTATTCAAAATTTGAGAAAATAATTTAAAAAAAAATACATGTGATTTAATTTAATTAATATGAAAATGAACCATGAGAGTTTCAATTAGCATATAAAATATGATTTTCTCATTCTCTTATTTTTAGAGTTTGAAAATCTGGTTTTTTCTTAATATAAAAATATTTAGTAAAAGCATTATGAAAAAACTAACTATTTTAGTCTTTCTATCAGCAAAAAAAATAAAAAATAAAAAATTCAGCAATAAGTTACCAAAAATTTAAAAAGACTAAGGGTATAAAGTCTAAAAGAAAATTGCATTTAGCAAAAAAAAAAAAACAAACAAACACCACCCAAAAATTGAAGGGAAAATGGTCACAACAAACATATTGTTTACATGTAACAAAAGGTATTTAACTTTTCAAAACTCAACTACCCTTGTTTTGCTTTTTCTGGTTTTTTTTACTCCATCACTAATGCCACGGCGGAATCCCCCCTCTATGCTCTCCTCTGACTTCGCCACCGACAGTCAAATGCTTGCTCAGTTTCTTAGTTTCTTGTTCCTCTATTTTGAAGAAAATTAATAAATACTGCATCTTTGATTTGGTTTGATTATTATATTGTAATTTGTATTTTCCTAGGGTTGTATAGCCTAGCCTATATAAGACCTCTTGTACATGTAATTTACAGTTTTTAATATAAAGACTCAAGTCTTTCTTCATGGTATCAGAGCAGGTTTTCTGATTTTTTTTTCCGTCGCTTCCGTGGTCTAGGCAATCTCCGCTTTGCCACCTATTGCAATTTGTTTTTTTCCGACAAAACTACGCTTGATCCTGCCTACGACTTTTTGCACGTCACGCTTGACCATTGGATCGAAAATTTGATCGTGCGTGCATTATGACTTATTTTTGCGTCAAGATTCCATTTTTGGTGTCTGTTTATTGATTCGGAATTTCGATATGCCAGGTGATGAGATTTCTCATCCGATTCATGTTGTTTTTAATGGAGATAATTTTGCTCGGTGGTCTCAAGCCATGCGTAGTTATCTCAAATGCCGTTAAGTCGCGGGTTTTATGTCTTTGGTGACCATCCCCATTCCGGCAGTAACAAGTGGACAAAGAAACTGATTCTGCCTATGCCATTCGGATTGAGTATTGAGAAAGTGCTGATCATCAGATCATCACTTGGTTTCGTAATACATTTATTCTATCAATTGTTGCTGAGTTTGGCAACATTGATGTATATACTAAAGGATCAAGAACACTTACTCGTTGTTCCTGATCGGTATGAAAAACTTGACAGACCGATATGTCTTCACGTTTCAATGTGTAACTCCACTACTAGAATCGGGAATTCTTTCACGCCCAAACACCTTTGGCTTTTCTGTGCAAAAAAATCTGATTTTCTTTTTCTACAAAACATATGTTGGATCCCTTCATTTTTCATCTCTCTCATGTACGTTTAACGTACATGAGCAGTTGAGAGCAGTTGTCTCCAAGACAACTGCCTCAACTTCCTTAGGTATATGGGCTGGGTTGAGTCTAGCCCACATGGGCGACCCAGCCCAAGTCCAACATCTCCCACTCGCCCATAATGGGCTGGACTCATATCAATCAATGTGATAGAATTTTATACTTGCACTAGAAATCATTCATACAAGCGGAAAGGATCAGGCGACCTGAAGCACACCGATGATGGGAGCTCCACATAGAAACCCCATACAAAGCTTTATATCGAGACATCAACTCAAAATATAATTAATCCCGGGAAGTGTAATTAGTATACCTCAAACATTTTAGAACAGATACAATTGAGTATTATTCAATCCTCGGGCAATTCTATAAATTAATTCATCAAGCAACGGCAACAAGTATTCTAAATCATATCAAACACTACAAAAATACCGATGAAGGGCGATTTTAGCGCGACGACATATCCGTTAGAAATTAGCACGATTAGCTTAATTTTAACCAACTTAGCGACCGATTATCGACGGATAATATTCCACGCCAAAATAAGGCGGAAGTCGGGCGGAGCTATTAGATAGCGACGGATATCGGGCCTGGCCGTTATATTAGCTACGACGATAATATTTCACAAGAAATTGGCGCGTGAAGTTGGTCGACGATTAGGTAGCGACGGATTATCAGTTCGTTATATTAGCGACGGATTATCGGTTCCGTCGCTATAGAACTTTCAGTGGGCTTTAGGTTGTAATGAATCTGCCGCTAAATTTAGCAAATGTTTAGCTATTTATATTTTTATGAATATTGCTTTGATTCAAGAATAGCATGATAAAATGTTCTCGTATACTAATATTTTTAAACTATTTTTAGTTATATATTAATATTATTTTTCTCATATGGTTATAATTATTTTTTTTCTTACAATTAATGGAACTTTTAATAAAAGAATTTAAAAAATATTATTTATTGAATTAATCATTTAAAATTTGGTTGCTAACTCGTTTTTTTGTTACAACGGAAGCAAATTTATGCTAATCTTTCAGTAATGTATTATAATAGTTAGTAGTTATTTTTTTGTGAAACAAATTATTTATCAAATAATAATTATATAATATAATAAATATGAAAATAATAACAATAAAACATATATAAAATAAATAGAAAAGTATTACTAAAATAGAAATCTTTATTATAAAATGTAAAATTTTTCTATAGATTCATATTATTTCTATTTACAAAATATAAATAGGAAGAATTATGTACAACATGCCAGACTATATTTATATTTTTAATATAACTTTGGTATCATTACTTTTACCAAAACAATGCCCTGTTTATTTTAGACGCACAACTACGTCGTTTTGAGCTTCCCTAAGTCACTTTATTTTATTTTTTTGCGAAATCCCCTAAGTCACTTTAACCTAAACCTAAAACCTTATTCTCTTCAGTTTTTTTTTAGACAGTAGCCTAAATTCCCCAAGCCGTTCCAATCCAATGTAATTGCCGCCCATCACTGCCGCCCATCATCGCCCCACCGCTATCCATCACATCTTCAATACCGCCACAGCAGCACCAGCTCACTATTTTCTTCGCTTTGCTCAAAAAGTCTTGTGTTTTGCTTGCAAAACTCTGGCACGTAAATCGCGAAGACCACCTGGGGTTGTTACCGAATCGTGGATGTGTCCGACTATTACCTGCGGATGATTTTATTATTTTATTGGTATGTTGTTCTTCTTCTTTGATATAATCTCCGCTTGATCTGTTTGTGATTATTAGCACTTAAATTCCAATTTCTAATAAGTAAAGAAAATCGTAATTTTGATTACAAATGGTAATTCCAAAGTAAAAAAATGTAATTAATTTCTAGATCTTGATGACCTAAACTAGGATTGCACCGCTGGAATCCTCCTCGTGAAATCTAGTTAGCACGTGAAAATTTCGTAATTTTCCGAGATATCATCGCATCGCCGAGGCATCGGCGCTTCGAGTGCCGTGTAAAACATTTTCCCCTCGCTTAATAAAGTTTGTATATAACACGTACCATGTTCCGGCGGGCGGTACGAGTAGAGAAATGGATGAAAATGGACGTCGAGGTAGTGCCAATATCAAATATGGTAAAAGAGGGACGTGAATGGTTGCTAGATTCGATTAAGTCACAAGAGGACTAAATAGGGAATAGTCTTCTTCCCCCTCATTAAGTCAAATGAGAAAAACGTGAGAGGCTTTTCATTTTTGGGAGATGCAATGACGCCATTTCTTTGAGAGCTTTTAGAGAGAGAGGGTGCTTCTCTCTAAGATCCCCGCAATCGACTCAGCTGGATTTTTGACGGAGCAAGAAGGGAACGTTTCACGCTGAGTGTGCCACGCTGCGGACTCCTCGATTTGTGAGTTTTAACAAACTCCAAGAGGTAGGATTTTCTCCTCATTTGGGTTTTTTACTTCCCATTTAAGTGTTTTACCAATGTTTCCTATTAATGAGGCCGAGGGATCACTGATCGTCCCAAAACATGGACCTAATTATTGGAAATTTTTTAGAAACTGAGAGGCCGTTTTCTGAAAGAATCCCAATTTAGGCTACTTAGTTTGATATTGTGTTGATTTATGTATACTTGTGCTTTGTATGTATAGTATCGAAAATGGTCGAGAAAATCCGGTTCACTAAGGAACCGATGTTTTAGGGATTTTTCTGAATAGTAACGAGGGCTCTCACTATTCCATTAGTGTTCTTAAAAATATATATTTTTGTGAAAATATCGTTAAGTTGGTCGAGTGGATTTAAATTAAATTACTGTGGTATGATCATTAAATTTCAAGTGAGCTTAATTCTTGATGTGTGAATTAATTAATTTACATGACATGATTTGTGTGAATTGTTTGCTTTGTAACATATATGCATGTTTATATATTTACATGAATCTAGATCGTAGTGGGATTGGTAATATGCATTCCATATGCACTGAACATCCTAGGACTTTAGGTTAGTACGAGATGAGTCTAGAGGAAAATGTCTGAGGGTAGTAGTCTAAAATTATTAAGTGATCGGAGGGTAGTCTAACTTCTTAAAAATATCAATCGTCGGAGATGCCCAATTGATATTCATCGGAGGGTAGTCCACAAACAATTTATATATCAATCGTCGGAGCGGCCCAATTGATATATATACATCGGAGGGTTGTCCACTATTAAAACTAATATTCTCATACGAGGCTTAGGCGAGTGTGAGAGCTCTGTGAGGACTCGGATCCGAAGCTACCGCGTAGACATTCAAATAGATCATGCATTTGCTTGAATGTGTGTTTATTTTGGGAACATTGCACTGCACTTAGGTGGTGAGTATCCCACTTATGGCGATTCTCCTACCGAGCTTTAGCCACTCCCGTCGTGATCCCCTTTACAAGTGCGTGAGCGTATAGGAGACGGTCATTCCAGAGGCCGAGCGCTTAGAAGAAAGTCGGAATGTGGTTTTGTTGATGTTTACATGTATTAGAACTCCTTAAGTTTCATTATATGTATTGTATAAGAGTAGTTTATTAACTCAAATCATTGGATATAGTTTGGATATGCATATCGAAAATCGTTATGGGCCCAAGTGGCCATATCGGATATATATCGCATATATTGGGACCGTCAGATGTGTTTACGCAGTGTCAGGATTTGGGCAGCCCCCGTACAAAGGAGATCGCCTAATTTTCTAAAGTGGCGCCGGGTAACCCGACCTCCACTCAGATTCAGCGGTCAAGGGTAGTCAACGGACCCTGCTTTAGGGCGTCACAAATACATCGAGCCCAGGTATACGCCTACCCAGGGCTCGAGGGATCGGGCTTCAGCCATGTCCAGCAGTGTAGCGACATCACCACTAAGTGCGGTTCGGCGTCGTAGTTTAGGGTATGAGATTTTCTTATCTAGGAAATCACTCGGACAAAACTAGGACACTCCGCATGTACCGTTTATGTTTTGTGTGATTTGATGAAATGTTGTATGAATGCTACGTAAATTTGGCATGACATGCCAGATTCATGTTACGAAGTTAGGAAATCCTCAGGTGCTTAGTGATTAGCACATAGAACACATCGAGTTTTATTGTGCTGAGTAACCTGAAGAATAAAATAAAAGAAATAAATTTTTTTAGAAATTTATTTGGTTTATCGAAGTAATGAAATGAAATCGTAATAAATTTTACTTGGTTGTTGTTAGATCGTAAAGTTTTGAGAAAATTTCGACAACACGTCCTAAAAAAAAAAATTTTTATAAATTTATTTGGTCATGAGATGAAGAAAATAATTTTCTAAGGTTTTGATAAAGATAAAACTCAAGAAGACTGAATAAAATAATTTTTATAAATATATCGGAAGTTGTATGTATGCGCGGGTTAGGCTATCGCATCAGCGAGTAGCGTAAAAGAAAAAAATTTTTTTTTCGCAAGGCAGAAACCGGATCGAGGAGAGTCAGGTCGCTGACATCCTTTGGTGTCACGACCGGCGGTAGTGGACTCAGTTTGGTTTGGCGAGGCTGGCGATCAGAAGTGGTGTCGCTAATTCCTCGGCCCCGCTTGGTTAGAGGAAACGCGCCGCCATTACGAATTTGATGTCGCCACATGGGCGGCGCATGAGCAGGTGCTCGATGTCGCTTACATCATTGCAGGTTTACATGGTGGCAAGTATTAAGCAGGGATGTCGCGACATCATTTTGATGTCGCCATGGGCGCGGCCGTGTGGGCAGAGCGTGTCGCTACTCCGCCGAGGTCGACTCGATTGTTCAGTGGTGTCGCGACACCAATTTGATGTCGCGACATACAGCTTCGTGGAGGTCGCCACTGAACCGGCGTCGCGATTCGGCCTAGGGTGGCCGCTCGGGCGTGTCACGGCTGCGCACGCCAGCGATGCGCCGACCGCGCCGGGCCGCGCTCGCGCGCGGCACGCCCGACGCTTGTCGCGGCGCGGCGCCAGTCGCCACGACATGGGCACCGCGCGCGCGCAGGCCCGCCGACCGGGTTACGGGTGCGCACCGGCACCTAACCCGGGCTTGTGATGCTAACGCTTAGGTCAATGTTTGACACGGTTTCATGGACACCGGCTCATGAGCACCTCATAGAAAAATACAAAAATTTTAAAAATTTTCTTCTTGAGGGTGATTTATGAAGTATATGAAATATTCATATTGCATTTACTATAAATGCATCGACGTAGTGTGTGAATTTTCGTGTGTGAATAGTATCTCGAGGTCAAGCTATGTCTCGTGAGATACTTCATGAATTCTAAACTCATAATTAGATAAAATCTCAAGAAAATAAACTTTTCAAAATGAAATTAAAAAATAAATTTTTGCTGAAAACAATATTTAAAAAAAAAAAAAAAAATTATTTAAAAAAGATTCCCGGATACGCTTTCAACGCCCGTATTTAGATGGAAAACAATAATGTGTTTGTGTGTTTTGAGTGTGACATTCTAAGTTTATAAACGGTCGGGCTGTGAGGTCGAAGTGGTAAATGGGTCATCACCTAAGACTCCAACCATTTCTAGATTCTTCCTGTGAGACAATCGCATTTTTTTTTTAAAGTAAATATTTGACAAATCCTGACATTTGATTAATTGAATACGTGTAGTATGTGGTTAGTGTGGTGACCAACAAAGTTACTAATGTAAGTCCTATCTTTGGCTGATCGGATTATTAACAAATTGAATTCTTTGAATTCAAAAAACGCAGCTCTCGTGAGTAGTAATCGAATTAAAAAGAGAGACTCATGAAAGGGAATGTCACCGCTTTCAAACAACAAATGTCTCCCCGCTTTGATTAAATTCTTTTTTTTTTTTTTTTTTTTGTTTAACTGGGTTACGAATTGAAGCTAGAGCTATAAATTTTTTAAAGAATCGTATTAAAATCATAAAATTTTATTAATTTATTGTTTAACAAAAATTAAAATTAAAGGTAACATGTAATTGTTCAACCTAATCTTAGTAATTGTAGAACCCTCAACTCTGACCTCTTATTAGAAGCCACTTTTTTGGGGCAATAAACTTAGACTTCTTTAGGGCTGTTTCGTAGCTAAAAATTTAAGAAATAAAATGTATCAGATCAATAAAAAAAATAAAGTTAACTAAACTCTATTAATTAAGTTTTTGGTTTTTATTTTATACAAATCTTAGTTTCACTTCGATTTGGTTTACTAAATACAAAAATCGGGCGTGTTTCTGGCATTAAAATAATACTAATATGTGGTTTCGATTAAAATACTAATATATATATATATATATATAAGTTATCGGATTCGTTAATTAAAAAAAAATTAACCTAAAAATTTGCTAATCATGTTGATAGTTAGGTTTTTAGCTTATATAGATACGAAATTAATTATCAATTTTTTGGGCTTGGTATAATTCGCTTAACATAAACCATGTTCACCCTCGCTTGACGCAGCTACCACCGCTGTAAGTCTTATTTTGGCTCGAGATAAAAGAGCAACTATAGAGGAGGCATTGGAGAGAATCGATTATCTCCGCTTTGAATTGAGCTTTCTTCCTAAGCTAGATTTTGATTTTCTTTTAGATTATGGATTGATTCATTTATACTTATTTTGGATTTTCTTTTAAATTATGAATTTATCCATGTTTAGAAAAACAGACCAGACGACAAAGTGGATTTCCATTTCATCCGATGAAAGATGGTGCTTTTAACTATGGAGTTCGAAGTTGGCATTGAGGGATTCATTAATTTTTCACTGAGTCACCCAGAATTGATGGACCGGAGTAGGATTCGGTGTCCATGCGATCATCGTAAGTGTCAGAATCGAAATTTTCAAGAGGCGGATACTGTGAGATATCATCTAGCAAAGTATGGATTTGTCCGTGACTATTATACTTGGTATCTACATGGTGAGCCTATCGGTGAAGATAACGGGGGAACTCGATGTCATTTTCAATGAAGTCATGCATTTAGGATTTGTCAATCCTCAACTACAATGCTTTTTATACACGTTGAATGATGCCATTCGCCTTCCTTTAATCCAATGACATTGAAGAGGACCCAACCCAACAAATGGGCAGTAATAAGTTTGAATGCCGAAAGCGTACCGATCAGAGATCCGCCCGGCAATAGATATCATTCAAAGTTATCTGCTGTTGCGAGATTGTTGAACATTAAATCTGAACACCATTTATCTGAACGTGCTTATGATGATATTTGTCAATTGATGTCCGAGTTACTACCATCGGACAATGTGATGATTGATAGCTTTGGCCAAAGACCAAAAATTAGTTCAGTGGCTCGGGTCTACCCGCTGAAAATCCATTGTTGCATTAATGGTTGCATGATATACTGGGGTGAAGATAGTGAACTGCAAGTTGCAAGTTTTGTCACCATCCCCGTTTCAGGAGACCAATGCGTGGATCTCATAAGCAGAAAACAAATGTTCCTTATAAAAAATACTACTTTCCTCGCTCCTCGATTACAAAGATTGTTCAGATTTAATGCCAATGCTCTCAAAGATATGAGGTGGCATGCCGAGCATGAGTCTGAAGAGCGGTGTTACGCGTCATTGTTCGTACCTGAAGCTTGAAACATTTCCAATCAAACTCATCCTGATTTTCAGAACCGAAAGTCGAAATGTTCGACCGGTTCCACCGATGGCTTTAACCATTCGGGTCAATCCGACAACAATATTCTTCTATGGCCTGCTATATTGATTTACACAATTTGCCCTATGGATGTGCATGAAAGATGAATATATGTTTTTATCTATAATTGTGCCATGGCCAAAGAATCCAAAGGGAAAATTGGATGTTTTCTTACAACCTTTAATTGCAGAGTTGAAAACATCAGGAGGTGTATACATATGACATTTCGAGGAAGCAGACTTTCAAATGAATACCGTTCTTAATGTGACAATTAGTGATTTTCCGCATACTCAATGTTGTTTCCGATGGAGTACTGGCGTGGAAGCTTGCTTCGCTCTCATTGCATAAGATTCAGCATGCATTTACATTGAGTAAAGACATCGTGGTTCGATGTAATCAATGTAAGTTCTTACCAAGACATCATCAATTTCAAGGAATAAAAATTCTTTTCAAGGGTAAAATAAAGGAGAAAAGTCGCACCACATGTCCGATCGTGAGTGAAATATTAGAGCAACCGAGCAATTGGGGGTTGAAGAGTGTCGTAAACCGATGTCGAGTCCAATAATGCTCGATTTTCAAGAGTTGCGAATGTGGATGGAGAAGTTATTAGTGCAAGAAGCATCTGGGATTTACCTTATCGAGCACAACCTCATTCGACATAATCTGCATGTCATGCATATTGAAAAAAAAAATGTCTTGATAATGTCTTCAATATCGTTATGAATGTCAAGGAAAACAAAAGACAATGCAAAGTCTAGGGCTGACTTAAAAGAGTTTTGTCGACGAAAGGTAGTTGCACCAAAAATGAGAGCACAGCAAATATCCAAAAGCTACTTATACTTCGCTGCTGATAAGTCGAGGAAAAAATTTTGTGCGAATGGTTGCGAACTTCGCCTCGACGGGTATGCCCTAACATGGCAAGATGTGTTGATATGAATAAGCTCAAATTATTTGGCATGAAAAAGCCATGATTGCCATGTGTTTATGCAAAGGCTAATTCTTAACAAGATTTCATGAACTATTGCCGTAGAATGTGGTCATCTTTGACAAAGCTTCTAGTAACTTTAAAGATCTTACATCTATAGTAATAACAGAGGGAAGACATGAGGCGACTTGGAAGATGAAATTCCTCGTTATTATTCCGGTAGTTTCGAGCGCATATTACTCCTCTAAGTTTTTTTGACAGATGGAGCATCTCCCATCCATTCGCGCATGAAGCAAGGATAGCAGTCCCTGCTCAATACCGATGGATGTACTCCTTTGAGAGGTTAGCAATCAAAATAAATCATATGAATTTGATATGTCAATCCAATTCTTAAATGACTACTTATTTTATGTAGCTTGACAAAGATTATTCTTTGTGGTACTTCAAGGTTGAAAATACGTGCGCAATAAAGTAAAAGTTGAAGGTTCTAAAATGCAATGCATATTCGTTGAGGTGAGATATTCTCATTTTGTGCTCATTATTTTGAGCCATATGTCAATACAAGACATCGAAGAGTGCCACGAAATCTAATTGTCGTTGATAGAGATGAAACTCAAGAACATGAGGGGATGCTTTCCATTTTTAAGCATGGGGGTAGAGCATTTGGCAAGGAAAAATTTCGATATCTTACTCCTGATGAATATCATGCAACTCGCACGTATATTCTATTGAATTGTGAAGAAGTAAAGCCCTATATTGAGTAAGTATCTGAATTTCTTAAAGAAATGATTGAAAACTAATTTATATATGCAAAAATGTTTATGTAATTGCTGAAACTAATGGTCATTTGCTATAGACTATTTGTGGCTAGATTAAGAGAACATCAAACTTCATATGTCATTAGTCAAGTCGATAAGCAAAACTTGATAAAGACTTTGCATCTTGCCTGAGGTACATGAGTAATAAAATTAACTATATATATATAATATATATAGAGGTATATAAATATATATATATATATAGAGTATATATATATATATATATATATATATATATATATATATATATATATTGTTGGATTTAGTTACCTATAATTTTATAATCTCTTCTAATTTTTTCTATAGGCTCATGACCCGATTTCGAATATCTTCAAATAATTCATAAAGGGACTCCTTGCAAAAAGGACCTTTTTACGAGGTGTTAAGACGCTTCTGGATATTATGTGAATGGATGGTGCTCACACTTTGGGACATGGATCAAATAAAGCAACCATGAATGCTGAGTGTGCATAAAGGGTTCTAATTTTAAGGCAACAGACTGACTTTTTAGTGGTCAACTAACGGAGGTTTTGGCGCCTTGAATACCTCGCATTACCACTGAAGAGAGTCATATTATTCAATCAAGCCGCTGGTTTCCGATCCGACACCAAGCATAGTACAAGAAGTCAAATTCTCGAAAGTATAAGCTTGCCGATGTGAAACCGCACTCGAGAAGATTCAATAGGATATGGAACCATTTATTTCAAGGAGCAAGCAATGTGTCTATTATGCATCTTATCCAAGCACAAGGAAAAAACATGTAATTGGTGGGCTGTTTGCAAGATAAAAGCTCAGGGGTCGAAGTAGCCAGAGATATCTAAAATTTTGCTATCAACCCAGGAGCATTTCAAGAGGGGATGTCATCGAAACCATTATATTGATATTACAGCAGACAAAGAACCTCAATCATTAGTTGATCACAGTTGTCCTTTGCAGACATTGATGATATAGAACTTGAAGAAAACAGTGAGGAGGTGAAACTAGAAATGTAGTCTATTGAAGAATATGAAGAATCAGGATGATGATGATAATAATGTGACCAATATTGAAGATTGATGCCTTTATATTATTGTGATCTTATGAATATATTTATAATATTGTTTTCAATTACTAGTATTTTTTTCTTGCATATGTATGTACTTTATAGTAGTCATTTTCATTATAAATGTGTTGTTTTGTAATTATGTTCATCTAAGGTATGGAGGTGGCTGAGGTCCGCTAGTTTGGAGCAGAGCTAATTCTCGCAGTCGGGGGGCAAATCGAACTCATCTCGCACCACTGGCCCCACTCTTCAAGCACCGCCCCACCCAGCCATAAACTGGAGACCTACCTTCAATGTGGGAGAACTTATCACCACCTTCCCCACAGATCGGACCGAGTCTTCTACCCATCAAGACCAGCCTGCCATCAACCACATGTGGTATCACACCTGAGAAAGAATATAGAAACAATTTGATAGGGAGACGACGCATGCTTAAAATGTTTATTATGCAAACTTATTGTTTTTTGGTTGCTTGCTTTACAAGACATAATTTATTTTCATATGAGATTTAACATTCAATATTCTTTTTGTAATTTTGGAATAGATTTTTCCAAGTGCTTCAACGGATATTGGCTAAAGAATTTCAAGCATAGATCGAAAAGGAGGGTGCAACATGGAGGTTGGTGCCGCCAACACTAAGGAGTTCTATCGGGACGAATTTAAGGTATTTCATATGTACTTGTTCTTGTTATAAACTATAACTATTATAATGGTAGCATTTTGAAATCCATCAACTACATTGCTCGAGATAAGTACAAGACAAATTCTCAGGTATTTGTATATGTACATCTAAATCTAGATGATGACTAGGAACTTAAAAAAATTTAATACCAATCTAAATTATCTTTTCTTTTCTTAGTGAGGTTTTGAGACTCGAATTTGTGACGCATTTATTCAGATATATATCTTTTTTATTCTTTTTCTTTTTTCGCAGTAGTCTTTTCTCTCAGAGTAGTAGAACTTCATCTTTTCCCCTCGCTTATTTATTTCTTTGATTCGTTTTTTTGTTGCTCAAAACTTGTTGCCAAGAAAAGATTTGGTTTAGATTTGTACCATGGCAAAGGTTTTCCTCAAAAAAGAAAAGAAAAAAAGAAAAAAAAAGAGATTCGGGTTTGACTAACAGTGGAATGCACGAGGAAAAGCTAGTTGTTGGTAAATTTAGTTTTTTTTTTGTTTGCATCATTTTGTGAAGTTTTCTTTGTTTTGTTGTTTGTCTACCCGCTCGAAAATCGACTATTATTATCGTTATGGAAGCTGTGAAAAGTTGAGAATGTGAATGCTTGTGATGAGACGAGGAAATTATACCATCGGATGGATGTGGATGTTTTTTAGTGCATATAAACTGATGGGAATGGCTAGGAGGGCTGTCAAAAGTTGAGTCTCCTTAGGGTCAGTGGAGGATTTAATGATTTACTCGGTTATTAACTTCATGATCATATGAGATAAATATAGGTTTTTTTTACTTAGATACGCTTGCATGTAGAACTTTAAATTAATTCTAATTTAATTTACATCTAGTCAAATTTGATGGCTACTGGAAACTCGAATATAAAAATTGTATTAAAATTAGAAAAAGAATTCAACTAATAATTAACTGTCAATACTAAATCAAACTACTTGATTATTTTAAATTTAGGATCGTGTTACTTCCAAATTGATTCGATGATTAAGTAGTATTTTTTAAAGAAAATAAATTATATAATTATATCAAAATTTAAATAATAAATTAGATTGAAGGTTTATTGGTAACTGTTTTTTAAAATAGTTTTAAAAAATTATGTTTGAGAACTGTTTTTTAGAGGAAAGAAAAAAATTGTTTAAGAACCTAAAATGTTTTTATAAAATGGAGCAAAAAGAGACACACATATCTTGTCTAGAGCGTTGGGATATTCAAGTGTCAGGGATATTGGCATAAGCGATGGATGCTCCTTCATCTTATTAGACAAGAAGGGATATTCATGCCCTTCCTTGTCTAGAGTGCTTGCAAAGATTCCTCGAAGGTATGTATTGTCTTCTTGCTTTTTGTTTCATTAAGAATTTGCGCGATTCCGATGTGTGCAACTACTAATTATGTGTAGTTAAGATCATTCAAACTGTTAATATTGTGCTTATTTCAAAATCACATCAGGTAAATCCACATCGTATGTGTTGGCATTTTATTTGTTGAAATATTTTTTTTTTTTCTTCGTAAAGCATGTACTGGATGATTCAAATGATGCATTAGTCAAGAGAACGCTTTATAGGGGTGGCGTGAAAGCGATATGGGGATTGGTTGTGCAAGATGCGACCGAAGGGAAAAAGAAGAACATATACCGTAAGATGTATGGGAAAAAAAGCTGGCAAGAACATTGAGTAATTCTGAATACAAAAAGAAACGCGGAATGTCGCTAAAAATCGCCGTATTTAAAAGCGGAGGACTGCACCGGTCTTTCCACACACATACAAAGTGGCTCTAGATCCAATTCCACATTGTATTGCTTTGGTAAGAATTTTAAAAATATTTTTAAATAACATTTCCTCATCATCTTATTCAACTAATTAATTTGATAATTAATTTTTGTAGGAAGGAATTGAAACGCCCCTCACGCCATTTGAAGTGTCTAAGAAGATGCACACCAAAAAGATGGTGCTTTCTGACAAAAGATCTAAGGACATCAATGTAAGATTTCAATTTTGCTTTATTAAAATAACTCAACAATTATCTTTAAATAATTATTAATTTTATAATGAATTAAATATAGGATGTCAGGAAACCATGGTTGCCTCTCGCTTTCGCTCCGAGGCTGGATTCAATCTAACCCGGTGAGTGTTACCATGGAGCCAGTTAGTATCTACAAGCGGTCGGAGGTGAGAAAAAGAGGCGAAAGGCGGTCTCGTCTCGCGCCCGTATTTTACTCCCGAGACTCGCAGCCTCTACCACTTCGCGTATGATTTTACACTGATGAACGTTTCTACACAACGCAGGAATGAAGTGGTCAAGGGTAGGGAGAGAGTGTGGTTCAAGAACTTCAACTCAAAATGAATGAAGATGTGAGATTGTATAAAGAGCAATTAGAACAACAATTTCAACAAAAGATGGAGCAGTTTGAACGTATGTTTAACGCATAGTCTCAATCCAATGCCCAGCATCCAGATCCTACCAATCTAGCTTTTACACCCCCATAACCATCTCTAGGTCGTGATCATGATCTTTAGATTATGAGTTAGTTTTTTTTTTAGACGATGATATGAACTATTATTGTGTTAAGAGTTTTCTTTAATTGTTGCAATATAATTAATGTGTTATTTGTATTACATATTTTCAACAATGTACTAAATTAATATTTGTTTTCCAATGAATGTGTGCTTTTAATATTATGGTTTAATTATTTAAAAATTAAATATATTACAAATAATTGTAAATTAATATAAAGAAAATTTAATAAAATGGTTTTTAGCGACGGAACATTTCGCCGCCAACTCGGCAGCGCATGTTAAAAATGAACTAAGCTTTGATGGATTGCAAACTTCCGCCGCTATATTGAGACGGATTTAATTCTTCTCCGCCGCTAAATTTAGTGACGAATTTCTGAAAATGACCACTTATTTTAGCGACGGATTGAAATTTTCCGTCGCTAATAATAGCGACGGATTGTTGCATTATGTCGCTATTTTTGCGACGAAAAATTAATATCCGTCGCTAAGTTTAACGACGGAAAAATTCATTCCGCCGCGCAAATATATTGATCTTTATTTCCGTGATTACGTCGCTTATTTTAGCGACGGAAAATTAAAACTACCGCTAAGTTTAGTGACGGAAAATTCACCCTTCTTCTTCTCATCGCTAAGTTGCTAAGTTTAGCCGAATACTCGATTGGTGATTACGTCGCAATTTTTTTAGCTTATCGGTATTCTGAATACCGCCGCTAAATTTAATACGCGGATTGAAAATTTTAGTCGCCTAAATTTAGCGAGGAGCCGCTTACCCATCGAATTTTTTCTCGTTTCATAACCACGTTAAAGGATTTTTATGATATTTGATTTTTGAATTACCAACGGTAAAATCCGTCGCTAAAGGGCCAGAATCTTGTAGTGAAACTCCTTCGAGTGAGATGATTCTGGCCGATGAATACAAGCAAAAAGTGTAAAACCAAAAAATGTTCTTTCTTTTGCCCTCATATCACTTTCAGATCCGACTAACCCGCTTCCTAGGAATGCACTCATGTCGAATCATTCCATGACTATAAGGATACACCCTTAAGGTAGCAAACATTAATACATCACACCGCGATATAGTCAAAAGTTGCAAGGGTAAAGTGTTGAGATCTATATCAAGATCTCTGTATGACTCACGCTGAAGAAGCAGGATCCATTCTCTACTTCCTTATAGGCTCACTCAGCACATGCGATGAAATGCATGCTATGGCAAGAGCTTTTCTTTTTCTTATCCTAAGATAAAGAACATGTCAATGCTCTCCTCGTTAGAGGTAATTTACCATACGAGTCTTAGTGCTTTGTCAACAACTATAGCTGCCAAACCCGAAATTCTCATCTTCTCACCGCATTGCCGCTAGATGACTAATTCTCACACTCGGCTTTATCATATAGACACATGAATGGTGGGGATACACTGGCATCGAAGCCTTCATTTAAGAACCTCATCTGGTTCTAACAAGACTTCAAATTAAATGTCTTTGAATTAAATTCGCCTCCCGCATCGCTTCCAAGTCAAGTAGAATCGAGCGCTATAATTCAAATATCAGCTTCTCATCTCTACTGCTTGCCTTACAAGCGCTAGAGGCTAGGCTACTCGCGGTGAGTGAGCCAATCTTAGTCTATCGACATACTTATTGAATTGTACAACTCTTACTCTTTTTACAAGATTTACCATAAAAATCAAACGTTGAATAATATGCAAAAACATTTAAATTATTCAACAAACTATAAGCATCCTAATCACTGATTACATTCTGCATAAGCCTAGGGATTTAACATGTCTAATGAATACATCCCTAGCTATTATTTGGTGGAGTGGGTCACCACTCATATTGTTTGTAGAGAAATGTATTTTAGGACTATCCTTGTCAAGAATTGCATCTCTAATATAGTGATGGTCTTCTTGATATGTTTGAATATCTTTCCATGATATTTATGCATCCTATTACAACAAACCAATGCAAAGAAGGTGTTATCACAAAAAATTGTCACGGGCTCTAATGCAGATTTGATAATTTCTAAATGCTGCAGGAAACTCCTTAACTAAATCAAGATCTTGAGTTGCCGCGAACAAGCTACGTGATTCACACTTCTCCATAGTGGACAAGGCTACACAGATTGCTTTTGCTGCCTCCCATAGTATAGCTATCATTTAGCAAGAGTTATTATCCTCGGTTGATTTGCATCGATCAAACATCACCTCCCCAATCAGTAACAGAGTAACCAATCGTGGCGAAATCCTTCCTGATATAGCATGTAGTTCAAGTTCTTCGATACCGCGAAACTTCTGATCGCCATCCGCTTTTCATCGGGTTTGATTGAAATCGGCTAAATTCAAACCAAATAACAACATACAACATATGTCGGACGCAAAACATCATTGCATAGCATCGGTCAACACTCCCACAACACCGTATAAGGTACTCGACATTTTCTTTCTCTTCTGGGAGTCTTTAGGACACATATCAAGACTTAGGCTCAAACTTCTTTTTTCAATGTGGGGTATCCATCGGCTTACATTCCCGCATGCATAACGCTCTTAACATCTTTTGATGTAAGTCTCTGAGATAAACTGGCAAGCCTTTTAGCGCTATCTCTTATGATCTTCACACCAAGCGCATAGCTAGCTTCACCTATATCTTTCTATTTCAAAGTTTGATGATAACCACTTTTATAGAGTGTCAATCATCTCTTCGCGGTTTCCAGCCTATTAAAATGTCATCAGAACATGCAAGAATATTGTAAAATTACAAAACCATCACTTAATCGCTAAAATGAAGTACTCTTAAACGTCTTCTTTCCATCATCGTAAAGCCATCCTCTCTTTTCATTGCTTGATGAAACTAATGTCTCCATTGTCTAGATGCTTGCTTTATGAATTTGTATATATGGATCTTTGAGTCATAAAACTCAGGTTTCGCTCTTAGATTCAAAACTTAAAGCTGATCCATAGATTTCTTCATCTAGTTCTCCATTGAGAAATGCATGACAACCATTTGGTATAGCACTTCTAAAGTCCATAAATGATCATAGCACCACTAACAAGCACTCGGCAACAAAGAGAATGGCCCTCACAGCTTCACTCTCTTCTGCAAAAGCTCTTGCACCCCAGCTGAGCCTTATATTTTTCATGATCCATCCTACGTGATGGTAATTTGAGAATCCATTTATTTCCAATGACTGCCTCGGGCGGGGTAGATCAAACTCAATCCTGTGAGACTTGATTAGTTCTCATTGACTCCATTTCTTCTCTTCCATAGCTTTACTCCATTCCTAGCTTTCTTGTGGACCGTATATTTCTCCTCTCAGAATTGTTTTTGGCTCTTCGTCATCCTGTGGAGCATACATCGATTATGTCAAGTTTTTCGTACCGATCAGGAAAACCGAGTAAGTGTTCTTGATCCTTTAGTATCTACAATGGTATCAGAGCTTTTCACGTATGTTTTCATGTTTGAACGATATTTTTGTGGGTCAAAACTGCAAATCGAAATTTTCTGGGAAACTTGTTGTTCTTGATCGTCGCCAAACTTGTTGTTCTCGAAATTTCTCCGGGAAATTTTCCATGTTTCCAAGGAGGCATCAAAATCCCATCAGATCTCATAAATTATAATTATGAAATTTGCTATGTTTATGAAGAATATGTGCCAATTGATGAATCGAAAAAGAGTCTGGTGGTTTTCCATTACAGAAGAATTCTATAAAGAAGACGACAACAGTGGTAGTGGATCGGGAAAGTCTCGAAATTGGGCCCTGAAAGTCCCCGCCTTAATCCTCGTGAGAGATGCGAGCCTGCAATGGTATACGCTCTGGTGAGTCCTATTTGGCCGAGATGGTGGATGGAGCTTTAGGGCTTCTACTCGAGGCTTTGTGGTTGTAAGCATAGCTATTCAAGCCATTAACATTAAATGTTATCACACCATTCCCGACCGTAGTTTGTAAAGAAATCGGGATCGTTATAACCACTTACTACTATCACTATACCAAGTGCCATGGAGGGAGAATAGATTCTTGAATGCAAGTATTAAAAACCTATATTTTCACAGGATGAGAGTAATATTAAAAGGAGTTGAGATTCTAATTTGATACAAAAAGCATTAAACTACAAGTCTTTGTTCATGCTCGAATAGAAGCATGAATTTAACTTTTGGAAAAGAACCACATTCTATTCCTCTAGCACTAAGATTCACGAGACAACTCCAAATGGGTCCCAAGCTACACAAATCATCATCAAACTTGTCGACTAAGAAAAGCATAAATTGCAAAGTTAAGGATCTCATTTTCGCATATAATCCTCAACCGCCATGAAGTCCTCTTAGCAAATTTAAAAATAGATATGAACCTCAATATTTTTCGAAAACGACACTATAATCAATGATTATGGTTTTTAATCACGTGGAATCTATAATTATAATCGGGGTACCATAATTTTTTTCTTTAAATTAATTAGTTCTTAATTTTCTCGATTATCTCTGTGATTTTTCTCGAATTTTTTTGAATTATTGAAAATTAAATTGTATATGGCACTAACTAATTAAAAGGTTAATTGATAATATATTGCATTACTCAGGTGTGTAGTGGATAAAAGAACAAATAATTTTCATTTATTGCATATAAGAAGAGTGTATTTCATATCAAGTAAGCCGAACATATAGATTATATGTATCATTGACAAATCAGGGTATCGTGGATGTTCATGAGTTCTTCATCGAGCAACAAATCCAGATTGCGCTCGATGCTCTACTGCATTTAATGGGAGCTACCACTGCCTTGAAACAAAGGTTGAGCTCTTTAGACTCCTTTAATACTCGGCCAAGAGGATATACTGCTTGAGAGGGAAAGACAGCTAAAGGCTATGGGTATTCGTCGGACCGACGGCGCAAGGTGCTCGAACCCGCCGCGATCTTCGCCCGTGGGTATGAGGAGTATGGTCGGGTGACATAGTGACGATAACTTAGGATGACATTGTCGGGCGATCCTGATTATGTACCTGACATGTGATCTATTTTTTTTAAGATCATATTGTACATATTTCCAGTACATTTCTTAATGTATGTACATATTTATGCACTTGATGTACATATTGAATGTTTTTCATCAAAGACATGTTTATTGTGTATTTTTTTTAATTTAATTACATTGGATGAGCATGAATGGAAATATTCTGATAGTGGGAGGTTTTTAGGTTGGTAGATTTATGCAATATATATTCACTCTAATAAATTCAAAATGTTATGCATGTTTAAATTAAATAATAATAATTGACTATGCCTTAATGGGGTGGAATTGATTGAATGTGTAACATTACTTTCATTGTTTCAAGTGCATGTGTTAAATTATTATTAATTAATTTAGTACATTGTAGCAAAACATTTTGGTAATTGAATCGTATAAGATCCTAATTTGCACTGTCTCTATATAGATTGAAATGGTCAAATAAAGAGCATTGTCGCTGACTTGAACCATGGAGATAAGCTGAATGAAAAGAATTACGATGTTTGGCATCGTAAGATTCAGTATCTCTTGGAGGAGCAAGACATGCTGGAAACCATTACACAACCAATGGCTGAACCTGAGCAAGGCACTACTGCTCAACATAGGCGAGACTTGGAAGCCTATCAAGACTACAAGCGTAAAGATCGTGTTGCTCGCATTTTGATGCAGAGTAGCATGAAAAATGATTTGATGCTGTGATTTGAGAGGCATCGTTCAACACAAGCAGTTTGGGATGCCATATGTCTGGCTATGCGGTGGAAATCCTCAACAAATAAGACTTCGGGCTAGTTAACCCTCAAGTTTGATGGTTATAAGAAGCGCCAGAATGACACCATGAGGCAGCATCTTACGATCATGTCTAACATGATCAGTGAATTGAGGGTTACAGGGTGACATGACCGACGAGCAAAGAAGTCCAATCTCGTTATTCGCTCGCCGAGCACTGGGAACACATGCGTGTTAACCTTACCCATACGAGAACATCAAAACTTTTGAAGGATGTTGCTCGCCATGTTGAGCTTGAGGAAGATCGTCTTCTCTCCGAGAAGTCTCGCACGAAGCTTTCATAATCAATCCAATACAGGAGCAAAGGCTCTGTGATAAAAACTGGAAAGGTAAGGGTTTCAAAAGGGCAAAAAGAGGAATGGCAAGTTCTAGTGGACAAAGCGCAAGCGTGGGAAACGCGTGGCATGAAAAGCGTAAAACAAGAACTGCTTTTTAATCAAGGGCAACCTCGGTCACTTTGCTCATGATCATGATCAGCCAAAGGTATTGCTTACACAAACTCGCCTCCTCTAATTCTGAGAGCAGTTAGTAACGCTAATGCTTGCCAGATCGCCTCGACTGTAGACTCGCAGCAACCGAGACCACAGCAAGGGACCGAACAACTTATGTGGAATTTCGCTGACTCCTAAAGGCGCAGGAAGCATATACATGGGGAATAATGCTTCCACCGACGCATAGTGGATCGGTACCGTAAATCGAGTTGCGCTGCCGACGCTTTATCTTCATGACGTGCCATATGCTCCTAAAGTTCGAATAAATCTTGCTTCGCTCTTATTCTTACTAGAACTAGGTTTCCAACTTATATTTAATAAGGGTTGTGTAAAGTATTTCCGACAACGCTATTATGGTTCGCTACGTGTTGTATGGATTTCGCGGTGTCGGACACCACTAATATTGTACCGAATGACGTCGGCCTATCTATGTTGCTGGTAATTCCAGCTCTCGCTTTCAAATACCGAGTATTTTATGGCATGCTAGATTAGGACACATCAAGTAAGACTGGACAATAGATTGCCTCGAGCAGTCTCTTTGGACTACTCGCCAAAGTAGAATTACCTCGAGCATGTGAGTTATCATTTCTAGCCGGAAAAGCAAACTCAGATTACCATTCGGGCAAAGCCAAGAGAAGTTTCATTAGTCGACAAACTTTATTCATTCGCATATTTGTGGACCATCGAATGTGAGGGATGTGCATGGTGCCGACTACTTTCACTTTATGGGGATGATTTCACATCGCGGTCATGTTTATTTGATTTCACAAGTCTCGACGCACTGGATCGCTTCAAGCAATATACCAATTTGGTAGAGAATCAATTAAACGTGAAGATCAAACACTATGGACTCTGTCGAGGTCGTGGAATATCTATCCGACCAATTCAAAAGTTTTTTGTGGATGAAAAGGGTATAGCCGATGCCTAACTATCTACACCCGCAACAAAACGGAGCTGCGCAGCGATGTGAATAGAACCCTCTGACATGGTTAAAGTCAATGATGGCGTTAAGCTAATTTACCTATCTCCTTCGAGATGTTATTAATCGTCGTCTACGTACTTAATCGTGCCTCTAAATCTGTCCTCCACCCATATGAATTATGGAATGGCAATAAACCCCACTTAGAAATTTGCATCCTTTGGGGTGAGTCACATTCACATATCATCAATATGGTAAACTTGGTCCTAGGGGGAAAAAGTGTATTTTCATTAGAGGCTCAAACCTCCAAAGGTTTTGTTTTCATTGGCTGAAGTGTCGATGGGAGCGTGATTGCAGCTCAGTCCCGGGTGATGTCGTTTTCTAGAAGAGGACTTTCCCATGAGGTATATAATAAAGATTTTCTGCCAATTTAAGAAAATCTAGAAATGGCGACCCCAACACAAAAGAGGGATTAGAGGACATTCTTAATCCTCCTCGAGGAAAGTGGAGCGATGATAGCTGCTCGATCCGACCTATGCGGAGCAAGATCATGAGCAATTCAACCTCGCCGAAGCATCCGCGGAACGTATCCCCCGCTGTCGATTTGAAATTGAGGGAAGCATTCATGATTGCTCTACTGTGATGACGTAAGAGCCAAAACAATTACAGAGAGGCTCTATCTCTGTCCTAGCCAAGGAATGGCAAAGCTATGGAAGTTAAGAAATGGAGTCAATGAGAGCTAATCAAGTCCGATTCGTCGATCTATCACAGACGAAAATCCATTGGAAATAAATGGATTCTCAAAATTAAATTGTAGATACTAAAGGATCACAAAGACACGCCATCGCGTTGTTCCCGACGGGTACGAAAAACTTGACAGACCGATGTATGTCTTTAATGTTTAATGTAACTCCAATTACTAGAACTCGAATTCTTCCACAAATTCAAACACTCCTTCGGCTTTTCTCTCAGGCAAAAATCTGATTTTCTTTCTACAAAACATGTTGATCCCCTTCATTTTCATCTCTCTCATGCACGCTTAACGTACATGAGCTGAGAGCGCTTGTCTCAAGAGACAATCAGCCAACTTCCTTAGGGGTATATGGGGCCGGGTTGAGTCTAGCCCACATGGGCGACCCAAAATTTCAAGTCCAACAATTGATACGCTGCCAAAATAAGTTTGGGACTCACTTGCTACTCGTATACTGAACTCGAAAGTGGTGCTTCCTAACTTCCAAGCCTGCCATACGAACTTTATCGATTCGTCAGAACCGTGAGTGGATCACTATATATCACAACCTATCAAATCTATTTGAATCAATTATTCGCATTTGAAATCCGCCTTTCTTCAATTCGTTTGACACCAAATTGGTTTATGTTCACTATGAACAAGGATAATCAAGCTTCTGGGCTTTTAATAGGTTTGATGAGTTTGAATTAGCTAAGTCATATTCTCCATCAGCCTTTACCAACAATCTCACAAGCTATTTATAAGTTAGTCGGGATAATGAGATCTGGCTCTTCACTGAACCCATTTCTATCCGCTGTATCATGGTTCATGCTAAGTAATTTCTACAGACAACCGTCGGAGTCTAATCTATCTCTAATCGTTATTTCTCACCCTCATATTTCCTCATGCAGCCATAGTCAATACTTATGATCGCCCTAGATCTCCTCATTATTGCCGCTTCGTGATTTCGATATCCGAAAGGCACCATATTTATTTTGTCTTCATTTTTCTTCCCATTCTTCACAACTCTTCGCATATTCGCATGCATCGGGCAGGTGATCCCACCGACCGCCGCATCTACTACAAGATATTGTTTTCTTCTCTCGTGATTCTCTTATCTCTCAGAGAAGCAAAGAAACAAACTCGGCCGTTGCTCGCTCCAGGATCAAGTGTAATATATAGAGCAATCGACAGCTACTACAACTCCAACTCTTATTTGGTGATGTGCTGGTTACCACAGGTGGATCTTGAAGTGTTGATTGTTCCACTGCAACTAAATTTCACTGTGATAATCGAAGTGCTATTCAAATTGCTCATAATGATGTCTTCCATGAACATACTAAACATATTGAGATTGATTGTCACTTCATTTGTTATCATCTTCCTCAGGGTACACTCATACTTCAATCTGATTCTCAAGATCAGTTAGCTGATATCTTCACAAAACCACTTCCTCTAGAAACTTTTCTAGATTTAGCTTCCAAACTCATAATGGTTTCTCTTAAACCACCATGAGTTTGAGTGGGGATGTTAGATTATTATATTCTAATTTGTATTTTCCTAGGGTTGTATAGCCTAGCCTATATAAGGCCTCCTCTTATACTTGTAATTTACAATTTTTAATATAAAGACTCAAGTCTTTCTTCAATTTTTATGGACAAGATGGATAGATTGAAGTAGAAACATGGGGAATTCAGTGATCGCTTTATGAATTTACAGAAGGCAGCTGTTTAGAATTGAAAACCAGCAACCTATTAAGAATTTACATTCCTCATCTGTACTAATTAACTCTTATTGCTTTCCTGAAAATGAGACAAAAAGTTTAGGAAAAAAAACCATAATCGATGCTCTTTCATCCATCCAGCTTGCTTCCTTCAACCTTCAAAGCTAAATTTTAAAAGCGATAACGTCACATGAAATACTATGAAGCCTGGAAGATGAAATTATTGCAGTTTTGTCTCCCATCTTCATAAGTGGGCGAGTCAATGAGCTAAGCCTTCCCTTCAAATGCCAATACAAGACTTGTCAACTGAGGGGACATTATACCGTTGGCAGACTCTAACCTTGTTAGCTGCTCACCGCTATTCTGCTTGTTTCTCACTGAACCACTTCGATCGTGGGAACAAGAATCAACTCAATGAATTTTGTAGTAACTACTTTTATGAATCTCGGTTTCAGATAAGAGTGGAGTCGTATTTAAGCTTGAGAGGTTCTTTCACCTATCAGACCGATATTTTGGATTGGGCTTGAGGCCTTATCATTGGTGCTTTTATTGAGAGCCGATGTGTAGTGGGAAATGACTACTTGAAAGAGGGCTACCCTGTGCCCCAAAGATGGGTCTGGAATGAATGCTAGCTAGAGTGAATGCCATCCGTGGACGTTCGGTTTCTCAAGGGGTATGAAATGATACGATCCGACATCGGTTCCACACAAGAGTGTAGAGTGGTACTTAAGCTTGAGAAGTTCTTCCACCTATCATGCTGGTCTTTTAGGTTGGGCTCTCAGATTGGATTTGAGTCCCTATCATCTCAACATTTATTGATTTTTCTTAAAACAAAGGCATATGAAATTGGCGATTTTGATAAGAAACCTTGTAATAAAGAGGAAAGCATACCATGATCTCTGGACTGAAACTGAGCAAAGCGTTTGCCACCGATGGCGTAGTTGGCCAAGTTGGAGGAGTGCATAGAGAGGGGATTTCGCTATCGCCATCAGAATTCGGGTTTAGCAGAAGAGATTATGGAATCAAGGAGAGTATTAGGTATGGTGTCAAAAAAACGAGAAAAAGAAAAATAGGAGCAAGGAACAAAATATCGGTAATTACGGATATATCGGTACTTGGATTTTACGGATATATCGGTAAATATCGGTAAAACGAAAATTAACAAAAATACTTTAAAATTCATAAAAATACTTTATTGAATTATAAAAAAGACATAAATAAGCAAATATACACTTGTTGAAGACGATATTCATTATAATTTATCTAGAAATTACATTACAATAGTAATTTAAAACCAAAATGAAGACCGATGTGACTCCATTATATTATTTGATAAAGGGATCACATCTTGATGACAATAATATTCATACCAAGATCTTCAAAATATTGAGATAAATCACAAAGAAAAAAAAATTTGAGAGTCAAATGGAGTTTGGATGTATAGATTTAGCTCAGAACAAATCAGATGATTTTTGTGTATTTATACAATTTTTTGGAGTCAAAATAGCCATTGGATTGTCAGAAAACCATTGTGATTTAATTCCAACCGTTGAATTTGATTTTGGTTCAAATCTGACCGTTGGATCATCATATATTCATTGGAGATCAATCTAAACCGTTAGATCAAGCTTCAAATTTAAAATTAATCGTTGGATCATATATATCCATTGGAAATCAATCTAAACCGTTAGATCAAACTTCAAATTTAAAATTAACCGTTGGATTGTATCATATAGCCTTTGGATGCTTTTAAAATCTGATGAAACTGACCTTGGATTAAAGATGATCGAATCCGTCGTTGATTTCGTCAAGAAGTCAAAGGTAAGCACGGTCGATATATCTTTGATATTTTCGATATTTTACCAATATATTTATGATATTTTACCGATATATCTCCGATATTTACAGATATTTTTCTAGAAATTTCAGCGCATGCACGCGTGAGATATACTCTCGATATTTCACCGAAATATTGAAAATTTCCGATATTTCATTGAAATATCGACAATTTTATCAATTTTTAATCGATTTTTTGACTAACCGACTTTCAATTGACAAAATCGTGTCGGTATTAGCCGATATTTCGGCCAATATATCCGATTTTTTGTTCCTTGAACATGGGTAGTTTGTTCATTATCTAAATACGTGTTGTCCTTCCTTCCAAGTTCCATCCATCTAATTCATATGTCTTCTTCTCTATTATTTTCATTATTTTCTATTTTATATCAAAAATTAATTAAGGATATTTCCGTCTTTAAAATGTTGTGATTTTCTATCTTATCAATTGTGCATCTAATTTTTGCTGACTCAGCACCTTAATATACTATAACCGGTTTGAAGAAACAAAAGTCGAGATAACAAAATATAAAATTTTAAAAAAGTTGAAATACCTTTGTGTTATTAATCCAGCCCAACCAGATCTAGGGTTAGCAACACACCAATAGGCAGCAGTACTATAAATTAGGATTTTGAGATCGTCTCTTCCCATCCTCATCTTCCCTCACTCACCATGTCGATCAGACTTTTCAAAGACATTGCAATGCTCGGATTGCGTATGCGATACCAGTCCAAACAGTTTTCGTCTGGTTCCGTTACCGCCAAGATCGGCCACTTCTCGGTTGCTGCCAAGGGCGTTGAGTTCTCCGTTGCTGCCAAAGGCGATGGGTTCTACGTTTCTGCCAAAGGCGGTGAGTTCTCTTTTTCTGCAAAGGACTGTGAGTTTTCCATTTCCGCCAAGGGCGACGATGCCTCTTTTGTTCCCAAGGACTGTGAGTTTTCCGTTTCCGTTTCCGCCAAGGGCGGCGATGCCTCTTTTGTTCCCAAGGACTGTGAGTTTTCCGTTTCCGCCAAGGGCGGGAAAGATGCCGTTCGGTTCGTTCGTGTATCCTTCCCATCAACGCCTCCATCATCAACAAGGTAGTGAGATTTGCAGAATAATAAAGAATCAGACTAGTAAATAAGCTGATATCGCAAGCATTTCTTTTTTTTTTCTTTTCTGCTCGTTTATCTGTCCCTCGCTCACTATGTCCAACTATAATTTTTTGTCCCTCACGACTTGACTTTATATCCACCTTAGCCCATCATGGCTCAAGTGGTAGAAGTTTTCAACAGACATAGGGCATAGGGAATGGGGACACGGTTCGTCTTAAAAGAGAACAGTTTACTATAATATAATTTAAAAAGACGGAACCTTTTATTTTGCCTTTTTTGACTTGAAATCACATCACCCCTCCCATAATTTCTTTCTCATATTTGAGTTTTCTCCCAATAAAATGATTTATTCCATCTAATATGAGTTTTCATTTGATTTTCTTTTATTTTCTCAGCATATGGTGGTTTGTTAATTTGTTAAAGTGTGGGTATTATAAACATATTAGGATTATCACTTATGTCATCGTCTATTGTTTTTAGCAGGTGTAAAGGTATTGCATTTTTGAATCAATGAAATTTCATTTTCCATTTAAAAAAAAAAGTGTTCTTTCATAAAAAAAAACTTTGTATCTATTTTATATCCTTAACCAAGACGAAAGGGGAAAAAGATAAAATTGAAGGAGATAATTTTGGTAGAAATATAATATTAGACTGTTTTGCTTTCAAATTGTTTTTATTTTTTCATTCAAAAAAATCCACATAATATTTCAAAATATTTTAAAAACATAAAATATTTTTAATTTTGTTTTTATCAATCTATTATTTTTTTTTTAAATTATCAATTTTACATATTCTATTAAGAATGATAGTAATAAATTATTTATCATAATAATTTTGTCATTTTAATTTTTTGTAAGTATGTTAATATGTTATACATATATTATACAAATAATTTTTTTATTTTATCATAATAATAAAGGTAATTTGATGAAAAGATCTTTTGAAAACTAAATTTAGGAAATCTAATCATTCATTAATTTTTGTACCTCAATTTGATAAAATACCCTATAGAAATCAATTACAAGCTTTAGAACATGAGAAGAGATCTTTGAAAGAGAGACCCCTTTAGAACTAAGCAAAAATTATATACATAGAACCTAAGAGGAAAATTGTATAAATAACAAAAGAATATAAGTATGTAAGGCACGTGACCAAAACCGAACACAACAAAAAATTAACTAAAGTTTTGAAATATGAAAAATAAAAGCCTCTAAGTAGGTTCTTCTACATCCCCCTGCAAGCGAAATGGCTAAAGAAAAACATGAAGTTTGTCTTTAAGATAGAGAAAATGATAAGTTGGAACAACTTTTGTAAGAACATCAACGATTTGATCAAGAGGAGGAACATAACGCACATCAAGAGTGCTAGTGTAACACCCAAAATTATACCTTAGTAGTTATTACATGTTTAGGGTATAATATAAGTAAAATTTGCCTTTTTTGGAAATTTGAGTACTAAGGGTAAATTGGTAATTTGCCAATTAAGGACCCAAGTGACATAAGATGAAAAGATGATATGTTATTGTAGGAATTAGATAAGTTCATTTGCAAATAGATGGGAGTTGGAGGAAAAGAAGTTCATTAAGGACCCAAGTGACATAAGATGAAAAGATGATATGTTATTGTAGAAATTAGATAAGTTCCCAAACATGGTCTTAGAAATTCTCATTTTTCTTACTTTGGGAGCTAGGGCATATTTGAGAGAGAAGAAGCCATTTATTTTTGGTTCCCAGTTGTTCAAGCAAAGAGAAGGAAAAGAAGAAGAGAAGAAATCCAGGTTTGGAACTTTTGTTTGGAACATCTCTTTTGTTTGGAATATTTCTTTTGGTATGGAAAGTATGGAACCTATGTATGGATTTGTTGGTTAGGAAACTACCCTAACTCTTTCTTTGTCTATGTTTGGGTTAGGAAAACCCTAACTCAATACATGTGTATTTTGGTTGGTTCAAGTCAGTTTTGTGGTTGGTTTTGAGTTTGTTTAGTTTTGGTTGGAAGATTTTCGATGAATCTTCCCAAAATTATTAATTTTACATATTCTATTTTAGTTATATAAAATAAATAAATACAATAATTATTTTTTGTAAGAATGATAGTAATAAATTATTTATCATAATAATTGTCATTTTAATTTTTTGTAAGTATGTTAATATGTTATACATATATTATACAAATAATTTTTTTATTTTATCATAATAATAAAGGTGTAATTTGATGAAAAAATCTTTTGAAAACTAAATTTCGGAAATCTAATCATTCATTAATTTTTTTTACCTCAATTTGATAAAATACCCTATAGAAATCAATTACACGCTTTAGAACATGAGAAGAGATCTTTGAAAGAGAGACCCCTTTAGAACTAAGCAAAAATTATATACCTGGAATCGAAGGGGAAAACTGTATTAATAACCAAAGAATACAAGTATGTAAGGCATGTGACCAAAACATAACACAACAAAAAATTAACTAAAGTCTTGAAATATGAAAAATAAAAGCCTCTAAGTAGGTTCTTCTATAGCCCCCTACAAGTGAAATGGCGAAGGAAAGACATGAAGTTTGTCTTTAAGATAGAAAAACAATCAGTTGGAGCAGCTTTTATAAGAACATTAGCGATTTGATCTAGAGCACGAACATAACGCGACATCGTAAGAGTGCGGAAGTAAATAAGTTGTTCCCCAGACGTTGATACATCAATTTCAAGACCATGAAAACTAATTTTTCGTATGAAACTCGTAGAATTTCAGTAAAAATCCGAAATTTATTTTTCTAGATTCTGATGACAAAATTCGGATTTCATTTGAATCGCCTCATGAAATCTAGCTAACATCGCCGGAGTTTCCTTTGCCAATCTTCCGGTGACAGTTTTAATTGTACGCTTTTGAAACGCGTGGTCGGGTGCCGTGAAACGAAATGTGATGTGACAAAAAGTCATTTATAACATGTACCTGGTGTGACATGTTACGTGAGGGAGAAATGATGAATGACTGCCCAGATATGCCAAGTGGCAAAATCTGTATAGGAAGTGACATAGATGCCATTTTATAAATTAAAATGAAAATAAGATCAAAATAATGCATAGTTGCATCCCACTTTCCAAAAGCCAGATATAGAAAACAGAGATATATATTTAAATACTTGAGCTTTATTCTTAAAATAAGTAGAGTGCTCACTTCTCTCAGATTACCAACTTAGACCATTTTAAATTTCCTTATAGTAAATGAAAGGTTCATGGGCGAGGCCTACGCCATGGTCTGAATTCCATGCAGTTTCCTGATAATCTGTGAGTTAGGGTTTTATCCTACTTCGAAGTTATGATCTTGTTTAAGTGTTTTGTAATGCTTCTATGGTCGAGGCCTCATCAGCTGTTTTGATCGTCCCAAAACTGGGACCAAGTGTTAGAATTTATGGAGCCTATTCGGGGTAGTCCGTGATACAGTCTCTGATTGCTTCGGCATGTTGAGGACACTCTATTTAACAAATTATGCTCAGTGTGTATAAGGCCGAAATGCCATGGAATTCTGGTCTACCAAGTGAACCGATGTCACGCATTGATCGCGGAAATGCGAACTCCGAGGGTTTTATTGTTCACGCACTGGTATTCACGAAATATTTTTGGTGAGAAATGTGTCTGCCGAGCAATCTTAAAATCTTCGAATTGCTCTGTTTGCTAATTAGCCCATGTGAGCTAATTTTTGTGTACTGATGGTGAATGTGCATAACATGTTTTATGTGCTTTCTTTATGTTAATATATATACATGTTTTATATATTAGCATGTGTTGTATATATTGTGTTGAAATGACATAATGCATTTCATATGCATCGGGTAACTTAGAAATTAGGTGTGAGTGCATGACACGAGTTTTCTGAAAAATGAACATGGTTGCAAAAGGAATTTCACAGGATGATTTTTCGGATAATGGTGTTGGGAGATGGTCCTACAATTACACGTCAGAGGAGCCCATGTATTGTTTGAAAGGTTCTCCAACACATTCGCCTCTGAGGGTAGTCCATATTTTTACCGACATTCGGTAGTGTATTTTCAAGAACAACAAGTTTTGTTTTGAAAATGATGTTTTTCTCTAAGGCTACGGCTTAGGGGCAAGTGCGTAGGGAGTCGGTGAGGACTCAGGACATGGGAACGAGCACGTGACATTCAAGTAGATCACGTATTTGCATTTTGAGTGTGTTTAAAATTTGGAGCATCAGATATGCACTAAGGTGGGGAGTAACCCATTTAGGGTGATTCCACTACTGGGTGATAGCTCACCCTGTCGAGGGAATATTTTTTTCAGGTACAGGGAGCGTTCGAGAAGACGGCTCATTTTAGAGACCGATTTTGAAGAAAGCCGGGTTGTGACTTTGATGTTTTTGGATAATATGTATTAGAATTGTAGATTTTAATATGTATTTGTATTAAGAGAAATGTTATAACTCTTGGACCATTGGAATATAGTTGGGTGTATGTTTTGATGAGTATTGGTTTGTGGGCCCAAGAGGCTATTTTTACTCATTTTAATTGTATGTAGACCCTGTGTGCCCATATTGAACTCGTTTGGGGCTGTGTTTTGCATTCCTGGGTAGAGCTCTCAGACAAAGGGAGATCACTCGATTTTCGTGAGTGGTCGGGTTACCCGACATTCACGAGTATTCCGCGGGTTGACGGGTTATCAACGGACACCCCGGAATTGGGGCGTCACAGCTTGGTATCAGAGCTAAGGTAAACGATTACCTTGGGAGCTTGGTGGGTGTAGAACTTAGGTAAAGGAAAACCTAGGGATTGAGGGACTTAGGTCAAGGCCAGAGTTATTAAGGTGTAAGAACATCACAGCATTATAGCTCGATGTGAGAGTTTAGGTATGTTGATTACCTAGGAAATCACGGGATATGATTAGAACACTACATGCATTGTGATTGATGTGTGATTGTTGTACATGACATGAGTTGTATGTTATGTGAATTGTGTGTTATGTTGTGTGATTGTTGTGTGCTTGTATGCTTGGTGAATAGCATAGAGGCAAATACGTGGAAAATTTAGGGCTGGAAGAAAACATAACCCCCTAAGCTTGAGGTTCAGGTTTAAGAAATTTTGGGATAGTGGTCCGTAAAATTCGGGGATGTAAAGAACATTGTGACAAGAACAGAGTGGGTTTTGTGGAAAACTGGAAAATTTTACCAATTTTTGCATAAGAAATTATATGGATAGCAGTGTTCAAACTACTGCATGTATGGAGGAGCAAGTTGATGAGGTCTAGAATTTTATAATCAAATTGTACCATTAGTTTTAATTGTAAGTCATGCAAGGTAAAAGAAAAGGTTATAAGCAGTGGTGTCATTCTAAAATTAGTTTGAACCATGAGTATAATTTTTTCTATTTTTGTGAATTCAAATCGACTTAGTCGTACTAAAAATTAGTTTGAACCATGAGTATAAATTTTCTATTTTTGTGAATTCAAGTTAGCATAGGGATGAATGACATAAATTTCATTCAACTTAGTATTGCAAGAGAGTCTTATAGCTCAAGTATCTCAGTGACAATCTCTATTTGAGTTCCTATAATTCTACTCCATAATTTCATTAATTTGTAGTGAAATTTAGTTTTTAATTTGATAGTCCTATTATAGCAATGTTTCTGCCAGGTGATAAAGTCCATAGATTTTACTTTGATGTCATGTAAGGGATTGTTCTAATAAAATTAGACTTAACTAAGTTAATTAATTAAGCAGTGATTCTAATATATTTATTCCATTTTCTTAAAGCCAATAATTATATTGGTGTGTACTAGCCTTAAACAAATAAGGAGGTACTGATTTAGTAAATAATTTGTTTTGAGAATTCCCTAAAACAACATTGAATATAGCATGTTTTACTCATCAATACTGAGAGGTATAGATGAATAAAGATAAGACTATATAACAAATGGAATAGTAGTTGAAGACTGAGAATGGATTGCTTTCTTATTTCATTAATGTGAAAAAAATTCCAGAATTTAAGGTTTTTAAGTTTTTATTTATAATTTTACTTTGTATGTCCTAAAAGTTAGTTTTTTTTCTCTTTTCTAAATCTTATTCAAGAGATTTCAACCATATTTAAATTTATTTTTTTCTTTATATTTAGATCACTAAAGAATAATGGAATAAAGAATAGTATCTATCATATATTTTTTATATAGATTGCTAGAGATTGGATGTAAATTTGGTATCAAGTTACTAAAATTCTTGAGTTTAGAATCAAAATAATTCATTTAAAAAAAATACATATGTAGAATTTTTTTCAAAATATTCACAAAACTATTCTTTTTACTTTTTAAAACCATGTTACCAACGGTTTTGAAAATCAACATAAAACCCGCATTCACAATTACGATTTAAGGTAAATTTTAAAAGCTGTAGTTGGTAAAATTCGATTTTAAAACCAAAACTTGTTTGATGAATATTTTAAAAGAAGTCTATATGTGTAATTTTTAAAATTAATTACTTTGATATGAGACTCGAAATTTTTCCATAATGATTTCGATATTTTGAGTAAATGTGGAGTTATGATAATTGATGATTCATTATTTTCATCAATTGTTTGTACAATGAGAGTGCGAGACAAATTTGTAGTCCTCGCACTTCTGGAAGCTTGTATTTGCTTTTAGTTTCAAATTATGAAATACAATTGGGAGAATCGATTGAGGAAGAAGATACAATTGAGGGTGATAATAAAACTTTCATGTGTGATTTTGATTCAAAGTAGTTTAATAACTTGTAACATAAACACACAAATGTGGAATATTGACATATGAAATGTTAGATATTTTAGTAGTATAGAAATTTAAATGTCAAACATGATGAAATAGCAGATAAAATATTTAAATTGAGTATTCATTATGAGTATGCTTTTTGTTTTGCTAGTTATCTCAAAAAACAAATAATTTATATCTTATAATCAACCACGTGTGTATTTTACTTAGATATGATTTTTGTTTACACAATTTTGATTCCCTTGTATGTTTAATTGATGAAGGCAAAATCAAATATCTCAATATATTGAGATTGATGAGTGTTATATTTCTTTGTAAATCGTATTTTATTTAGTCATGGATAAATTAATAGGTTATGTTATTTTATAACAAAATAAAGTGTCGAATTACAACTCAACTTATTATAATGCCATCTGAAAATGGAAAAATGAACAAGTAACTAAATAAAATAAGAGAATGAATGTTGTCGGTAAGAAAACAATTAGCCAACAATGTCACATAGTATTTCTTCATAAAATTCAACTTCATAATATTCTTTTATTGATAATATATTAATTTAGAAATATTTAATACAATTTAGACACCAACATTTTAGATTAATGTTTATGACAATTAATTAATGTCAAAGTTGTCATAAACAAAACCAATGGTGTAAGATTTTTTACACTCAAACATACTCATATTTTGAAGACTTTAATCCATATAAAAGGATCATAATCAAAATCCTAAGTTTAAGGTCATTTAACCTCTCACATATAAAATCCAACCATTTAAGGATAATGATAGTAATAGGTGGAGTTTTTTCCCAATTCACTTCTCGACTTTGTGGACGTGTTTGAGTTTTGCATCAAGTTTGAGGTCTTTTAACAAGTTCACGTTTTTTCCAAACTTGAGGCAAATAGGGTATTATTTTAAATCACATCACCTTTATATAAAAAACAATTTTAAAATGAAATTAATTTAATTTCTATTTTGTTATTTAATAATAATAATGATATTTTTTTTATAAAATGTTATACAAATTATAACATTTTAATCATTTGTAAAATGTGTCTATTTTCAGCATAACTAAATTAAAAGTAATTAAAAAATATTAAACTTTGGAGATTTCCCAGCACTCACTCGACCCATTGCTACCCCATATAATTTTTCTAAATGAGATGGGTATGAAATTTATTTTGAATAAACCCAATTTCAAATCTATCTTATATTATGTCATCCTTATCTGAGAGATACACATGATTATAATTAATATATTATTATAGAAATAAAAATTATATTTTCATAAAAATATGAGCTAAAATTACAAAAATAAATATATTTGAACATTATATAACATTATCTAGTCTAAGTTATTGATATAATACAAAAAATAATCATAAGATTTATAGATGAAAACATTTTGTTCTAGCAATAAATATGACAAACAAATTTGTTTCTAAAATTTATAATATTTTTTAGCAATAAAAATTCTTGACATGTTCGTTGCTAAAATACTTATATTTTACGGGTGCAAGATTGACTGCTGAATGTCAAATGTTGTCACAAATTATTTTATGAATAATGTATTCACACAAATTTCTTATCAAAAATATAATTGGCGACAAAAATTGTATTTTTGTCTCTATAACTATTGAATGTAATACATATTGAGACAATTTTAAATTTTGTTGCTAATATAAATATTTAGCGACAAAATTTATTTCACATAATAAAAATTCAAATCACTAATTCTCATTTTCTTGTAGTGAAGGGAGGCTCTTTGAAATGAAAAAAAAAAATTAGGATGAGAAGAAAATTTTTCTAAAGTTTCTGATGTAAAAGTTGAAAAAAAGTTGATATAATAGAATTTTTATAAATTTATTTGGGTAGTGGAGAATGAGAATATATATATATATATACCATATATATATATATATATATATATATATATATATATATATATATATATATTTTGGGTAGTTTGTTTTCCAATAGCATGAATGAAAAAAAAAAAAAAGAAGGGAAAAGGTTGTTGGAGCTGGAATGGGCTACTGCCCAATTTCTAAATTGAGTCTGTCTGACAAAAGGTATGTATTGTGGCACATAGAAAACTAAGCCGGGCCCACCTGATAGAAGCTCGAAATTGTATTGTGGCACATAGAAAGCTAAAGCATCATCTGATAGGCTTCCGGCGCCTTATCTTTATAGAGATTTGACGAGCTACCGATAGGCTCGACAGTGTGGCACATAGAAGGTGAGTAGGCACATAGTAGGCCTCGAGCTTGTATTGGCACATAGAGCTTGAGCGAGGCACCGCAGTGGGTTGAGCGGCTCCTGACTGGCGGGACCTGTGGCTTTGAGACGAGGCACGGGTAGCGGCGAGCTGGCGAAGGCGACGAGCACGCAAGCAGGCGCAGCTGAAGGAATCGAAATTGTACTGGTACACCAACTCGATCTTAACCACCTGGTGCTTTATTTTGATCCTTTATTTGAGACCACTGCTATGAAACATTGTTCATGAAACCTTTATTCGCAAAGATTTTGAAAAAAAAAAAGAAAAGAAAATAAAATCAAATAAAATCAAATAAAATGAGATAAAATTTTGGAAAGATGAAAATTTCAAAAAATAAAATTTTTGATGATTGATTATGATATGATGTATTGAATGAGTTGTCTTGCATTGCTTATGAATGCAGAGACTTAGTATATAGAATATTTTCGGTATATGAATAGTGTCTCAAGGCTGTGTTTGAGCCATAGAGATACCGCATTGAAATTGAACTGCCATTTGACTTGTGTAGATGGCTAGTCGAGGGCGAGGACGTAGAGGGCGTCCACGAAGGATGCTAGTCGGGCACCACCGGTCGTTGACCCGGGCTTTTCTTTGGCGGTAGAATTACGGCTCTTCCCGCTGTTGCAGACTGTAGTGCGGCCGTAGTCGGGGAGGTCGAGTGACCTCAGGAGATTTAGGCGCACATCATCCTCGGACATTCACGGGGGAGGAGATCAGATGGTGGCGGGACCGTTGATTCATGAGTTGAAAGATTGTTAGAGGCTATGAGATTCGCGGTTAATTGCCCAAATGGTACGGTACGAGCGCATTTTGGCGGGTTTATGGCTTTTTGCGTACTAATCGACTGTCTTCGATTGATTCATTGGGTCCCGACTTTATTGTGATCACATTTTGTAGCTATTTTAGGTGTTTCAGCGAAGTCGAATACCTCATAATTCTTGATTCGATTCAAACGATGGGCAAAGCGGGTCGAAGATGCAAGGTCTAATCAGAGGAATTTTGGAGCAAAAACATTGAAGAGAAGGAGCCTGTAGAAATTTTTGTTGGGTTGCAAAAGTTTGTAATCTGAGTTCGCGAGGTGCAATTCGCAACTGCGAACCTTTACTCCACCTCTTTGCTTTGAGCCTTTTTGGTGGTTTTTATACAAGTTTGCCCTCATGTAATTTTGGTTTTAAAACATTTTGTAATTTCCTTATCTTTGAGCACCTATATAAAGCTCAATCTTGCTTGTAATCAAATCGACTTTGTAGAAACTCCATGTTCAATCAAAGGAAATTGGGCACGAAGCTTCCTCTCCCTCTGCTGTTGGTGATTTTCTTCCTTCTCCCTTCATTTTCTTGCGCTTTCTTGGTAGCCGTACCCCTTGATGATGACAAATCAGGGATGCTTGGATCAAAACCCCCACGATCATGAGTGGGAAGGCCACTTTGGTGCTGATTTTGGGCTTAGGTTGCATGTTCTCATTACTCTTCATGTATATATTTAAAAATTATTTGGTGCCCTTGCTTCTCACCTTAGATTCAAATCTCTTAAGCATGCTCCCCTATTGTATTATGGCAAGCTTTTTTGGGTTCAATGGATACTTTTACTAGATCAGCGATGCAGGTTAGTTATCTATTAGTTATTATAGGGTAGGTTTTGAGATGTGTTTTCCTTTGCCCAGGGACATTTATGCTAATCAAATGGCATCTTCGAAAACTCTTAGAAAAGCAGATTTTAAAATGAAATGAAAGTCAGAGTTCGAAATGACTATATGTCATGCTCACAACATGAGGAAATAGACCCGAGCACGTGTCGAGTTAACTGAACCCTTAGCCCGGAGTGGCGAGACTTGAGGATTTCTCTTAAATTTTTACATCAGTTATTTTAGTCTTCAACCATTCACAAACACTGTTTTCCACAAACCCTATAAATCCAATGAGAAAACACCATTTTCAATGCATTGTAACTCCTCTCATGAAGAAAACCCATCCCTGTGTTCGACCCTAGAGCCACTATATTGCAGTAGCTTTGCTACGTCAGTAGTAAGAATCCTAGGTTATAAATTTTTGTTGATTAGAACACTACTTGGCTAAAGCGAATCAAATGGCCTTAGTTAGAGGATGGTGCCTAGTGAGAAGAGAAAGCGTTGAACTTGTGATTCCCACATCCCACAGAGTTTTGAAGTGCGATCTCATTTTTTTTTTATCTTATCATTTTTTTTCCCCACTTGCAGTTCATTGCAAGGGGGATTCGTCATTGCGGAGTTTAGAAACTTCAACTGTGCGAGTTAACACCCCACTATTTCTATTTTCCTTCTCCTGCTTGCTTTTGTTAGTCTTGTTTTTGTTTGTTTCTCGCTTGTGTGGTGTGTTAATGGCAGCTTATGCGTGGGGCGAGGAAACAAACTGCGGTAGTTGGAAAGGCTAGGTGCTCGATTGAATAAGGCTATGAAGTTAGCACACTTACAACGTCAGAATGGAGACCCGCTTTTGAAACGGCTGGGAGCTATGAGGGGGTTGTGTGAACCCCGATGCATGAATAGATGAGGATCACATTCACCCACCAAGGGTGAGTGCACCCTCATGCATTATACCCCTATAGAGGATGTGGCAGTGAGACCTTATTTGGTTCCCCTACTCCCGACTCTTCATGGTATGGAAATCGAAAATCCATACACACATATTCGGGATTTCGAGGAGGTTTGCACTACTTTCAAGGAGGGTGCATTTGATATGGACTTGCTCAGTGAAAGCCTTCCCTATTGCCGCAGGCCTTGCTTGGTGATGCGAGGTTCCTCTATGTGGCCCCTACCTGGAGATATCATGCAGTTAGGCCCATTTGATTAGTGCCTAAAAATTATATTTTGAACCTTATTTTTAATAGGTTTTGAACGCTTTTGTGTACTAATTGTTATAATTAACCCAATTGACAGCAATTGGGTCCCTATTGCGCCGATTGCATTAGAATTTGTTTTTGTAGTTTTACGGGAATTGGAAGCCAAATTATCGACCTTCAAATCAAATCATAACAAAGTAGATTGATTCCATCGATTTCATATGGTTTTTATCAATTTCGGCAAGTCGAGATGAATAATATCAAAGCTTGAAGAAATGGAAACAGTCTGATGGGAATAATGTGTGAAATAATGAACATTAGCGGAGAAGCGATGCCAAAATTCGCTATCTTTGGACATTTATTTATGATAAGCGAATTTTGGCTATCATAGAAAATTGCGTACGTAAGCGCTAATTCGCTATGCCTGTATTTTGCTATGATAAGCGAAAATCCTTGTATAGCGAAAATTATGCACTCTGTTTTTTGTGTTTAAACGACTCCGTTTTGGTTTTTCTCCTTTCTACCCTCACTGTAATTTTGTTGCTTCATATTGTTTTGTAATTTCCCTTTTTTTGAGCATATATAAGCCTTAGTCTGTAACAAATGGACATCAATCACTTCATAATAAATTTTTGGAGAAGCTTTCAGCTCTCCCGTTTCCCGCTTCTTCTCTGCTTCATTTTCTTTCCCTTTCTTTTCCATTTTCGGCTACGAACACTTCTACGGGGATGACAACTCGGGAGGATGCTTAGTGAACCTCTTCCTCCTTGAAGAGGAGGGAGCAGCGCTAGGATTTGGGAGTAAAGCGACGGTCCTACGTTTTTAACGCACGCATTTATGGGTATTTATGTTCTATTTCTCACCTTAGGATTCCAAAATCTTCTGAGCACACCCTCACTAACATGTGTTGCCCAAGCAAAAGCTTTTTTGTTAGGTGGATGGTGCTTATTACTAGATCCCACTGTTATCCGATTAGTTGTTTCTTATTAATTCTTTATGAGGGTGAGTTTTTTGAGATACTTAATATCCAACATTGAGAATATTTTGCCAGTTAAATGCTATGTTTCAAAAGGGAAATCATAGGGTCTAAGTTTTAAAGCTAAATGAGAGATGCAGTTACGATGACTATATGTCATGCTCCCCCGATGCGAGAAAAGACCGAGGACATGTTAGTTGCCTTAAAACCTTAAACTAGTGGTGAAACTTCAGGGAGGTTCTATTTTACATTTTTCTTATTTATTATTTTCAGCACAGTGAACAACCAATCCCTAATTTTTACGAACTGAAATCAATTAAATTCACCATTTTGACTTCATATAAATCATTTGTCTGAAGAAAACATCCACATGTTAGGCCCTAGACCACTATCTTTGCAATAAACGACTCGGCGGAGGAGGAATACCTAAGGCCCTAAGATTTTGTTGATTAGGATCACACACTACTTTGTGGCACGAATCAAATGGCGCACAGTTAGGGGATGGTGCAAGTGCATTTAATGGTATGGAACATGATCCTCATCACCAAATGTGTGAATTACTTTATATTTCTTTGTCATTTTCCTTTAGTTTCATAAAAAAAAAAAAAAGTATTTGTTCTTGGAATTTGTTTTATGTTGTCTTGGGTTATACATTTTTGGTTGCATTTCTAATTAGTTTGAATTGAGAGCAAATGGAACCCCCACATGAAGAGCAATACAGTCGGGAGAGAAACCTTAGGGCATATATGTCAATGAGGGATTACAGAAACTAGCCATGGCAAAGTCGAGCAGGTGGAGAGGAATCCAGTAGATAGATAATGGGGATTATAGAGCCAATGGAGTAAGGTTCACCATATGGTAGTGCTTACGACCATAGTTGGGGGAATCACCTGAATTCCTCATGGGAATCAAGACCTCCACCGGCTGCCTCTGGAACCATCATATTATGCCTCCACTTCTCAACGACAACAACCACTTGGCCCGTCCCTGTTGAGACGAGAGCCATGCTGAACTTGAGCAAACTGGTGGATAATTTCTTAGAGGAGCAAAGAGGCCGGTGGCCCATCGGGCGGTAGGGCGAAGCACAATGAGCTCCACACAGGCGAAAGTGGATGGTTTCAGTAGAGTGTTCGGAAATTGGACATCCTGCGAGGGTCATCTCAAAGCTCACGATGGCTTATTTCATCAGGAAGAAAATCGAAGGAGGGTGCTTAGGCGGCACCATGGTGGAGGAGCTAGTGTGGCGACGGGGGTTATACGAATCCTCATATACTTGTCTTTGTTTTGTCCGTAGGAGAAAGAAGAAGCAATCCTATTGGCCCGAGGAAGCGTTGGATGAGGCCATAGAATCCACGTTTACCCTACCACCCTGCGGCTCGGTCTACATCCGCCGCTGCACACAATCCACAACCCAGAAACACACACTTAATGCCGAGGCCACTGTGAGCCTTTGCCCGAGTGCACTTTTCTGATTGTTGCCTTCCTGCCTTATGCACCTGTAGTTCAAATCTGCGACACACAGCCACAGCTAAGTCAGGCTATCTTTTTTATATCTGAAACTTCCAAGAGATTAGTGGCCTATGTCTGAGTACCACTACGCCAAAAACAATTGTGGCTGCTCACATCGCATGGCATAGTGGTTGCTTTCGGGTCTTGGTTCGGATTTAGACACCAGGCTCCCACATTCTAAGCTCACGCCGGGTTCAGCCTCTCGAGGCCTAAGGAGTGGTTTGGGGGCTCTGATCCCCAGCTTTGTTTTCATTTTTGTGGCTTATTTGTTTTGTCGTATTTTATTTGATTTCATTAATTTTCTTCTCTTAGTTTTCTCTAATTTTTAGTTAATTATTGTTTTTTAGATTAATTTTTACTTTTAATTTTTCTTAATTTTCTTGTGTTAATTTTTGCATTTCATTTTGTGTGCAAATTTTAGCCTCGGATTGAAGAAATGAGAAGCAAGAAGAGGAGGAAAAATTCTCGTAGTTTAGCTAAATTTTCGCAAAGGCAAATAAAATTGAAGTAAAATTTTCGCTATACATAACGAAATTTCGGCTTATTAGCTTAAAATCATGCACGAATGTTCCTCGTAAAAGACAAAACAAAGGCACAAAAGAATTCAAGGAAAAACGCTTGTTTTTATTTTTATTTTATTATATATATATATATATATATATATATATATATGGTGTATATATATATTATATATATATATATATATATATATATATATATATATATATATATATATTATTTTATTTTTATTTAAAAAAAAAAAATTTGTGTCTCTCAAACAAAAATTAAAAAAAAATAATTCACATAGCGAAATTTCGCACACATAGCGAATTCAAATTTTCGCTATACGAAAATTTTTCGCTATGCCCCACTGTTTTGCCTCCTGATTTTGTTTCGCTCATAACTTTTTCATCCGAACTTCGTTTTAGGCGTTTTGGTACCGCTGTGCTATTAGAGAGTGTAGAATTAAATATAGTCCAGAAAGAACATTTTTGAAATTATTATGAATATGTAATTTCAAAATGTCTAACTGGTCACTCTTTTTTTCTCTTTCCCACTTGTCTATTTGAAGCCCAAATGGAGGAATAAGGTGTCGATGGAAAGCTTCAAGCATCCTATCCAACAAATCATCACATCTCATCAAGGAGGTAACACTTCTCCCTAAATTTCCAATCCAAGCCCTATTTCTGGACACCGAGATGCCTGGGTCGAGGGGAGAGTTAGCTTACATGGTTTTTGTATTTCTATGTTTTTGTTACTATTTTGAGTAAGCCCATTTTGTGATGTTCAGTGGCTTGCTAGGTTCCCTTTCTATAAAGCTGTTATACTATACAACTTACTTTTTTTCAAAATTTGGACCCATTTTGCAACCAAAAAATTTGTGTGTTTTACCTAGCTCATAGTTTGAAAATTGAAATCCTCATTCAATTCCTATTGATGTTATTGGTTCCATGCCTAGCTTCAGTAATAGATCAGTTGAACTCTCGTTGCTTTCGATCCTTTTCTTCCACATTTAGCTAACCACACATAGCACGTTTCTTCAATAACCGAAAACCCGTCTAGCCTCCTAAGCTCTCAGAATAAATCCTGAACTTAGTTTTTGTTAACCACCTTTAATAGGTTAAGGACTTCCATGAATGTAAGGCCAATGTGTCTCCAAAAGAAAAAGAAGAAAAATCTGCAACGCTTGCTCCTAAACCCCAGCACGGCCCGAGGGGTATATATAAAGCCTTTAGCCCTGCCCTAAACCTTCACTGGGTCGAGTCGACTTAGTGTTCGCTACACTGGGTGATGGGTAGAGTTTAGCAAGTTGTAGGCGTTGGAGCCTGAAATCATTCAAGTCCGGTGAAACCTAAAGAGCTCAGGGTCGAAAGATCCTTATGACTTGGTGCCCTAAGCCTTAATTGGTTGGGAGTCAGCCGGTAGATCCCCGCGCATAATGGACTTTGGCCGGTGCTGATTCTGACGCACCCTACAACGCAAAAAAGAATCAGAATAAGAGTGTCCTGATCTATTTAGGGCTGTTAGCATGCTAGGTCGTGGTAAGATAGGTTTGTGTGAGGAGTGCGCTTTTAGCGCTTTATCACTGAGAGCCGATCAAACAAACACTTAGATTTTGGTGGAAGTTTCGGCTGATTCACCAAGAAGGAGGCTCTTTTTAATACTCAATTTTAAAGGCATTCATTCTCTCATGATAATTATCGACAAGGCTTTGATGATTTTACTTAGGTTGTGTGCATTACTCATTCACGACCTTTTTGAAATACCATTTTTGCGGAACGTTATTTTGTTATAGTTTTGTTATGTTTTTTATTATTTTTCTCACATTGCCAAGGGACTAGCAAATGTAGGTCAGTGTGATTAGTGCCCAAAAAGTGCTATTTCAACCCTATTTTTGGCCAGGTTTTGAGCACTTTTGTGTACTAATCGTTATAATTAACCTAATCGACATGTTCGGTCCTTATTGCACTTTGATTGCATTCCTTTGTGTCAGTTATGAGTTTTGTGGTGAACTTGAAGCCAAATTATCAGGTCAATCCAATCATAACAAAGTTCGTTGATTTCATCAATTTCATATGGTTTTTTATCAATTTCAAGAAGCTTCGTGAATGAAGAATATCAAAAGTTTGAAGAAATGGAACAGTTGCAGTGAATAGTGAAATTTATGAAGAAGCAATGGAACAAAGATGTGAATGCTGCCAAAATTCGCTATATGTCGGGACATTTCATATGATAGCAAATTTCGCATTATATGACCTTCGCTATCATACCGAAATCATCAAGATAATAAAATTTCAATTTTCATATGTCAGATTTTTCATTATGATAGCCGAATTTTCGCTTATCGAGAAGAATATTATAGTTAAAAATTCGCATGATAGCCGAAAAATCATCAGGTATAGCGAAAATTATTCACTATTTTTGTGTTTAAACGACCGCTTTTGGTTTTTCTCCTTTCTACCCTCATCAGAATTTTGTTGTTTATATTATTAATTTTTTTGAAAGACATATATAAGTCTGGGCTCAGAATAAATGATATCAATCACTTCATAATAATTTTGAGAAGCTTTCACCTCTCCCCGCTTCTCGCTTCTCGCTTCATTTCTCTTTCCCTTTCTTTTCCATTTTCTCTACTACCAAACACTCCTCCGAGGACACAACTTGAGGATGCCGGCCAGACCTCTTCCTCCGGAAGAGGAGGGTCAGCCGGGCTAGGATTTGAGGTAAACTCACGGCCCTCATTGCTTTAACGCACACATTTGCAAATATGTTCTATTTCTCACCTTAGGTTAAAATCTTCTAGTACACCACTAACGTGTATTTAGCAAGTTTTTTGTTACTAAAAGATGCAGACATCACTAGATCCTCATATCCAAATGAAGGTTTCCTATTACTACCGCAGTAAGAGGCTTTGTGTGATATGATATCACCGTTAGGAATATTTTTGCCAGTGAATGCTATGTTTCCAAAAAGGGAAAATCATGGGTGGTTCAGGTTTTGAAGCAATGAAGATCCGGTCAGAAATGGCTATATGTCATGCTCCCCAATGCGAGGAAAGACCCGAGACATGTTAGCTGCCTTTAAAAACCTAAACTAGTGGTCCGAAACTGGTGTCTTATTTTTACATTTTTTTTTCTTTATTTTATTTTCACAGCCTCGTGAACAACCAATCGTTTACCTCAAACCTGAAAAATCCAAATTAAATTCACCATTTTTGCATTTTACTTAAATCATTTGGTACGAAGAAAACCCATCCCTTATCTGGAATCTTCTAGACCACTGAGGCATCACAAAGAATCTGACTACGATAAATAGAGGAATATAGATACAAATTTGAGCATTCCGGACACTTACTGTGTGGGTACGAATCACCCACTCCACTCGCTCCTTCGCATCCTAGGCCAGCCCGGAGGGCCCCATCGGTCAAGAGGGCCCGGACTTCAGGTTCAGGGGAGTCATCCACTTCGAGATCCAGGGTGCCACCCTCTCTACCTTAACATTGCCTGAGCCCTGCACTTATTCCCAAGATCACTATCGCGGGTCATTTCCCTCACAAGGGATCCCATCCCGAGGAATGTTATCAGGGGAGAGATTTCCATGGGAGGTGTACTACGATCTTCCTGATCACACACCCTGGCCCGAGACCCATGCTCCTCGTGGCAACGATACCATCCTGACCGTCTACGGTGCCGTCAGCCTCTATTATCCCTAGTCATTTAGCTCATCATACGATGACGATTTAGTGAGGCCAACCCGACCGCTTTCATTTTTCTATCGACTGGCGGCCAGAGATACGGCCTCCACATCACACCGCCTCCAGACCATCGTTGGTCCTCGCTTTAACGCCGCCTGCTATAGATAAGGGCCCCATCCTTCGACCAGGATGGTCCCGCTTTCTCGCTGGACGCCAACGGTCATATTTTTCAAACTGCCTCCGCGAACGACGTCGCCACCACATTTCGAGGTCTAATATGTTTCCAATTTCGCATATCAGATGAGAGAGGAGCCATCTTCGAGGTGCTATATCACATTTCGAGGGATACCGGGTTCACCCCAGAGCTGATTATGACGTCCTTATTTCATTTCGAGGACAGAGTCCAATCACGGAATCCGCCTCGCTGAGTCCCCGGGTCTCTTCCTGCTTCCTAGACTTTGTGCGTCGTGCTTCGAGCACATCAGGGGTTCCCTGCCGAGCTCGACTGGAGAGTCGACCGTGAGGCCACCCTTGCTATTGATCGATGGCGGGCTGTGCCTCGAGCCTTCCATCTTCCCTCCGGATCGACGAGGGACGGCCACGATGATAGCTCCTCGAGGGGACCCACCCCTATACCGAAAGCACACCAGGAGCCTCCAACACCAATCCTACCCAGACTCCTCCAAATTTCTTCACCCAAAGATCAGTACTGTGCCGCATGCCCTGCCCCCTTCCGCAGCCTCGAGCCCCATGCCCACTACTCTGGGCCGGGAGCATACCGGGCCGAGCACCTCCGCACCGCCCATGAAGACATTCTACGCAGTGGACTTCGGGGCTCCCATGGAGACTGGTCCGCATTCACCACCATACCTTCATTTGCCCTCACAGCCACACTTGCAGAGAGGATGATCCGCACCGAGAGGCCGCCGTGGCAGATCCATGACACAGCATGAGCCACTGGGCCTCCCAACTGCCCGCATGCCCCGCTCAGCCTCCGACATCCCTCCCGCAGATCAACCTCCACCATCGCCCCTGCTTGATGTGTTGGCAATGCAGAGAGGTATCACCATCACTTCACTTGCCAGCACTTCACTCGCCTGTGTCGAGGATGATCCTTCAGCCACCACCGATTGAGAGGTACCACCCTCGCTAACTTTCTCGCTCTCCGCCGACAGTTAGTGTTGAAGTGATGTTCACTTTGATTTTAGTTTACGAACACATGCTCAGCAAAGCCCATTTTTGTTTATGGAGAGGCTTGCTATTTACTTCTTTTTGCAAAAGTCGAAAATTTTGTAAATTCACCTTGATATATATAATACAGATCTATTTTTCTACACTTTTGCATCCTACTGGGCCCTATATTGTCAGGGTTTTGCCTTTCTGTAAATTGAAAATTGAGGCACTGTATGATACCAAATGCGAATGGTTCCATGCCCGATTGAGTTGGCTGGTCGGCAAGTGGATGAACTCGTATACCCTGTTTTCCACCATTCTCTAAATCACACACACTATTCATTTAGTTTTCATCATTGTGGCTAAGAAGTCGCTTCTCCTTTACTTTACAAACCGGCCTTAGCATGCTGACGACCCATAATAGATTGTTCCAAAAGAAGGCCAATGAGTTTCCTAAAAGAAAAAGAAAAGCCAAAAGAAAAGAAAAAGAAAAGAGGTGGTGAAGCCACGCTTTAGCTCTGAAACCCGAAAGCACGGTTCAATGAGGGTCTACGGCGAAGCCTTTAAAGCCCTGGTGCCTTAAACCAACTGGGTTGGGAGTCATCGACTTTAGTGCTCTACATGGGTGGCATGGGTGGAGTTTAGCGAGTCAGAGGTGTTGGATTCTCGAAATCATTCAAGTCCGTGAAATCAAGAGTTAATTGCCGAAGATCCCATGGCTTGGTGCCCTAAACCTTAATTGGTTGGGAGTCATTGGTAGATCCTCAAGACACGGACTTTGGTGGTCGAAGTTTCAAGATTGTAAATTCTACAAATACAATAGAAGTATGAAATAAGTGTGAACCGAATCTATTTAGGGTCAGTCACCGAGGCATCAAGGCAAGAGAGTCTGGGTCAGTGTGGGAAGTAGCTTAGCAGCTTATTGGTACAAACTGATTACCCAAAAACACTTAGATTGTGGTGGAAATTCAAGCTAATTTCCTTGTAATAATTGCTGCCCTGAAACTTGCTCCTATATGGCATTTATTCCTCCTGTCGTGGTTCTTTATACAGTCCCAATTTCACTGCGCAATCAAGGTCAGGGCATTATTTGCACATACTTTTTGAACAGACAGTCCATTTTTGCAAAAAAATATCCTGCATGATCTTCCTTCTTTATCGTTAAGGTTGACCAGCAATGTCTCGGTTGGGGAGGATGGTACCCAAATAGTGCACTGAGCCTTATTTATAGCAGGTTTTATGCGCTTTTTGCGTACTAATCGACTTCAATAACTCAATTGATACATTGGGTCCCGGCTTTATTACTGATCGCATTTTTTGTAGCTATTTTAGGTGAGGTTTTGGAGTCAACATCATAATTACAATCTGATTCAAACACAATGAAACCTAAGTCGAATTCAAGATGCAAGGTCGACCGAGGAATTTCGAGCAAAACATCCTATATGAGCCCGTAGTTCTTTTTGTCAAGGTGTTTGCAACCCTGAAATTTCGCAGGTTGCCACCTCTTTCGCAACCCGCAACACCGTCTTCACCCCACGTTTTGACCCGCATTTTGGTGTTTTACAGTGTCTACTCTCATGTAATTTTGGTTTTTAAAACATTCTTGTAATTTCCTTATACCGAGCACCTATATAAGCTCACACGCTTGTAATGAAGCTTCAACTTTTTTGTCACCCAATAATCAATCAAGGAACAAGTACGGGCTTCCTCTCCTCCGCAAGCAGGATTTTTCTCTTCTTCTCCCTTCACTTTCTCAGACTTTTCAGCTTTAAACACCCCTCGATGATGACAAATCAAGGGATGCTTCGCTAAAACCCCGATCCTGAGGGGGAAGGCCACCGGGTTCTGATTTTTAGCTTAACCGTGATGTTCTCATGCCTTTGCATGTATTTAAGGGTATTTGTGCCCCTGCTTCTCACCGAGTTAAAATCTCTTAAGCATGCTCTCCTTAATACTGGGTAGTTGGTTCAAAGTGGATACTTTCACTAGATCCAATGATGTCAATTAGTCAGTTTCCCTATTAGTTATTATAGGGTAGGTTTTTGAGATGTGTTTTCACTACTAGGGACATTTATGCCTAATCAAATGCCATTTTTCAAAAGGAAAACTCTTAGGGCTTAGATTTTAAAGCTAAATGAAGATCCGGTTCGGGAAATGACTATATGTCATGCTCCCCAACACGAGGAAATAGACCCGAGCACATGTCGGTTAACCTAGAACCCTTAGCCCAGTGGCCCGAGACTTCAAGGATTTCAACTTTACATTAGTTATTTCAAGCCAACCATTCACACACATTGGCTTTCAAATAAACCTATAAATCCAACAAGAAAAACACCATTTTCAATGCACTGTAACTTTTCCCCACAAAGAAAACTCCATCCTCGTGTTCCAATCTAGAGCCATTATACCGCGCAGCTTGCTACGTCGCAGTAGGAATCCTAGGTTATAAATTCGTTGATTCCGAACACCTACTGGCTAAAACTAATCAATTACCTCCGACATGACCAGATTAGACTAATGCGCTCCATTTGTAGGTGAGGCCTGGGTGGAAGGGCACTTTAGAGACTAGAGGCAATGGATGCAAGTAGAGTTCCGTGAGTGCTCATGCGCACTTCCTGACACCGCGAGGCATGCGAAGGCTCAGTTCACCAAGTCATAGGATCTATGATCGTGATGGAGTACGCAAGGCATTCATGGAGCTAGCCCGTTTAATGACTACGTGTTACTGACATGGCCGAGGTTAGAGAGATTCTAGAATGGCCAGTCCCATCTGCCTTAGGTTGTCATACCCAACAATGGTCTTGAGTCAAGAAGATATGCACATAGTCGATGCGGTGTGCATGGAACTTTGACGAAATTCTTTTTAAGGAGGGGAGATTGTAAGACCCAAGAAAATCCAATTTTTCTCAAAAAGGGCAAAACCGTAATTTTGATAAAAATCCGAAATTTATTTTCTAGATCTCAAATGACAAAACGGATTTCACCGTTGGAATCTTCTCGCGAAATCTAGCTAACACGTTGAATTCGTCAATTCAGATAGTCGACTTGCATCGTTTTCAGGCAACTTACTCCAAATAGAAACTAAATGTGATGTGACAAAAGTCACTTATAACATGTACTCATGTGATACATACATGGAGGAGAAATGATGGAAATGGACGTCCTAGATAAAGTAAAGGCAAAAATCTGGTGAAGGATATAGATAACATTCTTATAAATTTTAAATGATAATAAGACGAAATAATGCATAGTTGTCATCTCCTACCTTCAAAAAGCCAAGAGAAAACGTGGGAGAGGAAAAGAAGATGCAGTAGGCTTGAGTTTTTATTTCTAGAGAGAGAGAGAGCCACTTTCTTAGATTACCCACCTGACCGCTCAAATTCTTCTCAGCATGAAAGCTGCTCTCTATCGCGAGGCCTACGCTAAGTGGGCTCCGGGCTTTTAAGGAGTTTCACAAACCCGTGAGGTAGGGTTTCATTTACTCTGGCTACACTTTGTTTAAAATGTTTTGTAATGCTCGGGTTGGTTGAGGCCTTGAACGGTCTTTTGATCTGTCCCAAAACTGAATCATGCTGAATTTATGAGTCGATTTAAACCGTGATGCCAATTTTTGACTGTTTGGGCATGTTGAGTGATAATTTATTGAATAAGTTATGCTTTGGTGTGTATAAGGCCGGAAATGGCCATGGAATTCGGGTTCACCAAGTGGAACTGATGTTGGGCGATTGATCGTGAACAGTAACCCAAGGGTTTTATTGTTCACGTGAATGATTCATTTAAATATTTTCATGAGAAAATGCCCGCTGAGTAACTGTTCGAATTGCTCAGGTTTGTTAATTAGCCCATGTGTTTAATTTTGTGTGATTGATGGTGAATGCATAAATATGTTTATGTGCTTTCTTTATGTTAATATATATACAGCGTTTCATATTAGCATGTGTTGTGTATATATTGTGGTTGAATGGTGATAATGTACTACTATATGCACCGGTAACTTAGAAATTAGATGTGAGCACAGAGTTACCGAAGCCTTCAAAAATGAACATAATGCAAAGGAATTTCAACATAGATTGATTTTCCTGATAATAAGGTTGTAGAGATGGTCCAAGGATCAGCAGAGATTTAAACTGAGATCAGGCGTGTATTGTTTGGAAGGCCCCCAACATTCGCTCCGAGGGGAATCCATATTTTTACCGACATTCGTAATGTATTTTCAAGAACACAAGCCATTATTTTGAAATGATGTTTTTCCTCACATGGCTTGTAAGTGAGGAGCCTGAGGACCCTGGGATATGCCAGAGAACGAGCATTTATATCCAAGTGGATCAGTGAATACTCGGAGCGTAGGTTATTGGAGCATTGTACATGTAATTTAGGTGGGAGGAACCTATTTGGGTGATTCCACCATCATAAGGCCACCCCGCCGAAAGGAATATTTTTTCAGGTACGTGAGCGTTGAGAAGCACTGCTCATTTTAGAGATCACTAAAGAAAGCCTGTCATACTTTGATGTTTTCGATAACATGGCTTAGAATTGTAGAGCCTAATATGCATTTTGTATTAAGAGAAATGCTATAATCTATAATTGGTTGACAGGAAGCAATATATTTTGATGAGTATTGGTTTGTGGGCCCAAGAGGCTATTTTATTCATTTTACCCCAGAGTGTGGACCCTGTGGTAGCTGGTATATTGGAATTGTTTGGGACAAAGTTCAGGGCTTAGGAGCCCCGCACAAAGAAGACTCCCCATTTTCAGAGTGGGTCAAGATCATGATTCACGAGGTATTCCAAGGGTTATCGGTTATCAACTGACACCCTGACCTGGCCATAATTTCTATTGGTGGTTTGAAACAAGCATGAAATCGGGTTACAAGATTAGTACCCTAATAGTGCAATTTTGAAACCTTGTTTATGGTAGGTTTGGCGCTTATGCACTCAATCAACTTAAATAACTCAATTGATACATTGGGTCCCACTTCAAGCTGTCGATTACATTTTTGTAGCTATTTCTTAGTAGTTTGTGTCAAACACTCCTAATTCCTGTTCGATTCAAACACGACAAACCCTCTCAGTCAATTCAAGATGCAAGATCAAATCAGAGGAAACTTGGAGCAAAATTACCAAGAGGGGGAGTAAGTCATGAAATTTTGTGGTTGCAAATTTGGCAACCTGAAAACGCAGGTTTACAATTTTTGGTAACCGCAATTAAAGTAGAAGTTGGCGTAAATTTCTCAGAGGTTTTGACAATTTTCGAACTCAAGCGACCGCCTCACCGTGCCTCGGTTGATCGTTTGATCCACTGTTGTACTTATACAAGTTTATTCTCATGTACCTTTGTCTTGTGAAACACTTTGTAATTTCCTTTATTTCAGCCTCATAGTGTTTAACCACGCTATAATCAAATCAACTTGGTATACCATCAACCAATCAAGGGAACAAGCAAGCCTTTCCCTCTCCGTCATGCGGTGATTTTCTCTTCTCTCTTCACTTTTTGTAGCCAACACCCCTGATGACACAATCATAATACGCTACACACCCCCTCTGATCCTTGAAGGAGGGCCACTGGTGTGTTGTTTTTGAAGCGAAGATGTTCTCATGCCTTCACATCCGTGTTTAAGGGTATTTGCCCCGCTTCTCTCTCCAGTGTTAAAATCTCTTACATGCCTTTAATGTGTATTTGGCAAGCTCTGGGTTCAGTGATACTTCAGATCCATTTGATGCCCAAATAATGCCTCCCACATGACATGGTATGGTTTTGAGATGCTTTCACCGTTAGGACATTTATGCCTAATAAAATGCCATCTTTCAAAAGGAAACTCCAAGGTTTAGGGTTTTAAAGCTAAATGAAGATCCTGGTCGGAAATGACTATATGTCATGCTCCAATGCGAGGATAAAGACCAGTGACAGTTTTTCGTTAACCTAGAACCCAAGCCCACAGTAATGGTCTAGACTTGCCAGATTTTCTTCTCTCAACTTCTTCACTTTAGTTATTTCGGGGCCAACTATTTGGCACATCATTTCCCACAAACCCTTTGAATCCAAATCTAGAAAACACCATTTTAAATGCAATCAACTCTTCTTCACGAAGAACTTATCCGTGTTCACCTCAGAGCCACTATACTACGCAGCTTTGCTGCGTCATTAGTAGAATCAGGGTTGAAATTGCTGATCCAACACCTACTCGACCGTAATGAATCAAACGACGCCACTGTGGATGGTGCCCCGATTCACGAGGCTCTAAATCAAAACAAAATTTATACCTGTTGTTCTACCGTAGTAACTACCGCAATATAGCTGCCAGACTGAAACACGTGGATGAAGGTTTTCGTCTAACAAATGACTTCGTATAATGATTCAAAATAGTAAGGCTTTCATTTGGATTTTCTGACGGTATAAAAAGTGTGGTTGTTGTCACTAAGCTAATCAAAGCGTTTTAAAATAAGTTGTAAAAGAAGACCTCAAGTTTCGGGGTCACTAGCTGGTATGATGTGGGGTTGTAGGGGTGTCCGGTTGCTTCAAAGATTAGGGCAAAATGACATATAGTCATTTCCAAACCGGGATCTTTGTTAACTTTCAACCCTTAGTAACAACATTCCTATTTGAACCATAGCATTTCATCGAGCATTTAATGTTCTGAAAATAAAGCATTTAACTTACTTCTGCCTGTGAAATGACATCTATTGGATGTTAGTATCTAGCACAAGAATACACTCAACCCTAAAGCATGCCAAGTATTGACCAAAGAAAATACATTAAATAGCATTTAAACCTAGTTTTGAAGTTTGAAACACAAATGCTAGCACTGCCTATGAAAATAGAGGAATACCAAAACCCACATCAACCAACCCAGCAACCTCCTTCTTCATACTTTCGAAGGAATACGAACATCCTTTGAGTTGTCATCCCAAAGGTGTTTCAAGGCCTAGAAACAGGGAAAGAGGAGAGAGAAGAGAGAAAATAATCAAAACAGGGGCTATAAATGAAATCATGAAATGAAAGAAAGTTACAAATGGTTAACATGGCTTATATAGCCCCACAAACATGAAATACCAAACCCAAATAATATGATTACATTGAGGGCGTGAGGAATTAATCAAAAATGTGTCGTTGAATTACAAAATACGATGCGTAGAATTCTCGTTATGCACAAAGAAATTATATATAGCCAAAATTTCCCGCTATCATTGCCACCATGCTCACAAATTGCTATCTCTTGTCAGCTGCTTCCTCATCTTCCAGCCGCATTGTTCTTCTAGCTTGTTATTTCTTCATCCCAAAGTTTGATGAAATCGACGAGAATTCATACGAACTCTAAGATAAATGAGCACAATTTCGATGCCAAGCTTGATATGGTAGCGTTTACAAACTCGAAAAAACTACCAAACAACCTCGACAAAATCGTGAGTAATTAAAGGACCTGTCAATGGCTTAATAATATGATTAGTACGCAAAAAGCACTCAAAACCTATCTTAAATAGGACTCAAAATATCACTTTTTGGGTACTAATCATGCCCTAGTGAGAAAGAAAGGCAGTGAACTTGTGATTCACATCATAAGTTTTGGTACAATATCATTTCTTTTTTATTTTATCATTTTTTCCCCATTTAAGCTTCACCAGAAGGTTTGAAAACCTTCCCGCAAGACGCTACTTCATTGCTGATTTAAATAACAAATAACCTCGTTAGTCTAGTTTTCGCTGGTTTCTTGCTTGTAGTGATCATAATGTGCTTATGCAGTGATAGAAACACCCCAGCAGCAGATTGGAAAGGCTAGGTGCTTTAATCAAGAGTGGTTGTGAAGTTAGCTCAGACAATCAACCGGACAGAGACCCCACCAAGAGCAAAGAGGAGCCAACAGGGGGTCAGTATCGAACCTGCATACCATCAATGAGGGATCACATTCACCCAATTACAGTGAAGTGCAATCTCATGCATTATACCCCCGGCAGAGGATGTGGGCATGAGACCTGGCTTGTGCCCCCGCCCCAACTTTTCATGGTATGGAAAATGAAAAATCCATACACATATTCGGGATTTGAGGAAGTTTGCAAGACTTTCAAGAAGGTGCATTCGACATGACTTACCAAGTCAAGGCTCTCTCGACTTTCAAAGATAAGCCAAAATTTGGCTTAACTCGCTCAAGGCCATGACCATCAGAATCAAATAGCCAGCAAAGTAGTTTCAGAAGAAGTTTTTCTATTGCCCACAAGACCAATCTGGAAGAGGAATTACACCTTTGCAAATTAAGGACAGTTGAAAGATTTTATCAATGCTGAAAGGTATCTTGAACCATCACTACACCATGCTTCAATACATGGATGCTGTCAATCCATTTTATGATGGATTCGTCCTCCATGAAACAACTTTTAAACCAGTGTGGGGGACTTCCTCAACAAAAATCCGCATGAAGCCTCCGGATTCCTCAACTATGTTACGTCGAGAGACCTCCAAAGTTCGGGATGAACCAAATCCTGTGAACCGATGCACATAGCCTCAATGAACCAAAAGTGGGGGCATTTTTTTTCAATACTGTGAGGAAATGGAAATGAAAGTCAAGCTATCTTCTTTGACTAGAAGATTAGAAGAACTAGAATTCATGAATCAAAGATGAAGTATTAAAAGTATAATTAACTCGCCTATAACTCTTCAATCTTGTTTTAATTACCAATCCACTAGTCATCAAGGGGATTAAAATCCAACTGCTCCCTCAATTAGGGATTTGATGCAAGAGCAAGTAAACATGGTAGGGACCAAAGTAGTGGCACCCAATAAGTGTCTATATGGGAATACCTATACAATTCGGGATGAAACCATCATAATTTATCATCATGGAAGAAACCCCAGCCTTACACTCCCGATAGTTCAAGAAGAACAAACCCCACCTCATCACTACAGTAGAGCAGGCTACAGAATTTGAGCAAGGTAGTGGGTCACTGCTGAAGAAATTAAGACAAAGAATGCCTTGCATTCACACAAAAAAAGAAACTACTTAGTGCACTTTCAACAAAAGATTAGACGACCGCAAAGACTCAATACCTGTGTCGACTATCCAACAGCAAATGCAAGAAAAAGGAAAATTTCCCTCTCAAGAACAACCAAACCCCAGCGGATTACATGAAGAGAGCTCCTCTAGTGACCCGAATTCCAAATTGAATGAGGTCAAGGCAATCATCACACTGAGGAGTGGCAAAGAGCTTACAAAGCCATCACCAAAGGCACAAACCTGGGTAATTGTGAAGCTATCGACATCGAATCCAAGGGAGGTAGTGACAGACTATTGAGGAAAATAATCCATCCCCCACCTTCCCCTCAATCATGTCCAAAAGAATAGCCATTAATCAGCCGAGCTCTGTGGCGTTTGGTAAGGCAAAGGCCAACATTCCACTACTGGAGCATGATCAAGCAAGTCCCTACTTATGTGCAAAAATTTCTAAAGGATTTGTGCACAGCCGTGGTTGAAGCATTGGCAAGAAAGTTTTCCTAACTCGAATGTCGTGCCATTATTCAAATGCAAGACTCATGAAATACAAAGATCCGTGTTCTCCGACCATCTCAAGCGACATAGCATCTGTAGAGAAAGATCGTTAGATTCGGGAGCAAGTGTGTGAATCTCCCTATTCGATGCAATAGTGTAGTTTTTGGAAGTCGGGGAGCTTAAAGCTCACTCTATCATATCACTTTCTTACTGGAGTAGGTTGGATCAAAATACCAAAGGGGAGCAGTGGAGATGTCCTTGACCATGGACAAATTTTACTATCTTATAGATTTTGTGGTACTCGACACAGAACCAGCAGCAACAGGGACCAATTATGTACCTATCATCTTGGGAAGACCATTCTTAGCCACCTCCAATGCAATAGTCAACTGCAGGAATGGTGTCATGCAACCTCACCTGGGAACATGCAGAGCTCAACATCTTCCACTCTGGCAAAAGCACATGCAATCCCTAAGAAGATGTCTCGTACATGCATCAACGAGCCAGAAGCACTAAGTGATTATCAACCCAAAGAATAAGATGAGGTATGAAAACTCAAGTTCACAAGTAGACTGAAGTTGGGATAAGCTAGCAAGAGGCGGCGCGGCAAGAGAGTGTGAACTCACTCTCCTGAACTAGACTTGAAACCACTGCTTCTAGAGGACCAATAAGAAATAAGGTTCCCCCCAAGGTAAACATAATCGCTGTAGACCTTCTTATCGGGGCATTTTGCCCAATCAATGTAGCATGCTTCCAAATTCAAGTGCACAGAAGGAGAAAGTACCAAACCATGAGTGAGAATACACTTTAAGGAGCGAAGAAGATGCTTACAAGCCTGCCAATGAAACAGAGTGGGGGCATGCATAAATTGGCTAAGGCGATTGATAATAAAAGCCACATCCGATCTAATGAGAGTAAGATATTGGAGTGCTCCAATGGGACTTCGATAGAGGGAGATATCTTCAAAGGGACCACTATCAACAATAGCAAGTTTAGGTAATACCCTGGCAAGAGATTTGGAAGGTTTAGCACCATCCATATTGGTTTTGAAGAGTAAATCGTATTATATGCAGAGAATGTGAGTGTCTTATGTGTGCTGAGGTCTTCTGTGGATACTCCTGTCGATCGATGCGTTACAGGCGCATGGTAGAGAACAATGTGTCAGGAGTTGGTCAGATCTTGATGATCCTCTGGGCAGGATGTTGGTAGTAGCAAGACGGGCTTGATCTCTTCCCAATAAAAATTTAATCTTTCTCAAAGAGGCGCTGCGCTGGTTGTTTTTTCTCAATCTCTGTTTGATCTCCTTCTCTTCTTCACGATCTCCCTTTTTTTTTTTTTTCCTATTTATACCTAGGGTTTACCTATTACAATTACCCTTATACCCTTATACTGATCTTCATTAAAATATTTAATTGCCCCCATAAAAAATTCCGGGTGTTACAATTGAGACGCTCAAGAAAGATTGTATAATACTCCTACCTTACATAAAGAAGAATAAAAAACAAAAAAAAAATTGCAAGAAATTATTACTCCACTCTCATCACCACCATTATCAACTTGTGAAGCTTCGACAACACCAACTTCATAAAAAAATTCAAGTGAAAGAGTTCCGCGATATAGAAGTTTACAAGAGATTTATGAGGTATAGAAAATCAAAATGACTAACCCTCATTTGTCTATCTATAGATTATGAACCCAATAGGTTTTAAAGAAGCATTCCAGACAAAAAAAAAGAAGCAATAAGGATGATACATGAAAACTAAATCTCTTCTAAAATGGAAAAAAGCAATTAAAGGGTGTTACTGTAGTGGCGGAGCCAAGACCTTTTCTTGAGGGAGGCATAATTTTAGTGATAAATAAAATAATGTTTAATAAATTATAAATATGTGTTGATATAAATCGCAATAATATAGATTTTATACAAGAAACTCAATATTAATAAATATAATAAAAAATAAAACCAGGTACAAATTTAATAATTAGTAGAATGTATTTATTCCAATTTATAACACTCTTACAAATTATAAACTAATTAATATAATTAATATATCGATTTAATATAAATACAAAGAGTAGCATAAATAAAAATATATTTCATTCCAGAATTTTACAATAAATTTTCATGATATTACTTGGTACATGAATAAAATTAAACTCTGGAGTAAATAAACCATAGCGATGACAAAAATTCAGGTGAGCCTATGATAAAACCCTTCATTTAGAGATCGATTAATGTCGCCTGAATCCCGCTAAAACGAATTTCGATGGATTCACTACTAAAAATAACTGGGGACACGACCAAATATCGACCTAAAATTGGCCTGTATCATCACCAATCACGACCATTTAGAGACCAAAGGAGTTTGGTCAAAAGAAAATTTCCGACCAAAGACCCAACTATATATTTATTCTGATTTAATAATTTGGTCAAATTGGTCCGAATTAGGCGAATTAGCGCCAAAAATTACCGACCAATTATTGCACTAAGTAACGACAAAAATAAATTTACCATGAAAATGGCCTGTGAACAGCGACTAGGGCTCGACCAAATTTATCGGCAGTAATTACTGACCATTTACCCCACCAAAAATTTGGTCGGTAATTACCTGTGTTAAAATCACTCCTCTGATAATGATCTCAAAGCAAATCACCGTCATCTTTCTTCCTTCCTTCTCCTCCACCACACAAGACCACTCTCACTTCCCACAAGCGGAAACACTCCTCCGCTAACCTCCAAGCTCCTACCACCACAGTTTTCCTTTTTTTCTTTTCTATTTTCCTTCACATTTTTCTTCTCTACTAAATTTTCCTATTGGCGGACTCCTGCCAACCCTCCAAACTTCATACGCTTATTTACTGAATATAGGGTTTTTCTCATTGAGGATGGGAATCAATTGGGGTTTCTACTGAGGATCTAGTTATACAGTTTGCATCTAATCATGGGTTTTTGCTTCTATGTGAAAATTTTTTAACAAAGATTTGAAGAAGTTTATTTCTGGGTATGTTTATTCAAAGATTTTTCCCCGTTTCTGTTCTCTATTTTTGGTCACACTTATAATAGCCCTTGACTGTGGTTTTTTGTTTGCTTTCACGCTCTTATAGATCTCTTAAATTTTATTTGCTTTCAAGAGAAGTTGATGGCTTAGTCCTCTTCCTTCTTGAAAGGTCACTACTGAGGACTTCACACTCATTTCCATGGAAAGTCGAAAGTCTCCATTTCTTTATCTGTTTTTAACTGTTTAGTAGTTATTTGATCACACTTAAATTGTTTTACCATGAAAACTCAGGTTTATGAGGATGAGACAAAAGTCCAGCTTGTATCTTGTTTCCCAACATGAATATATATATATTCTTCATGATCCATTTAGATCGGGGTTTTTGCTTACAAATGGTGAGAGTGTAAGGATATGACTTGCTTCTGGGTATTTGGGAGAAAGTTCCTGCACACACTTTAATTGCTGAATGGGGCTTTAACCCACCAAATTATCTTGTATTTTAGTTGGTAAACTGAGAAACCTTATTTTCTTTGATTTGGTCTTCTAGATTTTCTTAAGAGATCTCTGTAATACAGATCCTTCATTTTAATCAATTTGATCCTCGATCTAACCAAATTTTCTCCGACAATGATTTCCTGAGTTTTTTAATTTCATTGAGTAGATTCATTAACATCTTTCACACTAAGAAGAGTACTCAGCATCAGGGCTGGTTGAATATCCTCTACCTTGATTTTTTCCTCCTAACTTATCAAGCAAGAATAAGTTAGTCCAGTTTAGCTAATTATTTCCCCATGCTGAAGACATTTCCAATACACAATTGTTATTATTGGGAGCTTACTCATTTCTAAACCCAAGAACAATAATAAAACCAAGAAAAATTATATTATTCAATAATGGTAATGTAGTTTCTAATCATATTATTTGATTTTGACTTGAAGTTCTTGGTCTCACATGAAAATTGTTTTTTATTTGCTTATTTAATATTTAACTCTCCAAACACAACATAATTTTCAGACTAAAAAAATTCAGCTGACTTCATTTTTGCCTTCATCCTACCTTTTGTTGTGTGGATTAGATAATAAGACATAAGCTCGGGGAGAATTTATTTGCTTTTTCTTGTTTTGATTTTTGAATAGACCGGAGGAATGTTAGATTTATCAGCATATACCTCAAAGAGTCTGTGTTAGTTTATTTGGTTTCACATCCCCCCTAAAATTTCTATTATCCTACTAGTATCTCTATTTGGTTTCCTGAAAACAAGAATTTTTGATGTCTACTTAAAAATAGAAGATGGACTTGTTTGTGGTTGGTTTTATATCTGATAATGTATTCTTGTGCTTCTCAAATCTATTCATGCCTTTACTTTCTATCACTATGAAATAACAGTAAATCAAATCTAAGTGATTGTGAAGTTGAAAAATAGCTAGTGATGCAGAACTACACTTTGCAAACCATCTATTTTGGGGCTTATGAGGAATAATTTCGGCTTCGAATTTATTCCTAATAAACTATGGCTGAGTTGCGCTGAGATTCATGCATGGATATACAGAAAAAGGACTATGGTGACACACATAAAGTTAACTTCCTTTTGCTTGCAAATGGTGGTCCAAGAAGGATAGGTTCAAAATTTATTCACCTCCTGCATGGACTCAAGGTCGCTTTCCGTTAGGTAGAGATTGAAATAAAGTACTTAAGGCTGTAATCAGTTAGAGAAGGAGAGGGTTTTTTTTTCTATACTTAGCACTAAAAAATTAAAAATAATCTATAATAAATTATGTAGATCAATACCTAATCAAAGAGAGTTGATTATGATTATTCAATGTGGGTTTCTTTTGTGACTTTTCCTCCATCTTGGGTTCACTTGAGCTAGTTTGGTTTTTATTGTTTTCTTGAGCTAGTTTGGTTTGTAACACACGCGCCGTCAAGCACGCTGCCACTGGTTTTCAAGGATTGCAACTTGCATAACTCCTTCGTTAGACTCTATTATAGGTGTTCTAGACTCTATAGAAAGCCCTTTGAGTCTAGAATCCACCCATATAGCTTGATAAAAATTGAGCTCATATCCTATTAAAGAAAAATGAAGAAAATCAGTGTCCTGCTGCTGCAATTACTGCAAAGCAGGCTGATTTTCTCTCATGATTTGAAACACATAACTCCTTCATTAGAATCTGATTTGGGTGTTCTTAGACTCATGGAAAGTCTTGAGTCTAGAATCCACCCATATAGTTTGATAAAAATTGAGGTCATAGTTTGCTGGAAAATGAAGAAAATCAGTGGCATGCTCCTACTACTTTCTGCAGTGTGCTGATTTTTTCTTCATGATTTCCAAACATGCATGATTCCTTCATTAGAATTTGATTTGGGTGTTCTTAGACTCTGGAAAGCCTCTTGAGTCTAGAATCCACCCATATATAGCTTCATCTGACGGAACCCATATGATCTGAAATACACGAAAACAGTGGTTGCTGCTGCTAAGCACTGCTGCATGAAGCTGCTCATTTTCTTCTGTGTATTTTGCAACTTGCATAACTCCTTCGTTAGGACTCACAGGTGTTCTTAGACCTATAGAAAGCCCTTTGAGTCTAGAATCCACCCATATATAGCTTGATCAGAGTTGAACTCATATTAGATCTGAAAATGATGAAAACAGTTGTTGTTACAAGCGTTGTTGCTACTGCTGCAAGTTGCTCATTTTCGTGGATTGCAACTTGCATAACTCCTTCTGGCAGACTCGTTAGGTGTTCTCTTTAACCGTATGGAAAGCCCATTGAGTTTGGGGAATCTGACCATGCTATTTAGCATTGCAACGCCTTGGAAATTTAGATTAGAGTACCAAGTGTACTAATCACTTGAATGAAATTTAGGAATATATGAGTTGATTACATGATATAGTAATATGAATTTATGAATGATATGATATAAGAACATGTGATAGGATTAAATTGAAGAAGTCGCTTAACATATATAAACTGGCCTTTCTTTAATTATACACAAATCATGCATTCTTAGCAATGATTTAAAATGCATCATCGTGAACGACAAAGTTGTCGCTTATTCATATAGTTAGTCAGACATCCGTCCAAAGAAGAAGTTGTTACAAACGAAGTTTGAATACACCTGGATTGTCCCAAGTGGACAGTTTACTTAAAAGGACGTTAATTAAATGATCATGATTTAATTTAAATCTGCATATATTATGTCATTTTGGTGCTCTCTTCTCGCTGCTTGTTCTCCTGGTGAGATTAGATATATAAATAGTAATGCAATTTGCTATAAATCGCTGCATTATGCATTATTATTTATATATTCATTTAGTGTACTTGAGAACCACGAGGCTGCCGAATGCATACATAATGAACATGCAATCGGATTTTTTTTTTTAATGTAACTTTGTAAATGGATTAGGACCAAACTTGAAGAGAAAAGAACTGCTTGATTCGGGTGGAGGTGGAGGTGGATGGTAGTAGGTCAGACATCACACGCGCAAAAATAACTTTATCTGAATCCACATTTTCACAATAAATGGTTAATGAACATAAAATAATTGAGGACAATCGTGATTTATTATTTAAATTGATTTTTGTAATTAGTTATGAAGACGATCGTGGAATGGATGTACGAGGGTCGAATAGTGGATGGAATGTTCTCTCAATGAACTGGGATAAAGTTGATGAATTTGTTGGCGCTCGGCCCCAGACATCCCGGAAAGTGTGAATGGTATACAACTATAAGGTGTCCTTGCACTTTAGTTAAATGTCGGAATAAGAAGTTTTTGAATGTTGAGACTGTGAAGGTGCATTTGTATAGAAATGGTTTTGTGCCGGATTACTATGTTCGATATACCTATGGTGAGAAGCAAACCACCAGAGGTGTTCAAGTTCGTGACGGGTTAGTAAGGAAACTCGATCATGGTCCTGGATAATATGAATCACACTACATACCATAGAATGGTTTGTGATGTTATGGTCCCGGGACCAACCCAGATGAGGGAACCCAATGCCGAGGCAAGGAATTCCCTATGAGTATGATTCGAGCTGCAGAGACAAAACTCCAGATATGAGGGAAATTCTAAGCATACCCAACCATCTCGCAAATGAGGATGTTAGGAAATAAAGTGCATACTGTGTGTTCGCAGGCATGGTTTACGATATGTCTATCTGCAAGAACTGTTGCCACAAGATAATCCGATGCCATTGGATTTCTACAAGACGAAGAAGTTAGTTGGGAGGGTCGATTACCTGCATAACACTCCCGAAATATACCCTAGTCGCGACATGTTTAGGGTATTTTGTAAGTTTGACTTATGTTTTCAAGGAAGTTAAACGCTAAACACGAAACTAGAGACCCGGAAATTAAGAAGATTTAAGGACAAATTGTAATTTGTTCAAAAAGGGGGCCAAAAAGTCATATGCTGATGTCAAAGATTTGAGGCCAAATGAAAGCTGGGAAGGAAAGTTTGTTTATAAATAGAGCAGGCCAAAAGCAAATAAAGAAAATTTAGAAAAACCAAAATGGTTTTTTGTCTAAAATAAACAAGGCCTTAACAACTATGTTTTAAAGACCAAAATCAATCATCTGAGAGGGAACCCGAGAAGAAAGGAAGGAGAAGAAGAGAAAGAAGAAGAAGAGGAAGGAGGAGGAGCAAGAAAGGTATGGATGCTTGACTTTGGTATGGAAACCATGGATTTTAGCATGTCATATAAATTACTTGAGTATGATTGCTAGGGTTTCCATTGAACATTAATTTGATTCCCATCTCTGGTTTTACAGTAAACATTATAACTCTAGATTTAAGGGAAGCTTGGTTGAAAAGCCCTAGTTCATAATGAGTGGATATGGAATCCTTCAAAATTCCAAGGATTTGTAGAATTGGGTGAAATTTGGTATCAACCCTAGGATTCTTTTGCAATTTAAAAGTGTTTGTGGAGTTGTAGAGAGGGATTTCATGTTAGTTTTTGATGAAGGATGTATTATGAGTGATCTAAGGATGAAAGTGTATGAAAAAGGAGAGAAAATACCCATTCTGGGCATTTTCAGATTGAAAATGTACAACTTGGTTTCTGTGTACCACAATTTCGGTTCGGGTCATTTGGCCAAGTTGTACCGGTAATAAACTGAGTTTAGAATGCAGACAACCTGTTCTGGTTTTCCTATTCTGGACCAGTTTTATTGCCATAACTTCCTCATTTCTTATCCAATTTGAGGATTCAAGTGGAAACTTAAAATAGACTTCAAGGAGAGAACAACCATATTTAATAAGAATCTCCAAAATTATGACTCTAGATAATCAAAATTCACTCAGTGGGACCATGTGCAAGCTAAATTCTGGTTCCAGCTTTGAACATAGAGAAGTCCGATGGACAGACCGAGCTCCGGTGTCTGAATTGGGTGATTCCAGTTGAATAGAACCCTAGCACCTTAGCTTTAAAGGAGCATAAGGACATAGTGTCAAAATATGAAGTTAAGACCCTGAAAATGAGTGTACAAACAGTCCCGAGTGTAAAATCGGTAAATCGAATAGTCGGGCATGAAAATGTCATAACTTGAGTTTGGACGATTCACATTGAATGATTCCAATTTCTGAGTAAAATATGATTCATAGAGGAACAAGAATATATGAAAGATATATGATTTGGCGACTACCTAGGACCAACGAATGAATGAGTGGATCGCCCGACAGTCCCAAGATCAATAGTACCAGACCCGACAAGGCTACGCACTCCCGTCCCGATTAGTGCTACGACACTGCTCAAGATTTCAGACTCCTGCTGGTGCTATGGCACCCCAAAGATCATCGCACTTCGGGTACTTAGCTGTACTCAAGGTCCCTACTCATTTCTAGAGACTACCCAGTAGTCATGATATATATATAATTTAATAAAGAATAAGAGTAAAGATCCGAACATTCCAGTCTGCCCTATACCTACTTACTCCCAGATCCTGATAAGTTCAGAGTACCCACGGCATTCTTCAGATCCGACAAGTCCTGTCATCAGTTCGTAGGTGCACCCACAAAATTCTCACTGATATCCACCTACGTACTCCTCAGATTCGAAATGTTCGTGAGTACCTACGTGGTACTCGTATTTAAATTAAGTTCCTGTCTGGCTCGATTTAGTCTGTGAAAACCTATGGGCAATTCTGCTCACACCTCGCTCTGATATCCCGACTGCTAAGTTCCGCAGTACCTAGGGGTACTCCCGTGATTGAATAAGTCCTCAAAACATTGCACGGTAGACCGAATAAGTCCTCGACTGATAAGTTCCGTAGTACTTAAGTGGTACTCAGATATGAGTAAGTTCTCATTTTATCTCGACAGTCCTGTAGTACCTATGGTACTCCCTCGTCAGAGGTTATGTAGTACGGGTACTCCAAGATTTGAATAAGTTCCGCTTCGATTAACTCCCCGTATTCAATAAGCTCGCCCCGATCTCAATAAGTTTCACCTGATTCATTGGGGTTCTCAGAAAAGATATGGGTACTCTCAGATCATCACGTCCAGTACCCAGTGTACCCTGCCAGAGTCCGCATTAAATTCTCAGGTACCTGGGCAGTACCCCCGTAACCCGATTGTCCCTGCGGGTACCACGTACCCCGTATTTGATATCTCAGAAGATCACCAAAATTCTCGTAGACTCAACATAAGTATAAGTTCGTAGTACCCAAGGGTACTTTGTCTCAAGAACATAAGTATAAGCTTTGTATTACCCACGTACTCCCAAAAGACGCAAACAAGTATAAAGTCTTAGTACCTAAGGGTACTCTCAGATCCCAGTGCAAAGATAGCGACCGTTTCCGATTCAGACCCGCTCCGATCAATGTCCATACCTGATATGTATCTCGCATATCAGCCCTGACAGAATCCATATGTGATAATGATTATGATTAGTTCACTTCATCAGACTCCACGGGTACCTTCGCAGACAAGTATAAGATCCTGTAAGACAATTATAAATTCAATACATGTATGAGATCCAAATACATGTGTAAGTTCCAGAATACACGTATAAGATCCGAAATACTGCATGTGCCTCTCAAATACCAGTATAAGTCTGTGAAGACCAGGATATACTCAGAGGGGTATACAGTAAGATACGAAGCACTGTATAAGTTTTGCAGTACTACAAGTACTTCCAGAGGCAACAAGTTCCAATACACAAAGACACGCCTGTAATCCTGATACCCACTGCACCATGTAAAACCCTCGTAAAGATAAGTAAGTCCCGCATAAGATAAGTTCAAATTCTAATGGAGTCCCAATGAATGTGAGTCCGTTATAAGTAGAAGTCCCGCAAGATAAGTTCCTCGTAACTCCCACGGATCCACCGAAAATAAGTCTGTTAAGGTGCCCCGTAACTTTACTGAGTCCGAATAAACATAAGCTTGTTACATGAGTTTTGAATAAGGGCAAGTTCGGGAATTCCTACTGAGTCTCGAATAAACATAAGTTTGTTATAAGCATGTCTTCCCGCATAAGAATAGATCCATCAATGTGGGAGATCCTAATAAGAGCAAGCCCGCACGTAAAAGTACCAGATAAGTTCATAATATAAATACATAAAATTTATATTATCTCATATTGTTTTACTAAATGTGTATATGCATAAGACATGTTTCCCACTAAGCTGCAAAGCTTAGCACCTGCCTTAATCCGTAGGTACAAGAGAAGACATCCGGCACCTTCAGACACACCGGGCCAACACACCAGAAGGGTTCACTGCACGAGGTCCCATGCTCACTTGTAAAATGTAAAAGTAAAAAGCTTGTGAAATAACCCGCTTATATGTATATACATTTTGATCATATAGGATTTGGCCATACCCACAAAATTCGCCATTTTTAAAAAAAAAAAAAATCAGTAAAGAGGTCCCGGGCCTGAGTCCTCCATATTCCTAAACGGGCTGACAAGAGGGTAATTCATTGTTAGAACAACCTGTGATATACTGGGGTGATGGATAAAGGACCTAATGCTTGTAAAATGGGCATGCTCCTGCATGCTAAAAAGGTTGTGGTTCTCAAAATATCAGATATACTAAGTTGAAGCAGCCGTGATAAGAAGACAATTATTTTCCAATAAACACCTAGGTTGCAAGATTGTATGCATCGTAAACCGCAAATGGTCACTAATGAAACGAGGTGGTATCTCGTGAGCATCATATGGAGGACGGTAAGATGTCACCTTCATGCCCCTTGAAACATTTTGATGGTGTTTCGATGTTTAATCGTTCTGAAATGTTAGGGTCGGGCTTATTTGGTTGATGGTTTTCACCGGTTATCAACTGACAAAGAATATTTTGTAATCGCAGACGCCGTATAACCTGCCTCTAGACTATGTATGAAGGAGGAATTTATGTTGGATCGTGTTAAGGCCGAGCCTAGCCAATCCAAAGGGTGCATGATGCTTCTTCGGCAGCCATTAAGAAGCGGAGTTGAAAAGTCTCAGGTGTTGGGGTTCAAACTATGATATTTCCAAACGGCAAAATTTTCGTGATGCTGGGCCGCCTCATGCTGACCATAAATGACGCGTATTCTGGCGATGTGTTCAAAGTGGGAGCACCGGCCGTATGTTGGCACGTCCGCTCATGGAAGACTCGATGCTTTTAAATTAATTAAGAGCGGAACAAATGTTCTATTAAATCCATCTAAGTTTTTGCCTATTAGAATTATCCGACGATGAATTTCATTCAAAGACTTCATTAAGAATAGAAGGTTACTAAACAATTCCCCAAGATCCCGGGATGAAATTACAGATTTGATCAACAGAGGGTCAGAGGAAGGTGATAGATGTTGATGTCGAGGTTGTGAATGCAACTATATCTAAGACTCAGGTGTAATAAGAGAAGTATTTTCTGATTTATACTTCTACCGGCGTGAACACTTGCCGAGGCACAATCTTGATGTTATGCATATCGAGAAGAATGTGCTCGACAATATTTTCAACATGTTGTTTAACATCTGTGGAAAACTAAGGACATCACAAGTCAAGAGATGAGCCGAATAAATATTGTCGTCGTCCCTAATGGCAGACAATCTTGTCAATACAGAAATACCCCGAGTGTGCCATTTGTTCGAATAAACTACGTATAGTTGATGTATTATTTTCGGGTAAAAACCGAGATTTCCAGATGGTTATGCTTCTAATCTCGAGATGTGTGATGCGAACAAACTAAGATGTCTGACATGAAGAGTCATGATTGTCATGTATTCATGCAAAGGTTGTTACCAATTGCTCTCTTCGAGAATTCCCGCCAAATATAGAATATGGGAGCCACAACTGAGATTTCCTTTATTCTTCAAGCAACTAACTTCTTCTTGACTGATGAGGAGTCGGTGAATCGGACGAACAAATTCTGCTATCTCTATGCACCCAGGTTATCTTCCTCCAAGTTCCTTTTTTTTGATCAATGGAAGATCTTCCAGCAAAATTCTGCTTACTTAAGCTTAGATTGGTCACATCCATTATCGTTGATATATCCTCCAGAAAGGTAAATATTGTTCACTCAACTATTATTTTCCTATGTATATATATATATATATATATATATATATATATATATATATATATACACACACACACACACACACACAAGCAGTATGACTAGAATATTCAATAATCTTCTCTTGTAGATACTTGAGGAAAATAAAGCATAAAATCAAAAGAATAAGGTCATGTAGAGGGTTCATATAATCAGATACTATGGATGATATTTCGCCAAATTCCTGCATCATTCTATTTCTAGTTAGGCTGAGATCCAACCTTCCACTTAAGGAAAGCTGAATGAGGTTTATCTTGATGACATTGTTTGAAATTTTCAAGCCTCCTGCAAAGCAATCGGTACTGAGGGAAACGGTATCTGTGCGACAATGAACATAACGCACTCATCTATATGTCCCAATGAATCGCCCAGGTTCAACCATTCATAGAGTAAGTAGTTGCTAAAAGTCAAATGAGATTCATTTAGCATGTTAATTACTATTTCTCAATGTATCCATTTTCTAATTTCATTTCTATTTTTAGTGTATTCGCATATGTAAAAACGTAAATTAGCCTTAAACTTAAATGACTAAGTTACAATGCCGTGTGACGGGAGCAAGAGAATTTCGTCTTCAGATCATGGTTTGAAAATACGATAGTTACTTCAAACATGAAAAATCACAAAACAATTGTAATGTTCTCGATATTAAATTTATAATTGTAATCTCAACACACCGATTTCTCCGATTACAGGTTCATAATCGTACAAATAAAATTTCCAATCATTATCTTTCTCGAACTTATATAATGAGGTCCCTAAGAGAGGTTAGAATCTCACAACGGTTATCGTGAATGGCTTCAAATTTCACACCGAATCGTGGGAGTTATCCAGCAAATGCATTAACACGGGTATTAAAGGATCCGTATACAATGAAACCGATCCGACTATTACGGGACTTCGTCGGGGCAGGATCGAAGTTAGAATTGGGCCATCCCTGCTAAAAGAACTCGTGTTATTCAAATGTGAATGGTTCACCTAACACTACATGTCGGTATAGTTGTCTCATCCCGATATAAACTTGTCGATGTGCATGAGCAAAAACCATTCAACAAGTATGGAATCTTATTCAGCAAGACAAGCATCATGTGTTTATTATTGTGAATATCCTGGTCGGACCGTCCTAGAATGGATTGGAAAGTCGCATCAGTTAGGCTCAAATTGAGATCCCCCGCATCACCGAGTATTGATAGCAGAAACCATCAAAACATTGATAAATGATGCATGAAATGGTAAAGGAAGACGTCCTTTAGTCACAGATCTTCCAGATGGATGGCCAAGTGGGGATTTAGATGTCAGATGAACATTAATTGATTAGCTTAGGAAGAAACTGAGTGATGAAGAGGAGTTTGAAATGATGTTACTACATCTCGAAGAAGAAGACGAACCAGATTAGATGATTCCTGAAGAGAAATGAGCAGTTAGTGAGTTTTAGTTATTTCAATCGTTAATCATGTTTGTTTATTTTCTACGCTCTTATGTATTTTACTTGAATTAACGATGTATTGTTTTCAGAATTGAAAGACACGTGAAGGAGGGTAAGAAGCCCAAAGTGTTTCTCGCTTATTCGGACACACGCACACGGGTGTCGTTGAGCTGATCAGACTTTTTGTCGATCGTAGATCTCTAAAGAAATGTAAGTTTCATTAAAATAAAATTACTTTCTTTTTTTTTTTTTCAAGATAAATTAAAAATACTTATTTTACTCATTTTATCCGATAAAGCACCCAAAGGTGGTCTGGGTGGTGAATGTTGGACAAAGCTGCCATGTTATTGGGACATGTTATTTGGTAGAGCCCGTATTAAAGGAGACTCTCGCCCCGATTTTCAAATCCCTGGGGTCTCGGGAGAAAGGGAATCACGAAGGTGTCAGTTACCCGACATCCACGAATATCAGCGAGTCAAGTTGTCAACGGACCCCTGAAACCCGGTGTCATGCCAACCTCCTACACCACTGCTAGAAGCCAACCTATGGTGTCAAGACAATAGAGGAGGAAATTGCCTAGATCATCGGGCAAGCACATTATGAAAAAATGTGACTATGTGCCAAACTAATCATATGATCGACAAAACCTAAAGGAAGACTCCACCCAATAGAAAAACCCTATAAGTTCCAAGGTCAGCCTTAGGCCAAATACTAACATAACATCTCACGATCCACAATTATGAATAGTGTAAGGATGGGCGGAATCAATAGTAATATACAAACCGAAAAAATACCCCAAGAAATTTAACTTTAAACTATGTACAAATATTTAGAAACCTTTAAGAGAAAGTACAAGGCATTATGGGAATCATACAAGACAAACCCATTAAGAAGAGTCAATATAGATTTGTAAAAATATATTTACACCACAAACATATGGAATTAAAGGAAACAAAAAAAAAAGAAATATAAACCATATAAGAAATATAATAAAAGATACTTTTAAAGTTTTTCATTCATTAGAGAAAACCTATTTAGATCCCAACAGATATGTAAAAAAATAGAAAATCCAAAAGATTTGGCTTATACTTCTCTTTATTTTTTTGAAGATCAATTAAAATACTTTATTTACATGTTTATTAGATGAGTTATGAGGAAATGTTAGTCATTTTGACTGTTTATTCCCATTTATTATGAACACATGTTTTAATAGAGTATGTTCAATTATTACTAGATTTATTAACACTTGAACCATATGTAATATATATATAGTTGGATTGACATTTTTTGTGAGTAGGTGATGTATGGGCCCAAGTATTATTTTTACCTATTTTATCCGTATGTGGACCTCGTGTGGTTGGTGTGAAATGTTGGGACAGCCGCCATGCCGTTATCGGACATGTCAGATTTTCGTAGAGCTCCTCAGCCGAGACTCCGCCCGATTCGTTAAACCCTGAGTCTGAGAAAGGGACTCACGAAGTGGTGTCGTTACCCGACATCCATGTGAATATTCGGGCGTAGTTGACGAAGGTCAATCGGACTCCCTGGAAAGACAAAAATATAATACAAAGATTTAGTTTATACTTCTTCTTTATTTTTTTGAAGATAAATTATACTTATTTTACATGTTTATTAGGCGAGATATGAGGACGTTGAAGGTCGCGACTCGCCGTGATTCCCGCCATTTCGTGTCTGGCGCGATGGTGCAATGTGTAGTTCTCATTCATCGCCCACAAGCTGATAATAATCGATTGGTATGAGGTCGTTGATGGCAAGGAGAAGATGCCCGCCTATGGTTTGCTCATTTACATCATCATTCTGCCTATATAGATGACCAGATTATGAAGCCCATCTTCGATCATTTTCGAATTTGTTCTCGACGGCGGAGGATCTTTCAGACGATGCGAATGCGATACGTGACGGGCTTGGTCAAAACCGAGCGACGCATGATCGACTATGAGGATGTGATGGGGATGAGCTAAGGCCTACATTGGCTTACAGTAAGTGCGTCGTGGAAGGTGGAAGTAGCCAACCCGATGATCACCCCGGATTGTTCGGCATAATGCTCCAGCTACAACATCTACTCCAACACCTACAATGTAAAGACTCCGCAAAGAACCGCATCGATTGCGCTATTGCATGTACTCTACCCCAGACTGACATCTCACCACATACAATGTAGACATCTCAAAGATCACGATGATGACAATTAGGTTGGATGATTGAGGTATTACACACTTTTTTTTTTTTTTTTATGTCTTATACTTGGATTTGGGAATTCATGTTTTTATTTTCTGACTTATTTACTGTATATATATGCAAAGATATATATTAGTTTGCTTGTTTTAAAATATTTTTACTTTTTAGTATAATATGCATGCACTATTGTACTTTTCTTTGTTTTCAATCTTAATATATATATATATATATTTAAAAGGATATCATACTCAAATGGCAAAAAAATATTTGTGGAATTAATTTACCGACAATATAATTAAAACCGACCAAATTTTTTAATATCATTGGCCTGGTAAATGGTTCCAAATGGTTGGTAGTTTTTTGAGTCAGACTTGTCGGTAATTATCGGACCATTTACCGACCAATGATATTAAAAATTTTGGCCTGCTTTTTGGTCTCAATTGTCGTACCACTGACTGAGACCATTTACACCAAATTCTTTCGGCTCAGAATTGGCCCGAAAATACTAAATGGTTTGTCCAGAATGGTCGGTAATTAACGACCAATTGATTTTTTGTCGTAAAATAATTACCGACCGAAAATTCGCGACTAAATAATTTGGCTCAGAATGGTTTGCATGGGCTTCATCAACAAAAATTACAGTAATTCTATGATTTTTAGTGCAGTGATTAGAGATTCACCTCGTCTTAAACGCTGGTAATGCGGATTCCTATCAGCTCTAAATTAATAATCTAAAGACCAATTCCGTCTCAGAATCGAGACGATTTGTTCCTCTCTCGATCGTGAGAGACCGAAATAGTCCGCCTCTAATCACACACACTTTTGGTCTCAAATTCCGCTCTTATCGTAGACGGATTGATTTCGCCACCGACAGAGACCACAACATTCCTCTCGACAGAGACCGAAATCTTCCATCTCTAAAGTCGCTTCCCAGCCCGACCTAAAAATTACTCTATTTTAATCGTAGAGACAAAAAATTTTTACTCTATTATGTCTATATACTAATATTTTTTTTACGACATGTCTTGACTTTTCATACCGATCTTGTTGTCATTCAAAGCCAATTATATGAAATCATTAAGACGTAGTTTAATAGTTAAATTAATAGATATCATTAAATAAGTTGAAATACATAATACTTTTAATTAATAATAAAATCAATAGTATTCTTAAATAACAAAATGGTAATTTTCATAGTGTCAATATAGCTACCGATCATTGTCACTGATCTGCATTACTTCAGGAGTACCTAATACGAAAAAGCGCTAATCAGGATTTCATCCGGCTTCAGACTGGTTTTTTCATCTCCTCGCATTTGTCTATGCATCTCCTCCCGTATTTTTATGGTTTTGCTCTCAGATTTTTTCGCTTTGCTCTTTGTATTTTTTTGGTGCTAGTCCCGCAAATCCTTTCAAATTGGATCACTTTAACATCTTATTTTCCCGCACGTCGCAATTGATCCTCTAACTCATGGCTATGACCTGTCGCAGGTGAAGTGCCACTAAAAGAGGCAATGCTACAATATGTTGATATTTCAGAGCCAATACCATATAGTCTTGATTTCTTCACTCCCCCGACATTTTTAACAAAAATTTCATTGTCATCAACTGGGGACGAGGCCCGTATGACCCTCTCTGGCCGGGATCTCCTCCCGTAGGCCTGGATGTGGAAATCATCCTGCACTTAACAACACATGACATTAGAATTTATAAATTTAGTAATGAAAGAATTAACTATTAATATAATAAAACATTAAATTTTTTAAGATGTTAACATTCAAAGCTTTGGCTTTCTCATTGAATCCATCATTCCATGCCTTCCAAATATCATCAGAAACATAGGCCGGCTTCTGTTTGGCATTCTTAATGGTCCAAATGAAACTCTTGTATCTAATAACTGCCTGTTTTTCCCAAAGAATCTTGACTATGCCACTTATTTTTGGATCCCACCGAAAATATTTCTATAAATTTTAAAAAAAAACAAATAGTTAGTACAAACTAATTTTATATTTTAAAAATTACAATATATTTGAAATAAATATTGCCTGAAAATCCTCAAAATACATATCCTTAGTGTTATGAGGAATGTTCTACCAAGTATACCCGTCCTTGTAAAGTCGTTGCTCGGAAGTCTTAGTGATCATCTGTGAGCATTTTTCATGAGGCAACAACCTATGATGAAAATTACTTTCTTGTTAGTTTTAGTATTGAAAAGAGTTAATAATACTAAACAAATAAAGAAATCATTTTCTTAGTAATGATATTAATCGTGATTAGATTGGATAATTAAATGCAGTTGACTTAAAATTCTACTAAAAATGACTTGAACATATACTTTATCTGTAATCTATATACAAGGTGGGACAAGGTTTCAGGTTTGAACCTTCTATGCTAGTTAAGTGATTAGAGTAATTAATGATAGCTCAAGATCTAGCCAAGTCTAAGTAAACGATGAGGATGATGGGCTTCACTAGCCGACTAAAACAAACCAAAAGAAAAAAAAATAAAGTTGACTCTTTCTCATTTCAATCTCTACCACATTTGATTACTTAAACCGTGAGTATTCTAGTGAACTGTACATGTCAATCAATTAAATGTGATCAATTGTGATCATCTTTCATTAGCGCTTGAGGGTAACTAAATTTCCTAGATTGATGAATAGTAATGCTTATGACATGTTGTTAATACAATGCCTACTTCTATTTGCATTATTAGAAGAAAATTGCTGATGAAAGTTTACTCTCTTTTCTCACAGGATCACACATCTCTAGGGTCAAATCTAGAAGCACCACGTTGTCGCCTAATATTTATAGATCTGAAGATCAGATGTCGATGCGAGCCAATTTCAATTATTGTGGTGCCTGTGGCCGACAAGAGGAGGTGATGGTTGTACTAAAGGAATTTCAGGATCGTATCATGTAAGCCATGTCTGGGTCTCGGCATACAGATTTATCTCATCAATAGACTCTTCCAAGCTCTGGCCTATTATTATTACCCTACCTCCATGGTTTCCCTCCTTCCTTTCCTCTACTCCATTCGCATATGATGGTTAGTAAACCAACCACCCAAGAGGTTCATCAACAAGCATAAAGTGTTAATCTACAAGCATAAAGTCACTAATATATCTTATATTGAAAGTGGCAATTCTGCTGCAATCAAAATGCTGCCATAGATACATGTGACCTACCTATAATGTTGACTAAGTCCTATAGATGTATCCAGCAAACTACAAAACAGATGAACATGCCATTCTTAGTAGTTGTTAAACCTAGGGAACTTATGTGTTATTATTTTAGTCAAGTGTTGATCTAGAAGTCACTGAGGGGAATTCATGACCAGAAAACACATAAGCAAATTTTGGTGACATCTTAATGCCACTAATGACAACTTTAGAGAAAGTAGTACTGAAACATGAAAAGAAAAAATAAAAAACTTTGTACACACAAAAGTAGATAATGTATATCATAAATTCCATTTAGGAAATGGTGATATGGAGGCATCGATAAGCTCCATATATAATCGATACTAGATAAGACCACATAAATCTTTAGTCAATGGATTTATGCGTATACATGGACAGCCTCTCAAACGACAATCAAAGGTGGTCAGTCATCAGTCTATTAAATCTACATCCCAAAAAAAGGGCTTAAAATGGAATAGGCAGAACGATACTTCTATCACCAAGCCAAGCAAACAACAAATAGAAATAAAAAAAAAAAAACCTTGAGATATAAAGATATACTTCAAGAAAAATGAAAAAAATGGTATGGTTTTTTCAGAAATACCCGAAAATTACCAAACCAAACCACCCCCAACTTTCTTATTTCCCAAGAACACTGAATTAAAAAGAAAAGGAAAACAACTGACTTCAAGTGTCAGGCTATTTAGGTTTTCCGGGGCTATCAACAACACGGTTCTTCACACATGGTCGAACTCAGACAATCTAACAGAATAAATCAAACATCCATCCGCAATGGAAAATAAAGATCAACTATTAATCACAAACACTTATTTGCACTTCAACAAAACCCAAATTAAACAATTCACAAGAAACAAAAAGAAAATCGTCGACACTTCTTGGAACCATGAAAAAAACGAAAAAAAAATTTGGGGTTGTGCTGATGGGTTGTGCTAATTTCCTGTCTAATTATCTATGATCACTGGAGCTATTGTTGTTTGACTCCGCAACCGATGGGTATATATCATATGTTAAAGGTGTTAGAGTATGCATATACATTTTTTTATAAAAAAAAAAAGAAAGAAAAAAAAAGAGCATGGCATACTTTGTGGGCCCATACCACAGCAAGTTTTAGGAAAATGGTACTCATCAGAGAAATTAAAAGTGAAGATTAAAAGAGTGAGGTGAGGCAAAATCAAGATGGTGAGGCCTACTATTAAAACTATGAGCCAGCAGTTAGAAACAATTTCATACTCCAGGATGTGAGCAAAGGTAAAGGGAGTACATTTTTCCCCGAAGAAGGTGTCACCTAAGGTAAAGACCACAAAAACTACAAAACAGAAGAATATTTCAATTGGAGCCCTAGAAATGTATGGGTATGATGGAGCATCCAAATTGAACAAAAGAATGCTAGCGAAAATGAACACCATCTAAATATAAGAATGAGACATTCAAAGTTCCAAATCATATAATGAATCTTAAAATAATGACTCACAAAGGAAATGGTGCATTTTGCAAAAGTAACGGAATCCAACATACGACCCGATATAATAAAATGGTCGGTATCAGAAGCATCTTAAGGTCTTTTATTTAGTTTAATTGTGGATGAACTAGCTAGATTCAAAAGTCTAGAACTAGAAGAAGTCCTATGACGATGCACAATGAGTGTTCCTTTTCTATGATAGATAAAATGTTTTTCTTTTTTCCTCTCAGATCAAAATCGATCAATCTAGAAAGATAGAACCCTCATAACCCCCACTACAACCCTTACCACCAGTTGCCATGTCTCAAGGCAAGGGCGTGTTAGTAAATAATAATAGTAGAGATAGATGCTTTTGCATAAATCATTTACAATTGGCAAGATCAATGTATATACAATAATTTAATTTTAAAATAAAACTTCGCTGATTCATGTTACTGGTTTTGCTGTACCAAGCTACGAACTAAAGCATATCAAGGTAGAATCGACGGTTTTTACTGCCTAGGTTGCATTCCAGCAAACCAAAAGATATTGTTAGACAAATTAGCATCAGAAATAGAATGAACAGCAATACGTGGAATCGTTTCGCATGAAAACCGTATCAAAACAATCGCTTGGAACCCGTAGATCAAGTCTTGTGTTGGATTAACAAATATTGCCCTCGCAGCGCTTCAGAAAGTTGGCAATTGGCTCCACAGATGAGTCAGATCTCCCACAAGAAGTCACTTTCTTTCATATCGTCAACCCGATCGCGGCAACCGCCTCTCTCAAACGTAATATATGAATCCGATGAATGCAAAAAAATATATGTATCCCAAATAAGAGAATGGCCTTTATAGACCCGCTCATGACTGCCTTCAAGACAACGGCGAAGTCAGTTAGGTCAAAGATCACTCAGACACAAATGCGACCGTGGAGAGAAGAAGGTGTCTATCTACCAATCCAAAGAACAAATGACGACGTTCACTCCCAATCCAGAACCCTTAAGGTTTAAAAATTAAGGATATATATATCCTTCGAACCCGAACCTGAGTCTCGCCTACTGGGTGGGCTGGTCGTAAGTGCTGCGGTGTGGGCTTGGACCAGCATGAGCTAGGTCCTCCCCTTCCAAAACTGGGTGCCCCTCGGGGCCCAAACCTAACTACAAGGTGTATATATACCCTTAAAAAGTCTTGTCTCATCCGATGTGGACACAAGCTTTTCACAAGCTTAAACCTTTAGTTACCATCTTCATGAGTGATGTCAGAGGAGATTTAATTCACTCCTAATGGTTTTGGAGTAAATCAATATATAATTTTCATTCCCCTATTGAGGAGAAACATATCCTATGAACCCAATTCGAAATAGGCTTAGGGACCTAATGTAATTTTATTCAAAGATATTAATTAATGTGTTTCAACTCATTTTTCCACAACTTGCCATGGTCGAAATTGACTGGAATTAATAGAATGACATGTTTATTAATTTTAAGAGAGAAAGAGTTAAGTTGGAAATTTTCTCTCAGATAAGAGAAGGTAAAGCGCCTTGAACCTTCCTTGTGAAATGCTATCAAGCTATCGATTGATCGCTGAACATGATGTCTTGAACTGTTCAATCATGTGTGTAAACCAAGACAATAGCATTCACGTAGAATCTTTCCTAACACAGTTGGTTCTCATGGTTGTATTCATTTTGGCCCTGAACAATTCCTGGTTTTATGAGTGCTCCTAGAGAATTTAGCCTTTATCATTCTCATAGAACCAGCCTAGTTCTCACTCACATAGGTGACTTCTTATGTAAGGTATTCCCTCGCTATACCCTAATTTGTCTTTACCAAGACATAAGAATCATTAAAAGCGTGGCTTACCTTTGTTCAACGTCGTAAAGCATCACTAGTTATGATTATAGTGAACGAGGTGAGATTTGTTCTCCGTAGTGATCTTCAATGAGTCACACAAAATTCGTTGTCCCTTTGAACCAGATCTGGGATCACCACAATTTAGGTCATTGCTATTCGCTAATTTTAGTGCATCGGCTTTAAACCCATTCCCCTCGATGATTTACTTACTTGCTCTCCGGTCAACCTCAAGCTAACTGATCCGCATCGTTCTCTTCGACCTTATGTATTCAATGGTCATAATACCATTAGAGAGAGTTGCCTTACTTTGATACATGCTTCGGATTAATATGTCGAGACTTCACTGCTATATATGACTGCTCTTCCACTGGTCAGATTGATCATCGCAACGAATGCGCATAGTACAAAGCCAGCCATATCGAATATCTTTCTAAGAAATGAAGAAACAACTCTGCTTCTTCAACAGCTTTATCTAGTGCAATAAACTCCGATTCCATCGTGGATCTAGCAATGCACGTTTGCTTAGAAGATTTCCAAGACACTGCTCCACCACCAAGTGTAAATAGATAGCCACTTGTGGACTTTGAGTCTTTGCTGATATCCACCTCGCGCCACAAGATCCTTCAAGTAACAGCTTGATATTTTGTTAGTGCGTCCATAGTTTTCAGGTATTTCAAATACCTCAAAACTTAACTACGCCTTCCACTGGTCCAGACCGATTACTTGTGTATCTACCAATTTACCGACAGCAATATGTTCGATTCGCACGCTTTTATGACATACACGGGGCCAATCGCTTATATATTCTTTTATTGCGGAAAGGCTTTTTACATTATTTTCGATAGATGTAGATTTACATCTACAAGTGTTCTCATTGGATCACATTTTATTATTTTGTTTAAATTTCTCTGAGAATTTTCAATGTAAATGTGATTTATATAATACAGTCCATCCGATGTTTGGAGATCTTTATCCTAAGTATAACATCAGTAACACTGGAGTTCCTTTTCATGTCAAACTTATTGTTGAACATTTCCTGGTAGTTTTAATGGATTTCATTATTGCTACCCATAATGAGTATATCATGAACATAGAGACAAATAATGACAACCATGGCTCCAAGTGTTCTTGAGATATACACATTTGTCACACTCATTGATTTCAATCCATTCATTATCACACACTGTCAAATTTCATACACTGCATTGGCGTTTCGCTTTAATCCATAAAGGGATTTAATAAGCCGACAAACTTTCTTTTTCGACTGAACAATAAACCCTTCGTTGTTCCATGTAGATTTCTTTCATCTAAGTCACCATTTAAGAAAGTCGCCTTACATCCATTTGATGTATCTCAAGATTGTGTATACGCAATAGCTATTAACATTCAAATGGATGATATTCTTGTTATCGGTGAATAGGTATCAAAATAGTCCAAGCCTCTTTGCTTCAGAACCTTGATAACCACCGCTTTATATTTATCAATAGATCCATCTCGCTTTCATTTTCTTTCTTCATCCATTTATATCCTAGAGGTTTTGAACCTGGTGGAAGATCCACTAGTTCCCATGTATGATTTTGTAAGATGGATTCTACTTCATCGTTTATAGCCTCTTTCCAATATGGAGCTTCAGGGCTCGACATAGCTTCTGATGAGTATCTTAAATACTCATTTTATCCCTATGCTTTAGTTAGTTTTTCTTGTGTTTTTATGTTAAATAAGTGCCCTAATGCTCTAAAAGTTCACTCCTATGATCAGGTCATCCATTTGGTGGAATTGTGCAAAATTGGTGGAAAAACTGCTACAAAAGCAACAGGAGAGGCTACTGAATTTTGACATTTTCAGACATCAGTATTCTATTGCATCAAGCCATATATGTATGGATTCTACATCAAGAGCTTGTGGATACCAAGAACACCAAAATTGGAGTTCGAACAAAGAAGCTATGTAAGTTCCAAACTTGGAAGAAAATCTCAGCAAACATTTCCAGCACCTTCAGGAGAGGCTACTGTATTTTGAAGTTTCTAGATATCATATATCTATATTGCATCAAGCCATATATGTATGGATTCTACACTTCAAGAGCTTCAACGGTACAAGAACACTAAATCGGTTCGTATGACAAAGCATGGCCTTACGGTTGGAGCAAAACAAGTGATTAGCAGCAACGTCGCGACGTGAGAACCAAATGTCGCGACATCGCAGAGCCGCAACGACGTCATGACGTTACAAACACGTCGCTAATGTCGGTCGGTTTGTGGATTTTAGCCCATTTCAGCCCGTGGTTTTAAGCTCAAACCCGAAAGAGACTAATGAGAGGCGGTTAGGTTTCTGAAGGACTTTGTCCACACTTTGGGACCAAGGAGGTTTGAGTTGTTTTTGAAGATTTGGGAGAAGATCATGATTTGTGGAAGAAAATCCGAGACTCACCATCATTTGATCATTATAGTTTCTTCTTCCTCTTTTCTCATGTTTAATCCTAAGTTTATGATCTATCAAACCTCTATCATGCTTTAAATTAGATCTAGGGTTTTGCTGTATTGGAACATGAGTTTTATATCTATTTGTTAATGTTCCGTTCTATTGTTTCAGGAATGCACTCTCTACTGATTCATACTCGTTCTATTTACATATTGATTTCGGCTAATCTCAATGTGGGTGAGTGGTTCTTTTTTGCAAGATCCGAGAAGGGGAGTAAAGAACTAGGACATAGATTTGAACTTAATTAGCCCGATAGTGTAGAAATTATCGGTAATTAGGAGGCGGTGAGACTTTTGGATCTTTAAAGCATCTCTAATGCTCAATGAGCTGAGGTAGCCAAAGATTCAGTGTTGGGCTAGTAGGTTATCTCGACCTCGAGAGGCTTATAATTAAATTAGACAAGAGTCAGCTTAAAGCATTTTCATGAACAATAGAGTAGGAATTTGACTTAGATCTAAGAGGATTTGTCCGATTGCACCAAGTACCCTAGGAATTTAACATCTCTGTATCCCTAGTTGTGAAACTTCTTAATAGTTACATTTAGAAATTTCCTAATAGTTTAGTTTAAATTTTTAGTTTACTAATACAATTGTTAGTTTGGATATTAGAGAAGCATTATAATTTTGGCACTAGCATCCCCATTCTTCCGGTGGATCGATATCCTGACTTAGGTACACTTTATTACTTGATTGCGTATACTTGCATGAATAGGCTCTTTTATATTTTCTGAATAATTTTATATACACATCACAAAATACGCCTATCGCCTTCCCTTAAAGCTGAGGCTCATCTTTCTACCAGATACGCTAGGTAACTGACCAAAAGATTTTCACGCCAGTTCTTTTGTCGCCTAGGTTCATCATCATCTACTGCCTCTGACACGCTCATTGCGCATCATGAGTCCTTTTACTTGAGTTCGACTCATGTATGGATTTGTAAGGAAATACATTTTCAAACAAAGATGCATTCCTTGATTTGATAATAGTATTGGCATGCATATCGATAATTTCTGATTTATGAATCAGAAAACGATATGCACTACTATTATGTGCATATCCAATGAAAAACACAATCAATCGGTTGGGTCCTATTTTAACCTTTTAGGTATAGGTACCGCCTACTTTAGCCGACACCCCCACACTTTTAAATATTTGTAAGAAGGTCTTCACCTTCCACAAATTTCATGTGGGATTTATCAGTTTTCTTATGAGGTATTCGTTGAGAATATAATTTCATGAAAGAATTGCTTCCCCCACAAATTTTGAGGTAGTCCGAACTTAATAGTAATGCATTCATCATTTCTTTTAAAGTTATGTTCTTACGCTCAAAGAACTATTTTGGTCGAGGTGAATAGGTGCGCCGCTTGCGTAATATACCATGTTAGAACAAATTCACCAAAAGGTGCTTCATATTCACCACCTCTATCACTTCTTATTACCTTGATTTTTCTATCAAGTTGGTTCTCCACCTCATTCTTGAAATGTTGAAACATTTCCAATGCCTCATCTTTACTTCTCAATAAGTAAACATAACAGTATCTTGAGCAATCATCAATTAATGTAAGAAAATATTTCTTACCACCTGTCGTTTGAATAAATTTCAGATCACAAATATTCGAATGTATTAATTCTAGAGGTTCACTACTTCTTTCAATTGATTGGAATGAAGTTCTTGTAAGTTTAGATTCCACACAAATCTCACATTTATGATTTGGATCTATTTGAAATTTAGGCAAACATTCCATATTAATTAATCTATGCAATGTATCATAATTAACATGTCCTAGTCTACCATGCCACACATTTGAAGATTCAAGCATATAAGCAGAAGACGTGTTCTTTTTATTGATATTCTTAATAGGAGGTACAATAGTCATTACATTCATTTTGAAGAGCCCATTGCTCATGTACCCCTTTCCCACATACATCCCATTTTTGGTGAGGATGAAGTTGTCTGAGACAAACACCAACTTGAAGCCCTTCTTACTCAACAATGATCCAGACACTAGATTCTTTCGAATTTCTGGCACATGCAACACATCATTGAGAGTAAGTTCCTTGCCCGATGTCATCTTCAATACTACCTTCCCTTAGCCTTCAACCTTAGAAGAAGAGGAGTTGCCCGTAAAGAGTTGTTCTCCATTATCTATGGTTTGATATGATGAGAACATCTTCTTGTCTGAGCAAACATGACGAAAAACTCGTGTCCACCCACCATTCCTAGTATTGTCGCTTACCTAGTTCACTCCTGAGGCTACGACTGAGAGGTTCATGTCTGAGACATCGTCTACTTTAGTCACATTGGCTTGAGGGCATTTCTTCTTCGGATTCCCTTGTTCCTTGCGACTACGACAGTCCTTAGCACGGTGCCCTTGCTTGTCGCATTACTACAACACTTGGCCTTGGAACTTTTCAGACCTCGTTTAGGATCAAGTGTCACTGCGGCTTCCTCTTCTGTTATTATGGAGGTCTCATTCTTGTTCCACAACATTGGCCTTGGATTCATGAAGCCCTTGCCTCGCTCTTCTCTCGCATGCATGGTTGTCTTCCTATTCTCACCCTCACTATCAAGTCTTCAAGTCTCATTTCCTTCCTTACGCTTTAGGTAATTTCGAATTATTTGATAAGGTGGCAATTTTTCAATAATTGCGCCTACTGGAAGGATTCACTGAGAGACATCCCTTCTGCATGTATGTCATGCAGAATCACTTGTAGATCTTGAACTTGGTTGATCATTGTCTTGGAATCGAGCATCTTGTAGTCTAGGAATTTTCCCACCACAAACTTCTTGAGCCCCGTATCCCGCCTCATTTCTGGTCTCAAGGACCCTATAAATTCTCAGCATTGAAGGCGCAATACACATTATATAGTGTTGTCCAGCTATCTCGTGAGGTAGTTGCGACAAGAAATTCAAGATGCTTCCATGCTCTCCACAAATAAGTAAACCACTTGCCTATCGCTTTCATTTTCCTTCAATGCGGGAGCATCCTTCAAGGAAACAGTCAAATTCAAGGTGGTCAGTAGACGACATCTTGTTGCCACCTTTTGAATTCTGTCCCATTAAATTTTTCCGGCTCTCTCCATGACTCACAATACGATATGCCATAACAGGCGTTGGAGGAGGCACCACAGTGGGGGTAGAATTAGTAGTCATTCTACTAAACCGAATTTTGTTTGCAGAAACAGTATATTAAATTAATAAAATGACTTAGCCAAATGTTGAATAAAACCAATTTTGAATAAAGGTGGCTACTGTTCACAGAAACAGTATCTTAAAAATTAACAAATGTGACTTAGCCAAATTCTGAGCACAAATAAATGTTTTTGCAGAATAAAGTATCTTAAAAAGCATTTAAAAAAATAAAAAAAAAATTGCTTAGCCAAATTATGAGCAAAACAAATAAAATATATTACAACCAAACAGATTTTCGTTTTGCAGAAATGATCAATAAAACAATATTAAAATTGATATGTAAACTGATATCAGAACCGAATTCTGTTAAGTAAAACTGATATATAAACTGATATAAGTAAATGGATATCAGAACCGAGAAACCGAGAAACCGATATGTAAACTTATATATGTAAACTGATATCAATATTTAAAATAAACAAATCTATTGCAAACATATATGTAAACTGAGTATCAATATTTAAAATAAACTGGCTTCCAGCGGCGTGAGTTCCAGATTCCAGAATCGCCTCCAATGCAAGCAGCTTCGTATTCCAGAATCAGTTCAAGTCTATAAATAAAAATGCGAAACCAAGTGCAAGAGTCTAGAATGACACCGGTTACCAAAACGCATCGATATTCATATAAAAACGCATCGATATATAAAAAAACATAAACAAAATGTTTTTGCAAACAAAAAAAAATTGCAGCAGAACGTTCTGTTTGCGAGATTTATGTAAAAACGGAAAAAACAAAAAACATATTTGTCTTAAGATTGTTAGGCAAATCAGTACTGTAAAATAGAATGAACAAAGCAAAAGAGATGAACAAAGCAGTATGTGGAATTGTTTGCATGAAAACCAAAATAAAAACAACTGGCCAACCTCGCACAGACAAGTCTGGTGTTGGATACAATCTCCTTAAGACAAATATCGCTCTCGCAGCTGTGCTTCGAGAAAGTCGGGCAATTGCCTCCTGTGATGAAATGATCTCCCAACAGTAAGAAAGCACTTTCGTTGTTGGCTGTCGAACCCGAACTGTGCAGAACTCAGTCTCTCTCAAACGTAATATGAACGGATGAATGCAAAAAATATATGTATCCCAAATAAGAGAATGTGTGGCCTTATAGACGGCATTCAAGGATCGTTCTGGCCCAGCTTCATGAAGCTTGGCTAGGGTTGTGATCGTTCTGCATACGCCGCTGACCGGAGAAGAAGGTGTTCATTCAGTCAACGGGTGCCATCAAAACGACGACGTTTTGGACTCCCAACGGTAACCCTTCAGGTTTAAAAAATTAAGGATATATATTATCCTAACCCGAACCGAGCCCGCCGGGCCGGGCGGTGGGGCCGCGCGTAAGGAACTGCTAAAGAGCTAGGCTCTCCCCCTTCCACAAAACCGGGGTGCCCCTTGGGGCCCAAACCCAACTACAAGGTAGGTGTATATATACCCTTAAAAAGTCTTGTTCCCATCCGATGTGGGACACAAGCTTTTTCACAAGCTTAAACCTTTAGTTACCATCTTCAAGGGGTGATGTTTGGAGGCAATTTCTAATTCACTCCTTAATGGTTTTGAGCAACTCAATATATAATCTTCATCTCCTCATGGAGGAGAACACATTCCCATGTGGACCCACCGAAAAAGGTTTGTGGGACCCATTGTAATTTTAGCTCAAAGATAGCTAATTAATGTGCTCAAACCCATTTTTCTAACATATATTACTGCAAACAAACTAAAATGAGATAGATTTAAAGTTGAATCCCAACTCCAGCAAATCAAAGGGAATGATGAAGTTTTACAGATAGGTTCAAAGAAACATCTATTACCGAGGTAGAACGACACCGTTTCAATGTTCTCCCCAAACCTGCCTTATGTGATTATTAATTTTATTTCAGAGAGCCAAATTTCTATGATTAGATTATGAGTAAGACTCGAATGAATTCTAGCCTATGTCTTCACATCTTAATGTGAACCCAAAACTGTAGTGATATGAAGAAAGCCCAACACCTATTAAAACATATTGTATGTCCGAGGTTTAGCATCAACAACCTTGAGGCGGCTTCCTCAAGGTCGATGTATACCCCAAAAAGGGGTGTGAGTTTCTCAAACAGCTTTTAGAACACTGTTTTATAATAATCCCATCTGTGAAATAGGCAAATAACGCATTCTCTCTCTTTTTCTAGTTTCACATCAGCCATCGCCTTCTAGCATCACCTCCAAAAACCAACATCCTAATTAACAAAAAAAAAAAAAAAACCCTAATTACTACAAACCCTACTACCAATCGAATCTAAATCCACCGCCTAAATAATAAAAAAAACAAACAAAAACCGATCTTGAAATGGAAATCAGATCAAAACAGATAAAAACAAAACCAAATTTACCTCAAAGAGAGACAATTCTAGGGTTTACAATTTAGAAAGGCAAAATCCCCTTGAATCTTATATGAATCGGAATCAGTTGAATTGAAGAAAACAAGGTTCCATGATCAAGATAGTTATAACACATGAAACAATTCGGAAAAAGCCAATCTAGAAAAATAAAAAAAGTAAACTGACCTCCGGTTATTGAGAAGTGGCGAAGCTCATGAATAGAGCAATAAGGGAGGAGGGCTTTCGGAGCCCAAGAAACCCTTCTATGAGAGAGAGCTTTCGAAAAAACCTCACCCGTTGAACGAGAGAGAAGAGAGCGTGAAGACTAGGGTTGGCTCCCTTTGGACGAGATCCGATTGTGAAGACGATAAGAAGAGAAAGCGTGAAGACTAGGGTTTTTTCTTTACTTATTCAAGGGGCTTGGAATGACACTTTTGCCCCCTTTAGAAGATGACAATAAATTTTATATTATATATTATATGATAATTATAATTTTTAAAAACAACTCAAATGGGTCAAAGTGGGTTATTCTGGCCTGAACCCGAATGTGGGCGTACGTGCGACTGGGCCCCACCATTCGGTCCGAAATTTTATCTCGGGCCGACATTTTCTGAATTCAACCCTTAAAAATACGGCGCCTCGTGTCAGTCTACCTGACCACCCCCATATTCACCTCTATAATAAATAAGAGAAGTGAACTACAAATATCATAAATGGAATGGAAGAGCAGAGAGAGGAGGAATCTAACCTACAAATAAAAAACGAAGGTGTTAATGGAAGGTTGAGAAGGAGGCGACGTCGTTGGGAGTCCAAGAAGCATTGTAGAACAAGGGGTCAAGCGTCGAGCATTCGCGGAAGTAGGAAGAATTGGGGGCTTTGGCTTAAGTCATTAAAAATTATTTTTTAGCTTGTTCTGTAGTTCGGGTCTTTAATTTGACTAATCTATTGTCCAAGGTTAGAGGGAAGGTTAAAAATCTTTTGTTTAAAAAATGAAAATCTTATTTTTTGAAAATTCTGATTAAAAGTTTAGAAATTTCTTTTTTGTTTTGAAATATTTTTTTCTTTTTGATTGATTTCTTGTCAAGAAAAGTTTCAAGATGTGTTTCCTTTGGGTTGCAAGGATAATAAATACTTGAAGAGATAGATAAAATTTCTAAATTATTATTTATCTATTTAAAATAATAGGATATGACATTTAGTCTTTGTTAATTCTTAGATAAAGTTATGAACTCTATAACTTTATCTAAAATCTTATATAATTATTGATCGGTTTTGATACATCATTTTGTGAGGTAGTACACTACATTTGATCATATTCAAGAGAATAAAGGGTCTTTATTTTTTATTTAACTATTTCAAAATACATTTGTTTTGTCAAAATTTAGTTATAATTCACTAATTAATCATTTAACTACCTCAATTGCTATTTCTAATTATGTTTAATATATGTCCCCTTTCTTGAAGGTTCTTTTTTGTCTATTTTATTTTTTCTGAAAAAAAAAAAGAGATAAAGTTCATATTCGAGTATATTAATTAGTCATTTCTATTTCAAAAACTAACTATTCCATTCTTTTTATTCATTTTATTTTTTTTCCCAAATATATATATTTTTAAAAAAATGCATATATACATATATAAAGATTGATGGGCAAATTTGACATTTGTTAAAAATGAAACAAATTTTAAATTAATCATAGTCAACAATAATAGACAAAAAACCAAAATATTGGTTTTTGAATTAAGAAAGCTTAATTAATTCATTTTTTTAAACTAAAAGGACTAATTTAAAATTTATTTGTGCATATGTGCAAGAGTTTTTTTTTCCTTAGATATGATGTGGGGAAAATTTTGGACCCTTTTATAATTTATTGTTATTAGGGTACGTATGTTTTTGGATTGAGCTAACTAGTATATGTTGTGATTCTAGACTTTTTATTTAAAAAAACAAATTATTTAGTTCTTTTTATTCATTTTATGTTTTTTTTACCAACATTACTTATAAAAAGTAGAAAAAAAATACATAGTTATTATAGGACAGAAAGATAGATGGACAAATAGAATATTTTCTAAAATAAAACAAATATTAGGGATAAAACCTAGATTGCTTTGAGGGACAAAGAGATTTTGAATTTTTTTGACCCATATATTTTTTTTTTCAAGAGGTCAATAATCAGAGATGGAAATTCCGTCTCTGATTTGAGACGGAATTAAGTCCGTCTCTGATTAGAGACAGAAAGTTCCGTCTCTAATCAGAGAAGGATTTTATTCCGTCTTTGATTTGATACAGAATTTAGTCCGTCTCTAATCAAAGACGGAACTTTCTGTCTCTAATCAAAGACGGATTTTATTCCGTCTCTGATTAAAGACGGAAATCATCCCGTCTCTAAATAGAGACAGAGACGGAATGATTTCTGTCTCTAATTAATTTGTATGCAATCTGTCTTTATTTAGAGACGGATAAGTGTTCGTATCTAATTCCGATTTTTCTTGTAGTTTAAAAATCTATTAGAGAGAAACAAAATCTATAAGTGTCGATCGATCGTGTGTTACAAGACAAGGAGGAATCAAAAGGAAAGGAGAAACAAAACAAGATTGAGGGTCAAAGATTACAATTAAAGCAAGCACATCCACCATATCATTTTATTAGAGATTTTATATTGAAAAAGAAGTGCAATTAAATCTTGCAAAATCTAAATCAACTTGAGAGGGGCATATTGGAAAATAAATTTGATTTAAAAAGTATTGATTTATATTAGTTTCTAGAAAATCATGAAAAAGATTTTATTTGTTATATTTAGTTTTCATTTTGAGTATTTGAGGATATTTAATTTTTCAAGTTTTTTGGAAAGTTCAATTTAGTAGGAGATTTTATATTATTTAGTTCTAATAGTTATAAATAGGAGATTATGTAATAATATTTATTATAGAAATTAAAGAATATGAGAGTTATTTGATCCACCAAGCTCCTATTGGGATAGGTATATGCTAATATTAATTGGGATTGTGATGGACATGCTCATGAACTATAGTATTTTCATCACAGATTTATGATATATTAGTGGTATTTTCTCAAACAATTATGAGATGATTATACCATCAAGCATGTAATTGAGATTATTGGGTCTCTCCTAACTTAATCATGGTCTCAAGTTCTAATCTTGAGAATATAACTATATTATATGATAGAATTTCATCCATTATGGTACCTTCTGACCCTTATGGGGATTAGTCTAAATGTGTATAGACTCGCTCAACATATCTCATGATCTAACAAAAAAAATTATGAGATTATTATGATCAAAATTTCGGATGCGAATAATAAAGCCGGGGCATTGCTTCCTTTATGCAATCTGTTTACTAGCTCTATTGCTAACCACAAAGAAGATACAATTAATACAATGAAAGATTCCATTATAGCTAGGCATTACAGTTAATTTGTGAGTGTAAACAATGTGGCTGCACCCTTTAGATCATGATCTTGAGCATGTCGAATGGAGTCATTTTCTTCCTTCAGTATGCCTCTGCCTTCCTTCAAAGCCATTTCATCACTGCCATTTTATTCAAGTTAAATGTCAGTAAAAAGAACTGAAACTTAATAAAACTGGGAAGAAAGAAAGTTGCCTATATAATCAAAAGGTTACCACCCACCCAATATGCATCAATTAAACTTAAGTATGAAATGTGAGGACCCTTATTGGGAAAAATGGTACCTTTGACACTCTTAAATTCTTAATCACTATGAGTTAAAAATCAAATCCAAAAAAGATTAATAAATTTGGATTTGATGTGTGAAATGAATAGGTAATCACATGTGACATGACCCATCATGTGAAACCCTTCAAATATATGTATTTTCTATTTTACCCCTCCAACACCGCATTCTTAACTCCATTAATGATATGAAAATTTCTGTTTTTTAAAACTATTTTTTTGTTTTAAAGAACAAGAGGAACAAGTGATAAGGAGAAGAAGTTTTGTTCTCAATTTCTTTTTTTTCTAAAAAACATAGGAAACATTAAAGAAGGAGAATAATAACAGTTTTCAAAAAACATAAAAATTGTATTTTATGTTATCAAAAAATGTTCTCAAAAACATGAATCAAATAGACCCTAAAGTCATTGGATCTTGTTTTTGAAAATTATTATTATGTTCATTGAAACTTATTCTTATTTTGAATCTAGTATTTTCTATGTTATTTGTATTTTTCAGAACAAAAGACTTTAAAAACTATAAACAAATGTCCTAAATTAACAACTTTTTTTAAGAAGAACTGAAAATTTGAAAAAAAAAAAAAAATCATGAAGATGAGAAGAAAGTTGTCTATAAAATCAAAAGGTTACCAACCACCCAATATGCATCAATAAAACTTAAGTATGAAGTGTGAGGACCGTTATTGGGAATAATGGTACCTTTGACAGAGTCAAAAATCAAACCCAAAAACAGATCAATAAATTTGGATTGGAGGTGTGAAATGATTATGTGTCATATGTGAAATGACCCATCATGCGAAACCCTTCACATATATGTGTTTTCTAGTTTACCCCCTCCAACACCAGCATTCTTTAACTCCATTAATGACATGAAAAGCCAAAGACTTTACTGAGAATGATAGAATCCTGAAAAGGTCAATAATTATGATACCCTTGATTGTTTAGGTATCATGCCAAAAACAAAAACAAATCTAAGGTCATATTGGTTACCATTTTTTAAAATTCTTCAAGATAACAATTTTTAAAAACACAAAAAAACAAAAAAATTATAGGCACGTTTGATTATAGTTTTTGAAAACTATTTTATGTTCTCAAAAATAAGAAAAACATGTTTGACTACCATTTTTGTTGTGAGAATACAAAAAACACTGAATTCATATAACAAGTTAGAGTTGGTGTTCTTTGCATTTTCAAAAATAGTTCTTGATAATAATTTTCAAAAATAGAAACCGAACATGCCTATGTTATATTATCTTAATTTAGTATTTTTTGTGTTTTATGTTTTTCAGGGCAATAAAAAAACTAGGAACCCTAAATTAACAAGGAGATTTATGAACAAATTTGCTTAATTTTGATGAAATAGAATCATTAAATGCTCACATTTCTCTAATACATAATAATAAGAAGAAGAAGTACAAACCTTGTGTGATCCACATCAACACTCTCATCGCCATCTACATGGATATCCAGCAAAGGTTTGATATCATCAACATCAACATCAACAAACCCACCGTCTTTCACGTGCAAAGACTCGAGCCCATGCATGACCCATGCACTAATATCTTGGCTGTTCTGGCTATGCTGTTGTTGCACCACATAGTTATTATGAGGATGAGGATTTAGAAAAAGATTTTGCTGATGTTGATGATTATAATAAGAACTCAACGGATCCGCGGCGACGGCGGCGTCCATGGACACGGAAGAGGGAGACATAGATTCCGGCGGAATGGTGGCTGAATGTTGGTGGTGGTGGTGGCGGTAGATGAGCAATTGCTGGAGGACGAGATCGAGCTCGGCCTTGGCGAAGTCGATCTGGCGGTGGAGGTCGCGGATGATGCGGTAGCAGCCACCGACGGGGTCGGAGGCGCGGACGTCAGACTGGAAGATGATGGTGCGCATGGCTTCGTCTTTGTCGGGAGGGTGGAGGTGGCGGATGATTTTGGTGATGTTGCTGACTCCGAACAATTTATGGCAGTTGAGGAACTGACGCTGGCGATCGTGAGGAAAATAAGGGGCGAGGATGCAGTCTGGGGCGCATTTTCTACGTTGGTATTTGCATGCTGCGCAAGCTTGGGTTCCGTTACCAATCCTGCTTGGAACGCTCATTTTGGGGGGGTGGGGGTGGGGGTGGAGATGAGGATGGGGATTGCTTGCTGCGTTTCCGCCGGATGATTTTCAGATAGTAGGGGCTTTCCCTCCCTGTGATTCTCTGTTTTTTCTCCCTTTTTTTGAGGGGAAGGAGAGGAGTGGGGGAAATGGGAGATGGAGAGAGAGAGAGAGAGAGAGAGGAGAGAGAGAGAGGTGGAGTTTGTTGGTTATGGATCACATTTTTATGCTCTCTTTCTCTCTCCATCTCCATTTTTCCTTTCGGTTTTCATTTTTTCTTTTATTATTATTATTATAATAAAATGAATAGTATTTATGTATTATGTATTTCTTTTTTAATACATGTATTATGTTTTTCCTTTTTTGAAACATATATTATGTTAAAAATAATTTTTTAATGTATACTTTAGCCCTAAAGACCTAACTCTAGTGTTTATAAGAACGTAATTTATAAAGTGAATAAAAATAATAATAATAAAAAATTAAGTATTTTCATTACCATCCACTTTTACAATTTTTTTCATTTACACTTTTCTTTTTTAGTGCGGCCAATTCGAACTTAGTCCCTTGCACCTTTACTTATTTGACATTTACCCCTTTACCCTATGAAATTTTAAAATTAACCCTTTACACTAATAAAAATATGAAAACTGTACTTTCATATTTTCTTGATCTGGAAACTACGAAAAATGTTGTAACTAATCAGATCATCCAAAAACATAAAGGCAAACCCTTTTAATGGTATATAATTAGTAATAATTGTTTTTTCTGATTTATAAACTTGTCATATTTATCATCTTAATTTGTTCTCTATACTTTATTTGTTTATCTATCCCTTTTGTGATTTTAGTTGTTTATATTTGAATTTAATCAATTAGATAAAAATTTAAATGATATCCAGTTTAATAATATATGTTATGCAAATAAGATTCAACAAAGCTTCATAGTCCAGAAGTTAATATTGTAGCCTTAAAAAAATTGGCTTTACTTTTTTTTTATGTCTTTAAATAGCTCTGTTGTGTAGTTTGAATCACTTTAAAAATATATATGGTAACATATTTGAAAAAAGTGAAAACATAGACTGATTTCAAAAACCTCTATCTTTACTTTAACACCTGGTGGTTGGCATGGATTAGTTCATTTGATCCTTTCAAATAACCAAAACTATTATTATAATATTTAAAATTGGTTATCTGACATAACAACAGAACATATTGATAATATAAGCGTATAACTTATTTATTACCCGTTCTGCAAATAAAAAATAAAACTATTTTATAGCAATGTCATTGGCCTGGGCAGGTTATGAGGTTTTTAATGATATTTTTAATATTTATTATACATGTTTTAAAAAACAAAATCTATTAGTGCTGTTATTTCTTAACGTAATTTTTTTATTGGTAACTTCAATATTATCATGATTTCATATTAGTGTCCATCGCAATTTATATATACATTTTTCTTTATAAACTTCAAACCTATCACAGCTATTACAATGATTTAATTATGGCTTTGAAAAATTATATTAATTATAAACGAAGACGGATATTCCACGCTTTCGATTTCTTTAAGAGTACTTGATACTTCCGTTTATTAACGATGTGTTAAGAAAATGACTGGGGTAACAATTTGCAAAGGTTTATGTATTACGGTTTTAGAATATATTTCATCTTTATGTTTTTTTTAAAGTAACATCTTTATGTTTTTTTTTTTGGAAATACATCTTAATGTTCATTATCATGTGCGGTTACATTTTTTTTTCATTTGACTCTTTCAAAGAACAATTTATAATTATTTTAAAAATGATTAGCGATATAATAAGTAAATATTTATATGATTAAAGATCGATGTTTATATAACCATATACTGGAGTACTAGTTAAACATGGGTTGGAAAGTTGAGGCTTTGTTTTTAAAAATAAAAGAAAAATTGGAGGTTTTATTATACGGTTAGAAAAAGGAAATATTTATAAAATATTGTTTTGTTTAGGAGAAGAAAGATTCATATCATACTTTTTTACCCTTGAATGTTTTTTACCCATTAAAATGGGGACATAGATTTTGTTTAATCCTTATTTGAGCTTAACCGGTTAATAAAATGTTTGAGAAGAAAAGTATCTATAAGAGTGTTAATATAGTATGCGTAGATTTTATTCTTTTTAAAGAAAATAATTTTATTGATTAATACAAATCACCAAAAACTATGGAAAATGAAACAACACACCGCCTATATTATATTTCATATTGCTAAATAAGACAAATCTAAAACAAAATATTAATGAAACGGTAATATAAAACTAAAAGCCTACTATCTATAAAATTCATGAAAATAAATAAAACATTGTTATGCAATAATCATTTTATTAAAATATATTAATAGAAAGATGTAGAGAGTTCAGAAAAATGGCCAAACACTTCATTACTTCTTTTTTGACGTTAAACATTTTTAATGGCGTTAGAGAGATTGTTCAATTAGTTTCCAAACTTTAACCCATTCTTTCCACGTTTTCTCGCTTTCATTTAATTTCAAAGAACACTATATCACTTCTGAGTTGATGATCATCACTCTTCTTTATTTTAAGAGCACGCGATCGATTAAAAGAGAAAGCTGGAAAAGAAAAGAGGATAGATAGATTTCTGTTTTATTTTTGTATACAGAAAGATAATTTAAAATTTGATACACCAGACAATATACAAATATTTCCAAATAATTATAATATTAGAAAAAAATAATAATACAATGATATTATTAAGACATTTAGATGAATTTTCCTTGATTAGTAAACAGTAAAAACGGATATTGAAGATGTTAGAATGTTTTTACTTGAAAATAATTCATTTTAAAATGTTCGATTGTGGTTTTGTTATTTAATTTTGTGATATATAAAACATTTTTCTTTGATTTATCTTTAAAGCCAATTCTTAAAAATATAATTAGCACTTCACATATATTTATTCATGTGTAAAATAAAAATTCTTAATAGAATTCCATGTATCCCCTTGAAAAACTATTATTATTATCAACGTATTCTTAAAAAACTCAATTTTATAGTATTTTTTGTGATATTTTGCCCCACTGTGAGGCATGGTGTTACATATATAGTCTCTCTCTCCTTTTTTTTTTTAATTTCAAATATTCAATATTTAGAACATGATATCAGCTTTGACCTGCATTTCACTTTTGGAAATGTCAGAGGTGAAAAGAAAAACATTATGGAAAATCATTTTCCTAAGTTCGAATGATATGAAAAAATACGAGAGGGAAAAATAATAGAAAATACTAAGAAAAATATTACAATATTTTTCCTACTACTCTAAATAAAAATTACTGAGAAAACAAGAGGAATGAACAGAAAAAGTTGCTTTGAAAATTTTGTGTGGATGCAACGTTTTGTTCAATCATATGTTTTCAACATAATATGGAGAAAATTATTAGAATTAAATTCATATGTAACCAATAGAGAAATTTTACTTATTTCTTTTTTAATCTTTTTCTTTCCTTTCCTTTTCCTTTTTTATATTATATCTTTACATGGTATTGCATGCTTGTTAATATTAAAAAAATAACACTAAAAAATATAAAATTGAATGATTGGGTAAAGAAGTAAAATAATAGTACCTTATCGTAGAGTAAGACTGAATTAATGTCTATAGACAATTTCTAATTATCAGTTCATAATTTTAATCTCTGTGTTTCTTCATGAACAATGAGTGACCATAATCATCATATTTATTTGCTTTTGAAAAACAATCTCATCATTGGATTATTCCCTAGCCCTTCCATCCTTTTATTCTCCTGGAGGAAAATCTAAGGAAGGAGAAGTAAAAGAAGAAGAAAATGTGGGTGGAAGCCAACAAAATCCATCCCTCACATTACATTCTCAAACAGTGTAGTGTTTGTTGAACGTCCCAACAATGAAGTCCTTCAGTTTCACCAATGGACTTATTTTCTTCAATGTCAGGAAGCTCCCTCAATCTCTGTGTGACTTATGAAAGCTACGTGGTACCACTATATATACGAAACTGGTTTTTAAACTAATTTAAAGTTGGGTGGTGGATATTCATATGGTTGGTAGTGGGTGGGTGAGGAATTTGGCCTTTGTAACTTCAGCTCTGCCTCGGTCTGTTCAGCACTCTGGACAGTCTCTGCAGCCAATCTTTTTCAGAAGAGCTCGGATGTCTGTGGAGATGAGGTCGCAGCGGTGGCTTATCAAAGCCCACAAAGCTTCCTCCTCCCCTTCCATAACCTTCGTTGTAGCTGGCACCCCATTATTCATCACAAAAGAAGTAGTAAGGAAATCAGTTCCAACTGGGGACTGGTGCAAAACCGATTTTTTTTCTGCTCATACGCGATGATGTATTTGTATGATACCTTTGACTGGTTAGGCAACCTGGTGCTTTGCCGCTCAATGGCTACCTGATAAAGAATTTTATAATGTCCAGTGAATGAGAGATATATCGGTGTTTAGATAACACTGTCATCCCCACCTACAGTTCTTTGATCTGTAAACCTCAGTTTGCATATACAGTGAAATGAATAAATAGGGCCTAAACTTTAATCATCACCAGAATATGTTTGATATAGTTGAAGAAAGAAAGGAGTGAAAGTGAAAGAATATGTAATTTATTTATATTTTTGATTCTTCGATGAAAAATCGCTGTTAGATAAACAAATATAAGAAACATTTTTCAATTTTTTTTTCCTTTCCTAAATGGATTCTTCCAGAATTGAATAGAATCGTATAATTCACCAGTTAGCATTAGAAGCAAATCACCAGTAAGAGATCAGGCGTTCAATTCCAGATTCAGCCTGGATCTAGCCACAAAAGATATGCCTGACTCAATGAAACACTTGAAAAGGCAATCTGCTTTGCCAACTCAGCTTGCTTCCCATTTGATTCTTAAGGTGAAAATTGTCCTGATAAGAAGTGATAACATCAGTATTGATATTTGAAATGATTGGTTTGAATTAAAAGCCGTAGACTACTGAGAAGGAAGTTAGAGCAAGAGCAGCCTGTAAGAAGAGAACAGCATGACAGCTAGGTAGGAGTCAAGACTCATGCTTATGGTAAGATCCTCCAGCTTCCCAAGAGTCAGCATAGAGATGGTTTGACCCTGTCTTAAATGGTTCACATTTAAGTGCCACCACTGAGTGGTATGGGCAGATGAGGACCATGAAGGGAGAAGCTCTGGAATTTCCAGATTAGAGTTAATGGAGCACGAACTTGGTTACCTGATTCGATTAATATCGAGATTCATGATGTGTGTCTCTTCATTCTCTGAAAAAATGGTCTCTGCCGGTCAGGATTTAGCACTCATAGCAACACAATTAGTCCTGCTCAGAGACTTGAGAGTCAGATGCACTTCTGGTTTGTATCTGATTGTATCAGCCACTGCAAATGATATCATCTTTATGGTGCATCATTCAAAATTGACTTCCTGTCATCCCATTATGTGGGCTTCTTCCGCAGCCCTTCACTTATTCATATTTTGAGTTCGCAGGTCTCCCAATCAGTAAAAGTTAGAAACGATGTTACACATTTTTTATACTATTTTTTGAATTTTGAACCTGGTTTGAAAAGGTTACATTAGAAGACACCTGAGTAAGCTGTCATCTTTCGATATTTGATTTGACAGATAACTGTATTAGCGATCTCAAGAAATGTCCTAAGGAGGCGGGAAGACAGAAGTACATTGTTAATTCCACTGGCTTCTTCAATTAGTCTCCTTCCAATTGCATAGCTTGTCACCAGTGATCATCTTTACGATTGACACCATATACAATACACGGTCTCTGCACCATCATGTCTTTGAGACCAAATGAGGCAAAACCAATAAACGCATGGTTCCTCCTGAGGACTTCTTAGTCCTCAAAATAGCTCGTCGTGAAAGAACTGAATTTGTTGTTTAATCTACGATTGGTTCCCTTCCAATTTTGGTAGCGGTTCAAATCCATAAGAAGAGGAATGAATGAACCCATTTCATCACTGAATCCCGTGTGAGAGCAAGATCATCACGTTCAGCAAACTGTCAACGATTGCATTTGTTTCTTTTGTAATCACCTCTGAGGCCGGCAGTCGAATTATCTGGTGAGGATTTACAACAGCACAGATATATGGTACCACAGCTACATAGAAGCATGGGTGCACTGAAAATCTCACTATATTGGGATATGCGAACAATATATTTATTATCTGTTTGATGCGCTTAAGAATCCCATAAAGAAGAACAGAGTCACGATATGCTATAATAAAATGTCACCGGTTAATCGGCAGGTTGGCTTCGGTTATCCTGACTCACCGGGATCACAAGTGAAACAGGGTGTTTGAACTCGAAATTGTTTATGGAAAATTCGAAAACCACTGTCTTCAGTCTTTCCTCATCAAGGAATGATGCCATTGACATGGTTACAGTTGTAATCCACCTTTATAAGAGAAAATGACGTCGAAAGGTCATGAAAAGTTCTATTCCCACCAGCCCATAAGCATGGTGTGATTTCTACCTCACTGGGATCACCTAACACTTCTAGGCTACACGTAGGGGTAACAATTTCGCATCCTGATTTCAACCCAAAGCCTTGGTTGTGAGGCGAATAATGTCGCTGTCCACATCCTTACAAATGTTCAAATTACATGATTTAGTAATATGATGGCCAGATCAGTCAAATCTTTACTGTGTTTTTCACGAGTCAACCTCACATGTTGGTCCACAGTGAGTCACGAGGGTGAGAGTTCAGCCCTTTGTCACTGCAAAGAACATCCATACCAGCCATCTCTTCTATAGCAGTCATCCTTCGGTGATACAATCTTGCTTTTTGACAGATTTCTGTGAGGATCTTATCGCTTATTGTCATCGACAAAACCGTTGCGCTGGCACCTGTATTCTCCAATGAGGAGAAGCATAACCAAATATTTATTGATCCATCCTGTGGGCTTTTGGTGTCTCGAATTAAGTACATCACCATTATTTCTGTTGGTTATCCCACTAGTAATGGAGCGGCTATACAGGAAGTCTCAACAGGAGTCAACACCTCATTAAAAAACCATGAATGATCTTCATTTCCATGACTTAGCGCACTTCGAAACGGAATCCGTAATCCCAGATCGAGCAAAATAAGTTCAGATGGATACTTTTGGAAGTGGTCTATTAGTGTGTTGTCGAATACAGAGCTGAGCCTACCAAAGAAGGTATAACTCCAGTGCAATTGGCGTTAGCTCATCTCCACCTGTTTGCAGGTGGTTTGCAGAATGCTTCATCACCAGGGTTGTCACCTGGCAAAAGACCACCCGTAAAAGCGCAGACTGATCACCTTCTGTTGATTCACCCTTCCAGGAGGATGTACTAGCTGGGCGATGACTCCCAACTTCGATGCTGATTCATCCTCGTAATCGGATTTCAGCCTTCTTTCACCAATTTTCCATCTCCAGAACTCCAATCATTCAAATGACACAAGCACCAACCATCAGAATCAAACTAGGAAATTGTTTCAAATCTTTAAATCAGTATGAAGTTATCACTTAGAGTCATCTGATTTGGGGAGCAAGATTCAGCCACTGTGCTGCAGCAGTATCTCCCTGCATTGTTCTTCGGCAAACGAGGTGGTTGACAAAAACACTGCTAACCCTGAACAAAATCTTGTTAATCTGAGAGTTTCAATCTGCATTTAGCATAATTCAACTAAAACAAATGAAAAAGAAAACCCAAAAAACGAAATAGAAAGAGTGTGGGTCGAGGGTGCAGTGGAGATGACATAACCCTCCATTTGAGATAATGGCCATTTGATAGTTGCAGCTTCCACCACCCATGATAGGATTCCACATGCCCAAGAACTTGAGAACTCTGGCTTTCCCGTTTCAAAACAAAAATTGTTCCCCAACAGACTATTTTCTCTGTACATGAATTGTAAAATGAACTAGTGAATGCTCAAGAACATAGAGAATTTATTTTTTTCTCTTCAACTGTTAATAAAAGATATGGAAGCCTCTTCTCCTTCCTCATGTTTAACCATCCTTTAAAGATTTCAGCTGTTTGAATTACTTCCGTCAACTGGTATTCTTCCCGCAAATAAACAACAAGTGGAATGAATCCACCACTCTGATTCCTGTTTGAGCAATTCTTTCATAAATCAGACTGTAATGCCAAAGTAAGCTTTCCTCTAATCAAGAAGATACTCAATTTTGAGTATCATGGTATGGAATGGGTTCACTGTAAGATCGATAATGGTCCTTGTTTAAGCTTACTAAGAAAATTCCCAACTTAGCAAAGAAAATGTCATTACTTGGTTTTAAGGTCATGAGGAAAAATGGAAAGAAGAAAACTAAAGATTCTCAAATCTTTAATCCAGCTTCTGCAAATCACAAACCCATCACCGATTCAACAACATGAGCCAAACAGAAGAACAAGAGAAACAAATTGAGAATCAAAATCACACCACAGCATTAGAAGAATGTCGAGGTATCATTTTCACCTCATGAACAACTGAAACAGCAAGCAATAAATCGATATAGAGTAGAAAGAAAAGAAAGGAAAGGAAAAGAAAAGAAAATAAAATAAAACACTCACAAGATCAACAGTCTCATTCTTGATTCCTTCTAAGCCAATAGGTTCTTCAGCAGCCATTTTCTTCTCTTCCTAATCAAGCTCAAACAATAATGGAAAAAAAAAACAAAAAACAAAAAATATCTATATGTGAATGTCTATATATATCCAAAGATTCAGAAGAAAGCTTCAACAACAGTGGGGTTGATTCTCATTCTTATTATTTACAGAAAAAAAAAGGAAAAATAAAATAAAATTGGGAAATCAGTATATGGGTTATTTCTGGTGTCTTCAAATTTTTTTAGGAAAGTATAAAATGGAGTAGAGTTAATTTGTAAGAATGGAGTTTCTCATTTGGAGGAGAGGATTGGTGAGCTGGAAAGTGCGGTTGTCCTCGATAATGAATATGCATTGAGCAAAACACTTGAGAAAGAAATCCAGAGAACCCGCACTGCTGTGGTTTTGTTGCCCAAGTCCTTTCGGCCTTTCACACCAAGGCTCTCTTCTCTCCTTTCTTTCTACTGTTTTGAGCCTGTTTCATAACATTTCAGTATGATTTCAAAGTGAGTTTGAATAAAAATGTTAAAATTATTGACCTTGAGCTAAAGAAATGAATGAGGTCGAATTCTTGTAACAAACAAAAGAATACTGCAGCTGAAAAAGTTAAAAATAATAAAATGAGATAGAGAGGAAAATAAGATAAAATCCCAATTTTGGCGGTTTAATGCTTCAATTCTAAATTAAAGGCTTGTTTTTTAATATAGTATTCTTACACTTCATTTTAAGGCTCAAGGGAAAAGAATTCTGAACTTTTACCATGTCCATCGGCGGTGCTGATAAAAACCACTTGCTTTCTGACTGTAAAACTATCATTACTATAAAGATGGTAAAATAAAATTATAAAAATTGATATTTTAAAATAAAAGTTCAAGATTTAATATTAATTTTTTAAATGGAAAATAGATACCATAACAAATAATAAATAAGTAATATATATATATATATATATATATATATGTATATAATGATCCTTCCAAATTAAATGAATGGCGACCCAATATTTAATTTCTAGTGTGGAAACTGTATTTTTTTCCTTATTTGAAAAATTCGAACCCACTATGAAACTCGAAGACCCATAAAAAAATTGAAAATGAGAATCCCAGGAATGGAATAAAAATTTTGGCTTCTATTAAAACGGTAAATTAATGATCTTGTTCAAGAACCAAAACATGATTTGGTCTAGTAAATTTAGGGAGGTGTATAATAACTCAAGAGAAACCTGAAAGAAGAACACACACAAATCCGTTTATCATCATTTAATTTCTCAAAAGCAAATTTCGCAATAGCTACAATTTGCTTCAACTTGGCAAATTCATTTGCTAACTTATAATTGAAACCACTTGTATAGGTCTTATTGTCAAACACTCTATATACTTTATGCATTACATCATAATACTCAAATGGTTTAATTGACAAATTATGAAAACTTTCGTTATGATTAAATATTTGTAATCTCCTCAACATGATCTCAAAATTTTCAATATTTATTGATCTTTTAAGAAAAATTCAATTTTTATTTTATGTTTGTAGGATAAATGCTAGTTTGCCTGTTTTTTTTTTTTTTTTGTATAAACATGTCAAGATATTTAAAATAATAAATGGGATGATTATTGCCCAAATTAACCTAAAAAAGGGAATTAAACCTCTAAATGATTTTTGCTATTCTCTCACAGCACACCTAACCGATCGTTGGAGTTGATGGTTTTTGTAAAATTAGATTGCATTTATTTTCGAAATTATTCGGAAGTCACACATGATAATTTTTTTTTCATAAAATTTAGTATGATTACTGGAACCATATTTGTAAGACTTTATTTATTTACTATTTTTGTATTCTCAAAAATATTTAAGGTTGTTCGAGTGTTTAATATTAGTTTCCATAAAGAGAGCAATTTCAATCATTTGATATGTTTTAAATGTCAAGAATATTATTCACTATAGGTCTATATATGCCAAAGTGTTTTTATTTATTTCGTGAATGTAAGTAGGGTGGTAAGAGGTACTGCCTAGTTTAAGTCTTAATAAAGATAATTGACATATTATAATTTAAAACTACTTTACCTAGTACAAATTTTTAATACAAATAACTTAAAACATGTTTCAAAACTGACATGTTGGTCATGATAAATTAAAAAAATTAGAACCTGATAAAAACCATCAATGCAGGTCTTGTCACCAATTCTCTTTTGATGATTTCCATTATGTCTATGGTATGACCTTTGAACTAGATCAATAATCCGGGATAATTCATTTTTATAAACATAAATAATGCGCAAGAGTTCATTTCATTTTGTAACTTTTTATGGTCATAACACGATTTGCATGTTTACCTGTATATTTTATCATTCAACAGTAAAAAGACAATGACATTGAATTTAATTATATGGGGATACCATCATTTTATTATATAGTTAATATTCACATGATTTTCATAAAATAACTTGTTTCATGTATAGTAAGGTGATTTGAAAATATATTAATGATACTAGATATTATCTCATTAATTTGCTTATTATAATAGTATATAGATTCTGTAAAATTTGGTATACTGGTTTCATGTATGATATGGTTTGTCTAATCAATCTATCTTATTCAAGTCGCTTGTTAGTCAAGCCTTAGTCTCTATAATGCTAATATCCAAATGTTCAAAATGGTCCCATTGTTATTAATAAAAATTATTAAAAAATAATAATATAATAAAGATGTCTACAAATTTTGAGGTTTTATATTTATGGTAATTTTTTTTTAAAGGTTATGGTTTATTCTATGGTTATGCTTGGCATGTCATAGAACAATGATAAAAATTAAAATTAAAGTAAAGTCAATTATATTTAAAAACATTATAGATTATTTAGTTTATAATATTTAGTATAAAAAATTAATTAATAAACCATTTTCAATATCTTTATTTTTGTTTCATGATCAAACAAATTATAAAAAATAGAAATATTTTGTAAAAACTCCAAACAGAATTCTTGCAAAAATGTATAGAAAACATCATAATAATTAGATAGTTAGAATTCAGTGCAAAACTGATAGATTACTTAAACTATATTCAAAATATCTTATTTATCGCAAAGAAAATGTTTTCTAATACCTATAAACGTTTCTCATAGTAAAAGTCCTCCAATGTCATTGGATCAAATATTGAATTAGAAAACAAAGAATTATTGAGTAGTTTAATCGATGATGCAATAAATAAATATTTGAGGAGATATTAAATTCAAAGCCATTTATATATAAGAAATATCTTTTATCTTTAATATTATTAAAATATGATATACTATGATAATATTAAAATTAGAAAATATAATAAATCTAATATTTAAATGATAAGAAGTCAAAAAGTTTCACTTATTTAATTTCAAACAAAGTATATACCTTTGATGGAAATTTTAATGTTGTTGTAAAGATAATCCACTAGACAACAGACGGTGTTTGGTCTATGCAGCCCACATGTAACTATAATAATTTGATTGGCTTTAATTAAATTGGGCTGGTGGATTGAATCGAATGAGCCCTCCTCGCTTGAATCGTTTGATCTTAATTTTTGTTCTATTCACATTCCGGACACCAGCCTGTACTAAATCAAGAATCTTTCCCGTGGAATTCCACTACATAAATTTAACTGATCTGGTGTCTCACCCATTTATATATATATATATGTATATATATATATATGTTACTCAAAAAGAAAGAAAAGAAAGAAAAGAAATATCTAGACTATCTACCCAAGTATCTACACTCGATATAAACGATAAAAGTCGTAATGATCAAACAAAATTTATTTTCCACAAATACTTTTCGCAATTTTTTCCCCATAAATATCATTAAAAACAGTATTCATTAAAGAATATTTCTAAAACATATATTTCATCCGTAATATAATGCAAGCCTAATATAATATATAATAATCTCTATATTAAATTTTTAGATATCGACCGATATTAGCAAGCTCTAATTTTATCCGTAATAAAATTTAAAATTTTAATAAATTTGATGTTTAATTAAAAGTAAAAAATATTTTTATCTGCTCAAAACTTTAAACAATAAAATATAGGATATTACAATTTAAAAGCTATAATCGTGAAAATAATAGAGAAATAAAGCTTTAAGTTTCTTCTTCAACTATATCGTGTGTGGTAACGCAAAAGTGTTATATTTGTGGCTGGCACACATTACATACACGCATATTATTACATATACAATAGTGATGATAAAAGCCATGGAGAAAATGTTATCCTTTAACGAAAATAATATTCTTTTTAATATCCTAGTGGATAATTAATTTTAAAATTTTATGTTAATTTAACATTTTTAATTTACTATTTATAATAAATATTAAATTAATTAGTATTATAGATACTGCTCTAAAGTTTATAAATTTTTAAAAGACATAAAAATAGAAAAAGTTTATAAACATTTTAATCATAATAATGCCTTTATTTAGTACTTTTAAATTTTATACAATGGATTTTTTATTATTGTATTTTATGAAAATTGAGTTCCATAAACCTTATATCTATATACTACATTATGGTATAAAAACACTCTTTATAATAAAGGAGCTTGTTGAGTTTATAGGAATCACTGACTTGTTATCCAAGAATCGGGTTCACTCGCTTTTTGGATCTGAGGTCAATTGAAGCTCGAGACTTATACAGACATTCCATATGTTCATGATAATGAAAACTTATACTTTAAAAATTAAAAAGCTAAATATTATTTTAAATTATAATTATAGTTATATTTTCAAGTAGCATTTATTAAATTTCTATTTGTAGAAGATGCTTTACTAATATCATCTTAGTCTTTCAAAAAACAATATATATCATCTTAGTTAATAGTTAGGGGAGGCCAACCATCTAGGTTGTGCAGTTTGTAAAACAAAAAGCTCTTTAAAGTGTCAGATTGATTTGTAAAGGGAAATAGATAACACTTTATAAGAAGCTGAGGCTTTTATTATTGGTTTACAGATTTGAGCTCATAGTGATAGGGGTTCTTCTCCACTACGGTTCCCTTAGTGTTTCCTTTATATAATATATTGTGATAATCAAATGGGTCATGGCTGGAATAAAAATAGATATTTGCTTGCGTTTTGTTTTGGCAGAAATGTTGTATCTTTATAAAAGTTGAACTGTGAAGGTTGCAATTGTTGAAAACGCTGTTTGAAATGGAGTGTTACCCTGCAAAGGTCGCGAAACTTTCGCAGATACGAATAATGAAAACATCGTAGATTACCTGGTAAAGGTTGATTAATATACAAACCATTCACTCTATTAAAGAGGAAAAATAGTTGTTAAATATTTTGCTTTTCTTGCTATTAGTTTCAGCAAAATACTAACAATAGGTTTTACCATGTGAGCTGCACCACCTGAAAGCCTTCTTGCTCAAGTGGCCCTTATCTACATCTTCTCTTCTTCTTCTTCTATTGTTACCTGTGTTTCTTTATCTACAGAAAGGACTACAATGGGAAAAAGACATGATAAAATCTCATCTAGTTATTGTTATATGTGCTAGAGGCTGGGATCAATCCGTCTCGCGCTAATTGTTAAGTATAATAAAAAACAAATAGTTTCAGAAAAACACAATTTATTAATACAAATTTTTCATACATTTATTAATTAATCAAATCTTTCAATGATTTATAATCATATAATAATTATTTTAGGTTTTTTATTAAATAAAATTTTTTTATGTATGTTTATTCAATAGTTAAATCTTATAAAATATTTTTGTAATCAAAAATAATAATATTGTAGGTTTTTATTAATAATAAATATATTTTAAATTTTTTTTTATTATGTAACTATGAAAATAGTTTATCTAGGTTTTATTAATATAAATTTTTATATTTATTTATATACTTTTATAAGTAAATAATTATTTATTTATTTATTATAGATATCTCTATTTTTATAATTAAATAGGCGTCATTTTTTGTAATTTTAATGATGAGTAAAAGCATTGTTACATGTTGAAAAACTTTTATTAGTCACTTTTTTTAGGATTCCTATAAAACTTTTATTAGAAAAGCTATGTTTACTTAAAAACGTTTTGGCTAAAAGCTTTCACAAAACTGCTAGATTGACATATATGTGTCTAGATTATTTAAGATATTATCAATTTGTATATTTTCCATTTTTACTTAGATAAATACTTGTATAAGGCTTCCCCATCTGTACATACTGATGAGTTTTATATACAAAGACTCAAGTCTTTTTTCATGGTACTGAAGCAGCCTCTCCAATCTTTTTCCTAATGTTTCACTACCAAGCATTACAACCAATTACAGGTCCTATTTTTCTGAAGAATAACATCAGAAAGCTTTATTTTTATATTCTGGGGTTTAAACTCGGTTATGAAGTCATTCAAGGTAGATCTTGTCGACGATCACGGCAGTGCAGTAATCTTAAAGCCCCTGGCGCCGCCACGCAGATCGCTTTCCCCGCACCAGAGCAAGAAAAAACCCACGCCGCCGCGACACGCACTTCACGCGCCAACCTGTATGCGCGGCTTACCGCCACACACGCTGACCCCGTCCAAACCCGTTCGCCGATCAACGCCGGACGCCCACGCCAACCGCTGATCGCGCTTGGCATCGCCTTGTCACCGCTAACCAGCGCCCTAACCGTGTGCATTCCCGACTTATTTTCGCCGTCCTGATCTGCAATCTTTGGCTTTTCGCCGCTGGATTCGCTGGTAATTTAGATGGCGCCGGCGATGAGATTTCACCGATTCACGTTATTTTGGCGAGATCATTTTGGCTCCAGCGGTCGCTGCCGCGCGTTATTCAAAGACCGTTTCCGCGGCTTTACGCCTGCACCGCCCCATTCTGCAAAAGCGGACAAAGAACCGACTGTAATTTTGCCACTCTGATTCAGATCGTAAAGCGCCAATCATGTTGATCATCACTCTGGTTTCGTACATCTGATTCCATCCATTATCAGATGAGTTTGACAACATTGATATTGCCAAATAAGCTCGACTTACTTGTTACTCGTATGGTTGACCGAAAGTGGTGCCTCTCGCAACTCAAACTCACACGCAAATTATCGATTCGTCAGTGACCCAAAGTAGCTGATCATCGAGAACACAATCGACCGATCCATTTGGGGATCAACTGAATGCTTCAACCGGGCTTCTTCCAATTGGCCGACACTCAAATTGGCTTTATATATTTATGCCAAATAAGGACGATCGTTTCGTTTAATGGGCTGTAATGAGTTCAACTCACCCAAAAGTCATATTCTGCTGATTTGATCCTTACCAACAAAGCCTCACAAGCTATTCATATATGATGATGAGACATCGCCTTCGGGATCGATCCCATTTCTTATCCAGACCATGGTTCTGCACTTAGTCGCATTCCGCAAATCACATCTGCGTTCTTCCCATGCCAGCCTGATTCAACTATGTTTCCAAAGGCAGCGGAATAAATGTCACACACAGGTCAATAAGAAGTTCTTTCCATCCCATGTTTTTAAGAACAAAGGCTCATTCCATTGAAACTCACATACACTCCGTTAGCGATTATCTTTAGAACATCGTCGCTTCAATTCCTGGGCCTCAACACGCCAGCGGACTCTCATTCCAAGTTTGTCCCGCTCATCTCTCTCTCAGCACAATTAAGATATGGTTAACTGTACCATATTCCATCTTCCAAAATACAGATCCAACACTTCTCTCTTTCTACTGATTTGCCACTTCCTCCTTTACGTGGCTTCAGATCTCCCGCCACTTAATCATATATGACTTTCTCCGATGTTGTCTCTTCACACTTCTACTTCTCTCCACTATATACCTAAATGGTTCTCTTATACGTTTCATCTGGGTAATGTCTCTATATTTCATCTCCTTGTCTACTTCAATGTTTAATGATCGCCTTTCAACCTCACCTCATGCTAATCTTCTATCTCGTCGGGCAACATCGAACTTGGTTTTTCCCTAACCTTTTCTTCTACCTGTGTGTTATGCAGATTCTTAGAAAGAAATAGATTGGCTGGGAACACGTGAAAGGCCCAGCGTTGTTTGAGCTCATCTTTCATCTACCCGGTCCTCTCGTCTCTCGGTCTATCGCCTCGTGACGCGCAGCACCTCTTCTCTTGCCATGGCATTCTCGCCTCTGGTCATGCATCTATCTCTAGTGCAAAGAATTAGTTTATGTGGTTATGAGGCCCAGCCAAATAAGCTACTTGTATGCCTTGTTAATTTGGGAAACAAACTGTTTTACCATTTAATAATAGTGTTTCTCATTCTCTCTCTCCCTCGACTATTCATTACATGTACGGGTCCCTTTCCCATTTACGCTACTCAGGTGAGTCACGTTATTAAGTATTTTTGGTGGATATTTTTCCAGATACTTGGATTTATTCTTCAAAAATTATTCTGAACTTCCTATCAACATATCATGATTTTATTAAATGATTGAAACGTTTCTCAACACGTCACTCCCGTAAGGAAGTAAAATGGTGTGGCGTCTAAACCCATCAAAGTTTTCGTGATCTTAACAATGCCCAAGAATATAGCCTATGAATTTAATTTCATTCTATATCAATTCGTATTGTTTCTCATTCCTCTCAGGCTCACACTTCTCAAGAAATGACGTATCGAGCGCAAACTCACATATTCTTGAGATGCTGTTGTTCGTGCTACTACTATTTCCGCTTCTACTCCTTCCTCGCCTGGGGGAAGTCGCCCATCGCCGCTTTACACCATCACCTGTCCTTCCCGACGCTATAATAAACCCCACTGGCTGCCAGGTTCACTCACATTTACATCTTTGATGACCCATTTGTTCTTCTAGAGATCACGAGTAACAACTCGTCTATTTAAATATTTGTAATTACAGAAGCATGATCCCATTTAGCAAAATCTTAGTGTCTGCATGTTTTGTTGATAAAAGGCTGCACTGTTCCATAAGCTTCTATTAGCTTCATCAATCCTCTCGAATTTTTCCCGAGGAGTCTCCCACTTCATGTGGCTGAGCACCGCCTCCCCCCGGTTCGTCTCCCTCCTATTTCCGATGTTCCTTCTCATGCATCTGACAGCTGGCACCGACATCGACGCTCACCGATATCGGCCTACTGTGGATCATGCTCTGGCCCTGACTTATGCACTTCGCACGTTCTATCTGCAATCTCTGGCTCTTCCTTCTCACCTTCAGATTTCCATTGCTTTTCTCTTCTACCTCTCTGTGAACCCCGGGATTTTTCACATGAGGCTCTCAACCCTTTATGGCAAAAGAAGCTACGAAGAAGAGTCGATGACCGCCAAATCGAACACTATGACCGTTGATCTCCTCTCTAGAAAATCGCTATTGGTCAGAATGGGTTTATAAGATCAAGACTGATCGATGGTTAATCGCTGATCGCCATGCAGCTCGCTTCGTCATAGGGGTTTTACCGAGTATGATCGATTATGATGAGACTTTTTGCCCGCTCACTTTCTTATGTCAGTGACTCTTATTGTCGCTTTCGCGGTATCTTCAGTGAAAATGACCACTCTTCCATAGTCGCTGCACTCTTAATGAATAGTCCTACGAGAAGTCTATGAAGCTTTCCTCGTTACTTCTCTCACCCTCCGGTTCCCCTCCTGTAAAGTATGTAGATCACTAATGGCACTTTATGGTCTTAACAAGCCTCGAGCATGGCTTTGCAAAGTTCGCCCACTATCTCTCAACATGGTTTTTCAGGAAGTTCTTTTGATACCGCTCTTTTTCTGAGATGGTCTGATCATGGAATTACTATTCTCCTCTTGTATGTCGATGATATGATTATTACAGGTGATGATATGCAAGGTATTCAAGATCTAAAGAACTTTCTTGGTCGTCAATTTGAAATGAAAGATCTCAGCCCTCTTAATTACTTTCTTAGTCTAGAAGCTGCCTTCATAAATGGTTATTATCTTACTCAGACAAGTATACTCCAGTAATCCGTATTGTTCAGCCAAGATCACCGATAAGAAGATACAGCCGACACACCTATCGAGTATAACTGTCGCCACCTCATGATATAATCACTATCCGATGCCAATCTCTGGGCTGCATGCCTTGTTTGAGCTCCACCTATCTCACTCGCATCGCCCCGAGAGTTTCCTTATGCAATTCATGTAGCTACCAATTCAATGGATGCCTCTAGATCTCCTCATTATGCCGTTGTTCTCGATCTTCGAACCGGGGCAAAATTATTGATGGCTCTATTTTTCTTCTGGCTAACCTTCAGGTATATTCAGATGATTGGGCAGTGATCCTACCCAATTGCTCTAGATCTACTATGTGATATTGTTTTTTTCTCGGTGATTCTCTTATCTCTCGAGTAAGCAAGAAACAAACGGCCGCCGTCAGTTCCAACACCGGCTGCATTATAGAGCACTAGCAATACTACAACCGAACCATTTGTCATTAAGGGCCATAGATCTTGGTGTCGACCGTTCCACCCGCAACTAAACTTCACCTGGGATAATCAAGTGCTATTCAAATTGGCCGATAATGATGTCAAGGAACGCATTCGTAAACATCGAGATCGGGATTGGCCAATTTCATTCACATCATCTCGCTTCTGTGGTACACTCACACTTCAATCTATTTTCTTAGGACGCTTAGCTTCGATATCTTCAACAAACCCTATTCCCAAGAACTGGAAGTTTTACACTTTCTTCAAACTCCATATAATGCTTTAAACCACCATGAGTTTGAAGGGGATATTAGATTATTATATATGAAAATTGTATATTTTCCATTTTTAGGTTTGTATAGCTTACCTTATATAAGGCCTCATCTTGTACATGTAATATTTAGTTTTTGATATATAATGACTCAAGTATTTATTCAAAAAGTTCGGCCCTGTAGAGAGGTGTTTGTCTGTTTTACCCTATAATCCCATAAGACATAACGAGAACATTGTGTATTTCACATCCCACATCGGATAGGGGAGAAACTTTCTGACACTATATAAGTATGGGCTTATCTCAACCTAGTAAACACGTTTTAAAGTCGTGAGGGCCCTTGGGTCCAAAGTAGACAATATCTACACTCACTAATGGTCACACACTATGATATCGAGCCGATCCCTAGCTCCTGATGCTGAGACATGGAAAACGCCATGTCCTTTGTCGAGATGGAAATGACACCACTCTTTGCTGAGATGGTGACCTCGACTTTATTTGAGGAAAAGGAATATTCCGCCCCCTTAACGGAGGCGATGAGTTCCCCGCCCTTGTTAGGGACAAGAGCGATAGTGAGTTCTTTGCCTCATGTGAGAACCCACCTTGTGGGGATGAGACAACGAAATAGCTTCTTGATCTACAGAGATCTCCCGCCTGACGACGCAGAGAGCGCCTGATTAGTACCCAAAAGTGCTATTTTAACCCTATTTATTATGTTTTGAGTGCTTTTGTGTACTAATCATTCTAGCTTCAACTCGATTTGCACATTGGTTGTCCCTACTATTCTAATACGCCACGATCGTATTTTTGTAAGTAATTTTACGCTTTTTATGAGCTAACTATGCCGAAATTGTTGAGCTCATCTAAGCACAAGAATTTGGGAATGTTCAAAGATTTTGGTGATCAAAACCAAGAAGAAAGAATAGCGTAAAACAAAAGAAAATGGAACCCCGCGAATTTCGTTCCCGCAAAGACTATTCCAACTTCTCAGACTGCCTCCCGCCGCCCGCCTCGCTTGACGATGTGCCCCGGCTTTGCATTTGTTTTTGGTTTTTATCCTTCACCCTTGTTGTAATCACTATGTTCGATTGTACGGCATTTCACTTCGTTTGTAAGGCAGGCGTTTTTTTAGATACACCGTCTGGGGACGTTAAGCAGTGACAAGATAGGGGCTCCGCTCTCCGCTTTTTCTTCTTTCTCATTTTCCCTTCGCCCTCAACACCTTTCGGTGACAGATGCCAACCCGAGGATGGTCAAGCTGCACTTCCTCCTCAAGAGGAGGGCTACTGGGCAACGGTTTTGAGGTAACTGACGGTCCTCTGTTTTTAACGTAGGCATTTATTTTCATTTGTGTTTTATCCTCACTTCTAGGTTTAAATTCCTAGATACATCTCTGATCGACCAAGATTTGAAAATCTTTGAATTACTGATGCTTATCATAGATTCAAGCAGATATTCATTAGTCGCCTCGTCTGCTGCTCATCATCATAAGATGAGTCAGTCCAGGAGGTGGTTTTCACCGTCCTGGGACCATGAATCTGCGAATGCAAGTTCTACTGCTTTTCATGTATGCTGTGTATTTCAGGTTCCGTTTCACCTAGTTAAAATCTCTTAAGCATGCCTCATTAATGTGTATTTGGCAAAGTTTTTAGGTTCAAAGGGATACTTTCATTAGATCCCACCGATGCCCGCGAGTTGTCCCTTATTAGTTGTGGGGTAGGTTTTGAGATGTGTTTTCACTCGCTAGGGACATTATGCCTTAATAAATGCTTTCTATCAAAAGGAAAATTATTGTATTTAGTTTTAAAGCTGGAATGTAGATCCGGTTCTGAAATGACTATATGTCATCCTCCCCAACGAGGAAAAAACCCGAGGACATTTGGTTACCTTAAACCCTAAACCAAGGGGTCTGGCATTTCAAGTGTTATGGTTTTACATTTTTTTCTTATTTTATTTTCACTGGTAGAACAAACTAATCCTTTACAAACCTTAAAATCCAAATTGAAATTCACCATTTTAACCTCATCAGAATCATTTGTACGAAGAAAACCATCCCCTCAGATCTTCAATCTCAGAGCCACTTTTATACTGTAGTTTTGCCACTTAAGTAGAGTAAAATTTTAGGTTATAAATATTGTTGATTCCCGATCATCCCTGTCATGGCACAATGGCAATCGTTGACTCGGGATGGTGCCATAAGTGCGAATGATTTGACTCGATGAACACTGCGGATCCCATCACAAAGTCTCTGTGAATTTCTCTCAGATATATTAACGTTAATCTTAGTTTTAAATTATAGTTCCAATCCTTTAGTAGGATTGTTTGGTCATAGTAAGCCATCTCCGTTAGATCATAGTTATAGGAATTCTGGATGGAACTAAGGCGTGCTACTCAATTATAGAGCATACATATCCATAAGGACTATAGAACCTCCTGTGAGTGCACCCTCCCATGGTGCCTTCCACAAGATGCACCCCCTCCACATCCACACATGAAAATATCCCCAATATACCCTTAGTCTGCATGTTAGGTATTTGTAAGATAATTAACGTTTGCAATCGAATGCGTAAACATGGCAATTAGAACCCGAGAGATTTATAAGAATTGAAGACAAACACTTGTCCAAAAGGGGGGTGCTAAAAGTCAGTGAAGGATGAGAATAGAGGCCAACACAATTTTGGGGAAACTCTGGAATACAAATAGTCAAAATGGAAGACCAAAAGTAAATTAAAAATAAACCCAAAATGTGGTTTCGAGGGCCAAATACGGCCTTAGCAAACATGGGATTTAAAGACTGTAAATTGGTCTCCTGTTTTGGGAAGAGCCCAAAAACTTATGATAATGAGAGAAGAAGAGGAAGAGAAGAGAAGAAGAAGAGAATATAAGAGGAAAGCCAAGCCAAAAAGGTATGGAAACCACTTTGAGTATGGATTTTGTATGACTTCACATGGATTTGCAGATTCTAGAAAAGCTTCTATGAGTTCCAAATCTAGGTCATTAGGGATTCAACTGTAAAGATTTATTGAAGGTAGGTTGGAAAATCTCAATGGCTCCAAGATAAGTATAAAACCCTCCTCTATGACTTATACATGCCATAATTGTATAACAGCTGTGGTTAATAACCCAAATAATCATTATGTTTGATTTGTGTAGTGTTGCACCATATTAGAATGATTTTGAAGGAATTCATGAAAGAGTTTTAAGAAAGATGGTAATTGAAAGATGAACTAATAGAAGAGATTTAAGGTGAATTTGAAATGGCTTATGTGCGCTAGCTGAGCACTCAGTACAAAAATATGGAAAATGGACAGAAAAACACACATTTTGCACTTTGATTGATGACGCACTGGCACATCTGAACCTTTATCGAACACTTAGGTTTGGTCATTTTTGGCCAAGGCGCATCTAAGATATAGATTATCACAAAGACACCTTGCTCTACTCTTCCCAATTTCGATTAAGCTGATTTTGGCCATAACTTCCTCATTTCTATCCATCTGAGTGATCCAATACAATTAAAATAGAATGCTGAGAATCAAAATAAAGAAATAGGACATCGTCAATTCATATCTTCATAAGTGGCCCAAAATCCACCAAAGTGGGCCATTCAAGTCAAATTCTGATCGCTTGAATATAGAGTAATCCGTGTCTAGGACGTGAACTTATTTCAAGTATTCGACTGGGTGATTCAATGGAATAGAACCTTGAACCTTAGTTTTGAAAGAGTACAAGAGGCGTGTCAAAAACATAGTTAGAATCCCCTGGAAAAGAGTAATGCAAATCATTCCTAATGTACCTTGAATTTATCTAGCTGATAAGAAAATGCCAATCTTTATTTTGATGATCCCACTTGGATTGATTCCAATTTCTAAATAAAAACAGATTCATTGAGAGCAAGAATATATAACATATACACTAAATATACATGAATGAATATAAGGAATAATATACATGAATGAAAGTATATTTGAAATGAGTATATGTAAATGAATTTATGAATGAGAGTACATGAATGAGCACATTTTTGAATGAGTGTACAAATTAACATCGAATATGTAAATTAAGGCGAACAGTACACGAATGAGTACGCTGAATTGATGAGCCAACACTCGCTGCCACATGCTCGTTCTTCTTTCAACTTCAACAACATCCCATCTTACACTCGGCCGTCATTATTCACTGGCTTATAACACTGATAGTTTCGTATTACAGATCCCCCCATTTTCATGTTCCGTGTCAATGTGTCATTATTTAAAAAGAACAACTTTTTGGAAGCAGCTTTAAATCAATGAGAGTGTTGGTAGCAGATCATTGTAACGTCAAGCACGCCGTAGACGCTTCGTCAATAATGGTATCAACGATGCCCCACGCCGACGCCCCATCACTAACACTTAAATCTCCATCTCATCACTTAGTAAGCACTTTGGCGCGCGAAATTAGCACGGAGGCACAACGGCGCGCGCGTAGCTCAGAGCGAGTGACACGCCACCGCTTCTATAAAGCCCCGGATTGTACCCGCCAGCGCTTTTGATATTTCAGATTGTAGTAACAACGTTTTCCTCAGATAAACGGCTTCATCTTTTCTTTATTAATATGTTCTATAGATATTTAGGGTTACGTCAACCTCACGCCAGATGGTGACGGCATCGATCTGCGCGATTCAACTGCCTTATAACTAGTCGAATTCACCGGTACCAGAGCCAACGGTATAGATAAACGGTCACACATTAGCATAACGCGACCGAGATCCGTGATTCTGTGAGATGAGGGTAGAATAGAGATCCTGGGTAGAGTGGGCTTCTAAATATCTGCACACAGATATTCTGGAATCTAAGCAGGTATCTGTAAGATTACATCCTGAATGACGAGTAAGAGATGAGATATACCTGATTCATTCACAGATAAAAGTGATAAAATCAGAGAGACATCCTGAGTGGTGATCACCTCACCATAGGCATTATAAACAAATGAATAATAAATCCCTGGAAAACAACCATCGAATCATGGAGGTGGGGAGATAACCTAGGCTTTAAAACAACATTAATTAAATCAATGGGCTCAATGAATCTCTTTGTTTATTAAATCTGAATCCTCTCTAGTCGGCCTTCGGGGATATTATCTACAGCTTAACTTCCAAAGAGTTAATACAACTTTTCCCGAGGATCTACATCCTACAGAGATGGTTATTGTAATATATTGACTAATACATGGCAACTCAAGATAGCACATATCACAAATAGATCGCGCTTCACCATCGTTTGCCACGCTATATTTTATGAGGTTTAAAACCATAAAGAGATAGATAATATTACTGATAAGATTCGAATCTTTTCGCCGTTATTTTACGCGCACTGGTTTTGAAAGAGTCTGCGGTGTTATCAAGAACACAGGTTTCAAGTGAGCACATGCGATGAAACCGAATTAATCAACACCTGTAGATCCCTGTCGCAGACTTTACTTTATCACAATATAATATAGTCAATGTATCAATTCAAATAGTCATGGAAAACACCAAGAACAAGATTTTGGCGCTGAACAAACTGAACCATAGAAGTCTAATGTAATCACTTGGCGAAATCAAGCACTGCACCATTTATACAAACATGAGATCCATATGCTACGTTAGATGAGCTCGCTGCTTACTGCATCGCCATTGCTCGTGATACCGATCGACGGCACACTATCTGAAGCAAACAATTTCGACTCAGTCACTACGCACAGATAAGCTTCAGAATACATACGGTTCAGCGACACCCCATGAGAAACTTAACATGCATTTGACCAATCTCTCGGTTTATGATACCATCGCTATGTCTGAAAGTTAATTAAGAAGCTCTAAGATTACTGTTCCACTTTCATCGGATAGAGCCAAAACATTGGCTGAATCCGGGCCGCCAACCAACGCCAGATTCCACACATGGAACGATGGCGCTAAAAGTTTCGAACAAGTTCTTCCCCACCGTCAAAAATTGCACAATCGGGTGCAAGAGATCACCACGCTGTCAACTGGGAGGGAACCCGCAGGCATGGGACAGTTTCATGAATCATCATGGAAGCGTCCCCACCACCGACTCAACTCAGATGGATGCAAGTCCCACACCTTCTACACTGTCCCAGAACGAACCCTAACGATACGCTTCAACTAGAGATCCTCGATAAGAAAACCACGCACCAAAGCAGATGAGATATTGGAAGATGTCGCATCCAACACCTGACCGCTGGTTTAGAGAGAAGGCTACACCAAGAAATAACGGTGGCAGCGCACAATGTGTACCCTCAACAACTGTAAATCATGTGGTCAAACGACTAAACGCCAAATGTCACAGTAAATAAAGACATGCATCACCCACGGAGTCGTGAATTCGTGGAGGACAAGAGCAGTAGGTGAAATGTCAATGAAACCCCACAAAGGAGTAGCCCAGACGTGTCCGTGTTCACGAATCAACACGCGTTAGCACCCATGGGGAAACAACTACCGACCAAAACTGGCGCCAAGGGTGCATGATTTAATCGAACTGAACAATAACAATCAAGGGTGCGTGACGGAGGAACAATCGTAACAATATGCCATCTAACTCGAGTTAGCCGAAAGCCACCACTCCGAGAAAGCGCGTGGACTTGTAACAAGCCCTCGGGGCCTCTAGATGTTCACCTCACACACCCTTCATGAATGAGACCAAGGCGAATGATGCAAAGCACAGTAACCCACCTGAATAACTGCAAGACGCTTGAGAAATTGAGGTGGCTGTATGGGTCAACTGGGCTAATCTATCGACAGAAAAGTGCACATGGTTCACAGCCACAATTCAAGAGGTGTTTAGAGGAGAAGTGGAAAGAGTATTGCAAGGCTTATCACTCTAAGGAGGAAAAGAGCGGAAATCCCTGAGTCGGCTGGAAGGGTAAGAGAACTCGAAAATTCAGAGCAAGACCGTAAGAACCGCCGACCGATGCAAGATTTTAGCAACCACGAAGTTACGCGAGCGTATTTAAGGATAATAAAAGCAGAAGAATCGAGCAACAATGTACAAAACAGCATGAACTTGCCGTATAGTCAACCTGTATCCCCGAGGTTGAAGGAAAGGTAAGTTTGGAGAAGCAAATGAAAGTTACATTCAAGAAGCTGCATGATGGCACCCTTTTTGAGGCAATCGAAAACATGCTTAGTTATGTGAAACACGAGAAAGATCTCAAGCAGTGCTGTTAAGTCGGAGAGGACACGACTATCGCTTTAATCGAGGAATGCAAAGGCGCATCCCGCAAAAGAAGCTTCCTCCCAAACTCAAGATCCGTAGCTTTCTATACCGCTTATAGGAATCGTATCTCGAAAAGCCTCTTTGACTTGGGGAGCCAAAAGATCAACTTGATGCCACTTTCGGCGTTTAAAAGGCTAAATGGGAACCAAAAATCGACCACAATCGCCTTGCAACTTGCATAGGTCCTACCAACATCCCCGGCATAATCGAAAAAATGTCCTAGTAAAAGTTGGTACCGCTTCTCCCAAATCGACTTCGGCTATCCGGACATGGAAGAAATATTTGACTGCCCCATTATACCTGGCACCCTCTTCCAGCCACGTGAAAGCTCAAATCAATGTGCAAGAGGTGAATCCTTCCAAATCAGAGTCCAAGGAGACGAAATCATTTGCGATTTCAACCCATGAAGCATCCTAATAATGACACAAATGAAGATATATTCCTTGGCCCCGAGACACAGAGATTTTTGTAAGGCGATGAGAAAAATTTCGTGGATAAACCGCTACAAGGCAATGCAGCAAGACACCTAGAAGGCAAGGGCATGTGCCGTAAGAGTATTTCATCCACCTTCGAAAGCATCGGGTGTGAGCACGGCAAGGATGCATAATACTTCGCGCTTAACCTGCAGCGGCTCCAGACAAGAGATTCAGTGTCGAAGCTAACGTTATTAAACATAGCGCTTTCGGGAGGCAACCTGGGCGTTCTCAAACTTCCTTTGTTCGCTCCAGTTCTGGCTGTTTATTTTCCATTTTAGGTTACTCGGACTTTATTTGTATTGTATTTCGATTTATTTGTTTTTATTGTGGATGCGCGATGTGTCGTGGGAGATCTGCCCAATCACGACATAAAGCCAAACGTACAGAGTCATGCAAGCAACGGTAGAAATCTTTCACAACGCCAGAAAGTTTCAACATGCCCAATTTTTTCACACGCCGCGCACCGCGATTTCACGTCGACGCCAACATCCTCCGCACGCCACGACGCATTTTCACGGCTTCGTAACGCCGCGCCACATCCGCCGCGATGCGCAGGTTTTCACGTCGCGCACGCCGCTTTCGGCAGACTTCATCGCCGCGACGCGGTCTTTTTCACGTCGCGACAGCGCGACGCTGCGCGCCTCACACGCCAGTCCTTCACGCCGCTAATGAACCCAACGCCGCCACGCGGATTAACCATTCTTCGCCACGCCGCCGACGCGGACTAACGCCGCTGAATGCGGGTTTTTTGCTTGACGCTTCGTGACGTCGCTGACGCCAACCTCACGCTGCCACGCACTCCGCTTTTGCCCCCAAGTCAGCTTCATTCGCTTCACCGTTACACACCTTCACTCACGAAACCCGGCCCCGCGATCCGCACTTTCACCACCGCTTCATTCCATCCCACCGGCCGCCGAGACCTCCATCGCCACACCATCGTAGTTTCAATCTTCTTTGGCCGCTTTTGGGTCATAAGGGTATTCCTACCATCAAAGCTCCATTCTAGCTTGCGCGCTGCAGAGTCTAGGTTCATTTGTGCGTTGCGTGGCTCATCTTCCTTTCTTCCTCTTTTAGGAATTACTTCTGGTAGCTAGTTCCTTTAGGGTCTTTTGAAACATTCAGGTTTTGCTGAAATAGGTAGTTATTTAGCTGATTTGTGGTGCACATTAGGTGTTCGATTGTCAGTTATATGTCTCCAGCAAGAGGAGCGCTTATTGCTTAGTTTACTTCGCCGAGACCCGATTCCTCACAGCTGACATGCCTCATTTGGCGAGGCAAATCTATAGGCCGCGATCCATGATACAACAAACCCATCTCATTAAGGAGAAGTGGGTTTCATCACCTCGATGAGCTTTTAAAGACAATCGAGGTTATGGGTGGCGTGCCTGCCAACCTCCAAGCAATGAGCGTAGCTCACTTCTGCTAAACTGGCTCCATGTCCTCAAAAAGGTCAGGTGCAGGCAGACATCATCACGCGAGCCGATCAATATTTTCGGCGGTCTGTGAGCATGTCCCACCGGATCTTTCTCGATCAAATTCGCGAGCATCCCGTAATTACTCAAATATAGTCTGATCCGCTGATTACCAAAGGCCAGGTGAGGGAGGATCAATAGTGCGGGCCATGCGTCACCTCGCGCCACATTTCGGCCTACGATTCCGGTTAGTTTTAAGATATCAGCTTCATCATTTCAAGGCCTACCCGACGACAATGTGTGTGAGGTGATAATTCAATGCTTCCTCGCTCACCTCGCCATCATCCAGATATCCCATTCGATGTCAGCGGTGCCATTCAGATGCATCCTCCATAACCCGGATGTTAAGATGAACCGCACTTTATATGGTTTGGCCGCCGCAAACGCTTCGGTGCCTCGACCGCCAATGAGGCCCTGCTTCATCCATCAAAGGCACACGCCTGCTGACACACACCGGTGTCCTCAACCCGGAGGGCTACACTTCGTCACGAGCCCCGGACGAGGACTTGAGTTTCCCCATTACTCTGCTCGCTGATTCCCGAGACACCCAGAGGACATCGCCAGGCCTACCTCACCATACCCCACTATCAATCTCGTGCCACTTTCAAAAAATGTTTCCCCGGCCCTTCCCCGACATTGCGGACCCTGCTCTCCCTCACTCGAGCTGACGCATTCCTGGATGAGACTCAGAGCACCGAAACCATTACTCAGATATGGAGGCGCCGCAAGGTCATTGATGCATAGTGGCTTCCGCCAACCAGCCATCATTCTACAAAGCAGCTAGCAGCCTTGGCGCAAAGCTCCAAATTTCACCCGCCTTCGGCTTTTTCACCATCCACCACTCACCGCGAAGATATCTCGTGAGCCCCTTATCCTCTATGTTTTACCTGGCCGTGGGACCGACATTTGGTTCGTGTGAGGATCGGTGATCTAAAAACAGTGTTTTGCGGTGTTTGCTTATGGTCAGGTTTTGGTTTCAGAGTAAAGCGTAGTATTTAAGGCAGTGTTCCATGATAGTGTGCTTTTGTTTTCAAATATTTTAGATCGAACTTCAAGTGTTCATGAGTCATTTGTTAGTTGCTTCATCATATTTTGTGAGATGAGCCTTTCGATTATATTGAGGCAGACATTCTTGCATGTAGTAAATTGCATACATGTGTGCTATGCTGAAAATTGAGGATCAATTTGACTGAAAGGCCCTACTATAAACTTGCTCAAATGCATACATTGTTTGATGCTCTACTAGTTTAACAGTTAAAACGGCTGAATCAATTCGTGTAGTCAAAACCAAGCCTGCAAAACCTATCACACTCACACACTTAGTACTTCTCAGAGTATAATAGTATTAAGTGCGAATCAACTACTAAAAAGTTCCACTCAACCCTAGGGAGATTCGAACTATTTCATGATGGGACACTAATCAAAAGAGGGATTGCCATCGAGCCCCAACCAAAAGAGGAAAATACAAAAACAATAGTAAAAGAAAAAAAAAATAGGCATAAGAATAATGATCATTCAACTAATCCCACGCCTCGAGGGCCTATCAAAGCCTAATGCCCCGAGCCAACTGGCCTGAGAGCATTGACTCCCACCGCCTGCATGGGGTGGCCGTAAGATGGCACCGCTTCACGCAACCTAGGCCATCGAAGGTTGAGTGTTCCGGGGTGGAAGTTTGAAGGGAATTCTAATGCCCGGTGCCCTTAATCAACCCACGTGGGAGTCACCACGGGATCCCCGCTTATTAAGAACACTTGCTAAAACTTCTGGCACTTTGTGGTTCCATTTTGTTTTTAGGTATTTAGGAAATCTGGCATGAGTGATATGAATAAATAAGGTGCCTTATCCTTTCCAGCTAGCTTCTTCCTAATAGCGAAGTCGAGTTTAAGTCAAAAATATCTAACCCCAGTATATTCTGAGGTCATTCACTATGCTATGGTGGGATTTTGGGAAAGGCTATTGAACACCATGGATTTGATGTACTAGTCGGGCTGTCTATCTCAATCGGGACCATCAAAGTCAAATATCCAGATGCATTCACGAACATCGAGCAAAACAAATAAAGTGGAAGTCACCCACCTGAATCCCTGGCAACATGTGCACCACCGTCTAGTGTTGTTAGCTGCAGGGCAGGCCCCGTGTGTGGTCCCCGTTTTAATGGGCTTCTGTTTGAGACGCAAGAAATCCAGCTTCAGTGATGAGTGCTTCAAACACCATCTACACTCGCCGTCAATATTTTCACATTCATTTGGTAATAATTTGATAGTTTTGTGGCTAGATCCTCGATTTTGCAAATCGTGTGGCTATGTGTTTCGATGGAGCGAAAAGAACAACTTTTGGAAGCAGCTTTGAACAATGAGGAGCAAAGCAGAAGAGATTGTTGACTCATTGCCACGCCGGGTCAATAATGCGTAAGCCACCTGACAGCTCCCACGCCACACGCGCCTCGGGGAATCCAGACTCATCATTTAAAAAGTACGGATGGCTCCATTTTAAGTCACGGATGAACCGAAATTAGGGTGCTTGAGGCGTCGCAACGAGCGGGGTTTCAGGCGGTGACAACTGTTTCCGAGTGCGGGGATTTGTACAGCCTGTATTTTTGATGATATTTTTGGGATTGTAGAACGGTAACTACGTATTAAACGGTTTTCATCTTTCTTTTGTATGTTCCTAGATATTTTTCTGGGGTTCGTCGAACCTGTCATATGATATGGATTAAAGTTGATCTTTATATTTATTCAATTGTTTATAAATTGTGAATCTACTCTATACCTTTAAGTGCTATGATAATGTTTGGCCAGCATTAGCATAGTCGCACTGGAGATCCGAGATTCGAGATGGGTGTGAGATCTGGGTGAGTAGCCTTAGTGGTCGGTCGATAGAGATGTCGGACACGAGAAGGGTGACATCTAGGGGTAGAACATTTAAGCATCTCGAATCTTGAGTAGAGATAGAGATATACCGATTCTATTGGCGAGATAGGCGGATATACCTCGAGAGAAGAGGGATATCTAGTGAAGCCAGAATCCTCACCGTAGGCGGATTATAAATGTCATTGAATAACAATCTCTTTGAAAAACAATCCATTGAGCGTGACGGGGGAGATATAACCCTAGGCTTTAAAACAATACTTTGTCAAATAGCAGTTCGGGTTAGTGCACATAGTGGAATTCCCTCTTAAAGTCATTCTTGGAATATTATCTAGAAGCGAATCTCACATGGATTAATACACACTTTCCACGGATCGATATCCGTGCGATAAATACACTATATTACTTGGGACTCTACGCGTGCATACGCATTTAGGCACATATTTACACACATGTGCGTTTTCGGCCTATCGAGAATGGGTACAATGAATGAGTGCGTCGAATGAGGTATAAGTAAATGAATTTATGAATGAGTACATGAATGAGTATGTGATAAAGTCGTAGATTGAGTATAATATCTTTGAAAGATAATACAAAGGGAATATGAAATGTGATAGTGGAAACCGAATGAGAAAAATGAATGATGAAAGGGCTGAGATTCATCAAAGCGGAATCCGTCGAATTGTGAACTGAATTATACACCCACGAATGAATCGCACGTGGGATGCACCCAGCGACATAGTCACGAGGCACCTGAGATTATCGATGTCAGCAGGCGGGATGCACTGTCGACATCGTCATGATGAGGCGTATGGCATTGAAGAAATGTCCCACTTGGCGGGATGCGCAATCGGCGCCGGAGTCGCGATAGTATGACGCATTTAATTTGCCTGCCACATCAGCCGGGATGCACGAAGCGGCATCGTGATGGGAGGCCAAGATAAGTGATACCATGTCGGGGATGCACCAAGCGATCCGTGATGGGAGACCGGAGCTCTGGCGATACCACGTGTCGAGGTGCGCAAGCGGCATCCGGCATGATGGGAGCCGAGAATAAAGTAATACCACGTGTTGGGGTGCACCAAAGCGGCATCCCGTCATGATGGGGTCAGAATTGTAATAGAAGTTACCACATGTCGGGGTGCAAGCGACATCCCGGAGTCATGATGGGAGGCCAGAGATTATAAAATGTGAAGGCACATTGCGAATGATAATAATGGCCAGGATTCATTAAAAGCGGAATCCGTCATAAATGTGAATTGAATAGTCAAAGTGAAATGGCTAACATTGGCAGAGTGTAAATGAGATTTTATGTAGCAATACTTAAATCTCATAAAATTGAATCGTGAATTGAATTATTGCATTGAAAATGTATGTTGTGATATGATAAATGATATAAAATGAAAGCATGCGAAAATGAATAGCATGAGTATATGTGTGTATAAAGGCATTATTTTTGTAAATGCATTTTGTTAAATATGAGATGTTATAGGTCTTTTGAATTTGTAAGTGGTTATGGGATTGCAGAAAGAAGTGACCCGCTTAATTAAAAAGTTTAAAATGGAATAACACAAACAAAATGTTTTGATTGAAAATGTCGAGTAAGTAGGGGTCCCGGCAGATCGCCAATCGGGTCAAGTCGGGATTCGGTCGCGACACTTTGAAAACAAAATTTAATAAAACGAAACAAAATGTTTTGATTGAAAATGTCGAATGCTTAGGGCTCCCGGCTTAGGATCCGCTATCAGTCAGTCGAGTTCGGTCGACACTTTGAAAATGAAAATTTAATATAACGAACAAAATATTTTAAGCAGGCATGCGGATCATGAAAGCGTAATTGCTAAAGGGAGTTGATTAATGGCTTCGGTAGGTGATGAAAACAATAAGAGTCTAATATGTATTGGTATTAGTACGGTTGACCTTGTATGAAATTGATATGACTTGATCTGTTCGGGTTACCATTGTAGATGTATAAATTGTTTTGAATATGATCACGACATACCATACATAGAAGATATGAATTGAAACCTTAAAAGACATAGCCTTGCATGGAAGTGATACGATCGTGAAAATGTTTTATGGAATCTAAAGGATAAAATCTACACATGTATAATATGATGAGTTAGAAGTCATAACATGGAAGCCGTTAATTGCATAAGGAAAAGTAAATGTAAAAAAAGATAGTAGCGGTGATTATTGTTATTGGTGAATTCTTGTCTATATGTTCACTAGGAGTGTAAAGCTTAACACAGGTGTTCAATACATGTAGGTCTTGAAGAAGTGCGATAAAGAGGGCCAGGACGTCCCACCGGTGATGCAGACGTCTAGGAGATAGGTCTTTCCCACCCGGCCTTTGTTCGCGATCTCGATGTTTGTATTAGATATGTATATGTATATCCAATTTGTATAAGAAAATGGGACTTAGCATATGTGTATAGATTTTAGTGGATACCACTCACAGATGGTGAAGGTCCCTTTGTATATGTAAATGATTTTTGGTTAATACAAAACTGTTTGTATACACGGGTATAAGTTAAGCTCTAAAAAAAAAAAAAAGAATAAAGTAAAGAGTCCGATTATAGCAAGCCGCACCTGAAACCGGTTCGGATTCGCCAATCGGGTCGGACCAGGAATCGTGGTGTGACAAGTTAACCTCTCCAATGGAAGAAGCAATTCTAAACATTACCAAGCTAGTGGGTGACCTTGTGGGGGAGCAGAAGATGATTAATGCACACTGGAATCAAAAAATTGATAACGTGGAGAGCTCTGTGAGCCAAAAATTAGATGAGCTACAGAATGACATGTTCCATAAATTAAACAACCTGGAAGACTCCATTTCAAGGCTCACCAATCAGCAACATGTTTATTCAGAGGAAGAGAATCCAGAGGAAGTGTACACCATGGTGGAGGAGCATTATTACATTCTTGGCCCGAGGAGAGAGCGAGGAAGGGAGTAGGAAGAGCAGAAACACCCTTCACCCAATCCCCATAAATTTGGATCAAAGTGCTGCCCGACGAAAACAACCCGGCTGCTAGTCGACATCCACACTTTACACGCACCACATGCAACACCTAAAGCACCCACCATAAAGGCCACCCGTCAACGCACATACAAAACGAAGCTATTATTACAGTCCAAACTTTTGCCACTACATCAAAAACATTGGCAGCCACTCACATTGCATGGCATAGTGGATGGTTCGGGTGCGGGTTCGGACATGGAGCACCCGAACCTCGGCATTGCTAAGCTCCACCAGTTCAGACCTCTAAGGCTTGAGGAGCGAGGTTTACAGAGGCGATCTCCCCCAGCTTGTTTCATTTGTCTTGTCTTATTTTATTTTGTTCTGCTTTATGTTGATTTCTTTAATTTTTCTTCTTAGATTTCCTATAATTTTTAGTTAATCTTTGTTTTTATATTAATTTATATTTTTATGCATTTTTTCTTATTTTTATTGTGTTTATTTTTGTAGGTTTTTGGTTAATTTTTGGACGGAAGGAAAAATGCAAGAATTTTCCCTCAGCACACGGTCGTGCGACACACGGGTCGCAGCTATGACAGTGTTGGCTGAAATTCGCCTTTGCGGCAGTCTTTGGTGATTCTCCTATTCACTATTTTGTCTTTTAGTGATATATAATAATAATATTATTATTATTATTATTATTATTTTTATATATATATATATATATATATATATATATATATATATATATATATTTAAAAATTGTCTCTCATATAAAAAAAAGAATTGAAAAAAAAAATTTTGAAAAAAATTCGCATGTTTTTAACATGCGAATTTTACTTAACACTATATCACCTCCATTTTGTTTCCTTCATAACTTTTTCATCAGAACTCAGTTTGGGTGTTTTGATGCCGGATTGAAACTTAGAGTGTAAAATCCAAATATATCCAGAAAGAACACTTTTGAAATGTTTATAAAGGTGTAATTTTCAAAATGCTCCAACTGGTCACTTTTTTCCTCTCTTTTCTTCTCCTAACTTGTTTATTTGAAGCCCAAACGGAGTGAATAAGGTGTCGATGGAAAGCTTGTGAGTATCACATCAGCGAGAACATATCATCGAGGAGGTAACACTTCCTTCTCTAACCGCCAATGTGACATTGGTTGGGGGAAAGTTAGTGAAGGAGAATGGCATTATTTGTTTTTATTTTGAGTAAAGCCCATTTTGTGATGTTCGGTGGCTAGCTTTGGTTGTCCTTTGTCTTAATATTTCAAAAATTGCACACACTTTTGTGGTTTTGCCTAACACGCAAGTTGGAAAATTGAAACTTTACGTCTAATCCTATTGATGTTAGAGTGATGCCATGCACAGTTAGAATTGGATGATTAGTTGAATTCTTGTTGTATTTAACAGCATAACCACCTTTAGCTAACCACACCACGGTGCACATTGGTTGTCCAGCATAAATTTGAAAAAAAGCTTCCACCTCTAAACATTGTAAAAGCCACCTAGTTTCGTTGACCACTTGTAATGGGTTAGGACCCCCATTTTGACTAAACCAATGTGTCTTCCAAAGAAAAGAAAAAGAGGGAAAAAGAAAGAAAAAAGAAAACCAGCCCTTAAAAGCTTTGCTTGCGAAACAGAGCACGATCAGGGGTTTATGAACGCTAAAGCACAGTGCCCTAAGTCATTGGTTGAGACCCGCAGAACAGTGTTCGTTGCACGGTGGATGGGTGAAGTTTAGCAGTTGTAGGTGCTGGAGTTTGAATTAATTCGAGTCCGAGGTGAAACACGAAGAGTTAATTAAGTCGAAGATCCTCTATGACTTGGTGCCCTAAGCCTTAATTAGTTAGAGTCATCGGTAGATCCAGATTACATGGACTTTGGTGAGGTCGATTCACCGGCATTGCACCTACGACCGCAAAACAATTTGTGGAATAAGAAGTGGGTCCTGATCTATTTGGGTCGGTTAACGTAATGCTGGGTTGTGGCAATAGCTGAGTTGGGGAAGTGTAGTTTGGCGGTTGTGTTGTTGGCCCGATCAAACGAACCGCAGATTTTGGTGGAAGTTCCTGGTTGAGTCATCGAGAAGGAAACTCTTTTGATACTCAATTTTGTATGGCCAGTTCTACCGAGATAGTTATTGTTTAAGTTGGTGATTCTCATTGCGGAGTTAAACGCACATTTCACGACCTTTTGAACTACGAACTTTGTTATTTGCTTGTTTTTATTTCTTGCATTGTGATGAGTGCCCAAGCAACTCATATACTCCTTGTCGGTCTTTCATTTTACATTTATTTTTATAGTAATTTCATAGTTTTGTGGCCGGAGCTCCCGATTTGGTGTTTGTTTAGTTCTGGTACAATGGAGCAAAAAGGAAAGAGCTCTTGGACATTTTTTGGGCGATGAAGGGACGAGCAGAAAGTGGTACATCCGCGTCGCGCGACGTCCCCACGTCGCGACGCCCCAACTTTGGCGTCGGGTCGTAATGCGGTCAACAAGTGGAAGCGTCGCAGCGTCTCAGCGTGCGGCGTTGCAACTATCGCCCGGCGATGACACGAATCTGCCATCATCCGTTCAGCGAGAATGGGAGCGAAATCAAGGATCTAGAGGCGTACGAACGGAGGCCTGAGAATTCGGGAGGCAGTGACACGGACTTCGAGGGAAGTGCGGGATTTATGCTGTTTCTTATTTTTGGATATTAGAATCATGTTTTTAATACTAACATTTTATCTTTTCAAATTCCGGTATGTTACAGATTTTATTTCTAGGGTTATATTGAACCACGTCATATGTTGATGGATTAAAAGTTTGATCTTTTATATTATTCCAATTGTTTGCTCCGATTCGTTATTACAGCCACTCCACTATTTATGGTTCAATTACATGATAATGTCAGCCCGGCATTGGCATAATTACACGAGAATCAGAGATTCGAGAGATGAGGGTGATAAGGATGCGGGTAGAGTAGCCTTCGGTTGATTCGGTAAATAGAGATATTAGAACGACAGGTGGCATTGGGGTTAGAGCATTTAAGCATTTGAATCTTGAATTCGGGATAGAGATATATGCCGATTCTATTCTGAGAATAGGCGGATATACCTCGAGAGAGGATATCTCGTAGGCAAGATCACCTCGCCGTTGGAGAAGTATTGTAAATAAATCGAATAATAATATCTTTAGAAAGGTAATCCATTGAATGTGATAGGGAGATATAACCCTAGTTATAATTCAGGTAATCCACGAGAATCAATAGTTTAATTAAGTTTATACTTACTTTCTTTCTTAAAATCATATATTCGAATGTTATCTAAAAGCAGAACCTTTCCTGTGGATCGATATTCGTACTATAAGTACGCTATATTACTTGGGGTGACCGTGCCTTGCGCACATGGCGTACATTTACATCGCGTTTTATTTGTCAAGTTTTGGCGCCGTGGCAGTGAAGGTTTAGATTACGATATAAATTGCAGCAAATAGATATTACTACGAAATTTTCTTTACTTTTGTTTTTGTTATCTTTACAAGTCTTGGTAATTTGGTTTGTTAGTTAGTGTGTTATTGCGGTATAGGTTTTGATGGGAAGTACATGCGACATCGAAGTCAAACTAACCAACACCTGTTCGATCTGAGCGAAGAGACTTACGCACGGTGCGTAGAGAGCGAGAGGCGGAGCAGTTAGAAATCAAAAGTCATGGAAACTTTGAAGAACAAGATCTTGGCATTGAGCGGACTGAGACCCGCGAAAGAGGCCGAAATGGGGAATCATGGAAGGAATCAAGCACCGGACCGTTTATACGGCTAGATGATCCTTTCATGCTACTAGATGAGAGTTCGTTTACCACCAGCGGTTGTTCGAGACGGCTATCGGGCGACCACCCATTCAAAGCCGAGCAATTTGAATTAAAGTCGATCCTTGATCTGAGATGCTTCGGAATATCTTGTTCCATGGATACCCCGCGAGAACCAGACTATGCATTTGACTAACCGCTTCCTCGAAGTTTGCGATACTGTCGTCTGGCAATTCACGAAGCTCTGGAGTTCTGCAGTTGTTCCCACTTTCACTTTCGGGGATAGAGCGAACATTGGCTAACCCGATCGACCACCGGTCGAATTTACCTCGTGGAATGACTTAGTCACGAATTCTGACCAAGGTTCTTCCCACCTTCGAAAATTGCACGACGTGCAGAGATCAATACGTTTGGACAATTAGAGGGGGAGAACCTGGCAGCAGAAGCATGGGACAAATTTCACGAATTATTGCGGAAGTGCCACACCAGATTGACAGGATGGATCTGAATCCCGCACAATGGTGAGAAATGCAACTAGAACAATTATTGATGCTTCAGCTGGAGGAGCACTGATGAAGAAAACCACAGACCAAGCTTATGAAATCTTAGAAGATGCTGCGACTAACACTAATCAATGGCCTAGAGAGAAGGCTACACACAGCCAAGCACGGTGGGTAGCACGAATGTGGGGTCCTCAGACAATGGTGAATCATGTGGCACAAGCGACTAAGCAGTTAAATAGACGGCATGGCCGCCCAAACGCGGTAAACCAACCAATGAGTTATGTGAATTACGTGGTGGACCACAGCGGCACGGAATGTCGGTCGAAACCCCTACGGTGGAAGGCGAAGCCCGATGCGATGTCGAGGTTTGTCGAGAATCCAATCACGGCGGCAAGGACCGTATAGGAAGCTTGATTATCGGGGGAATCGGGGAGTCGGGACGAGGTGGCGTAATAATCGAGAACGAATAGGTCGAACAATCAAGGATATGGGTGGCGAGAATAATCGGAACAATACGTTATCGAATAGGACTAGTGAACCACCCCTACAGAAAAAGTTGGTTAGAAACAGCTCTTGCACAGGATGTTAACTTCCCGCTCTTCCTTCATGAATGAGACCAAGGCGAATATGCGACAACGAGCTGACAATTGAACAATCAAGCGGCCACGATTGAAATTTGGAGGTTGAATCGGGCAAATGGCCAATCTGGTAGCGAGAAAAGCGTAGGGATCATTGCGAAGCAATTCGGTAAACCACAGGCGAAGAAAAGATGCGCAAGGCCATCACTCTAAGGAGTGGAAGAGGAGTGGAAAACTTGGGGCCCTACTGTGCTCTAGAAAATAAAGGGCATGATCAGGTCATTTCCAAAGACCAGATACAAACCGACGGCCAGAGATACTAGACGGTCGGGATAACGAAGTTGGGATGAGACCAGAAAGCTTGAGTTAAAAATGGATGAACACTGCCAAACATATATTACGTATCCCAAAGATTGAAGAAAGTGGGGGTTGAAAGCGATTCATAAAGTTTCTTGATATCTTAGAAACTACATTAACATACCCTTTTGGAAGCATTAGAGAATATGCCGAAAGTTATGTGAAATTCATAGAAAAGATGTGTAGCAAGTAAGAGTGGGGAAGAGTATGGGACCATCGCCTTAGCGAGAATGCTGTGCCATCACGCAAGAAGCTTCCCAGAGGAAACTTCAAGATCAGGGTGAATTTGCTATCTGGGTTCTCTATAGGGAATCGGGTTTATCGGAAAAGCCTTATGTGACTTGGGAGGCGAGCATCAGCTTGATGCCACTCGATGTTTAAAAGGCTAAAGTTGGGAGAAGCAAGGAAATCGACCACAATCAGTCTACAACTTGGGATGGGTCAACACCCGGCACCCTCAAGAGGTATAGTTGAAAATGTGCTAGTAAAGAAGTTGGTAAAATTTAGTCCTTCCGGTGAGACTTTGTCTATTACGGACGCTGGAGGGAGAAAACGACTGAATTCCCATCATGCACTTGGTAGACCTTTCCTAGCCACGGAAAAGCTCAAATCAATGTGCAAGAAAGGTGAACTCAAGCGAGAGTCAAGGAGGCGAGAGATCACTTTCCATGTCTTCCCGACCCACGAAGCACCGGATGGCGATCGAATGAAGATATCACCGCGACTTCATTACACGGAGAGTTTGCAGGGCGATGTGAAACACCCGAAGGAATGGCTATTCACCTTGCAGAAGAAGACCTTTGAGATGGGAAGGGGATGATCGAGAGAATATTTCACCCACCTTGAGCATTAGTGTGAGCATTATAGGGAGATGCATAAGCATTCCAGGTTTCTTCCTAAGCATATCCTGCGTTGAGATTCGGGACGTTTGAGCTAACGACATTAAACAAGCGCTGGGAGCAACGAGTGTTTCTTAAACTTTTCCTTTTTTTCTTAGTTCCAATTTCTATTGTTTATTTTCAGCAATATAGGGTTTCTAGCTTTCTTCGTAATCGGTGTTTCTACTTGTTTGGGGTGCCCAATTTGAACCGCGAATGCGGCTAAGTGGGGAAGATTCTTTCGAGGGTGCATTACAGAGTCCACCAAAGTCCTCAGAATGCGGAGTGGGGGTTTCTGATCAAAGATCATCAATGTGCTGCTATTTGATCCATGGCTTCTACGTCGCGCGTCGCTGGCGTGGACCTCCGCGATGTGACGTCCGAATTGACCTGCGTCGCGATCGCGGCGTGGACCTGCGTCGCGACGTGAGCCATCCTCTGCATCGCGTCGCGGCGTCAGTTCTCACGCGTCGGCGGCGTGGATTTTCATGATGACTCTGCAATCGCGTCGCAGCGTTAAGTGGCGTCACGGCGTTGTTGAATAATTTCACTCTACGTCACGTCGCGGCGGTACGCTACGTGTAGTGACGTTGCCTATTTAAGGCGAAACGGTTCATTTTGCCGCCGCCCTCGCACACTCCATTTTGAAACCTAGCCATCTTGCTTGCCTACTCTCAGCCTTCAAGACTCTGTCCACAGCCGACGGAAGTTTGTATGCTCGCCTTGAAGCGCATTTGTACATCCCGAGCTCTTCTCACACAGTAGCTCGGGTCCTTGTGGCATTTCCACCACATTGTCTTTCGGGTCTAGCCTTAGGGCATTCTCGGTTAAATGCAGGGGTCTTAGATTCTATTTTGCCCAGGGTTTTGTTAGGTCTATTTTAGGGTTTGGAGCATGAATTTAGTTTTTTTGGCACACTTTGTAGTTTTGGTAGTTTGGTTACTGCCCAGGTGTTTCTGGCTTTGTGCAGGTCGTGGGTGCCCACTTTGGTCACGCCCACTTGCAGTGTCGTTTAGGTCGATATGCAGCCGGCGGTACGCGGTAGTCGGCCCGGTGAGGACAGACTCCCTTACGATGTCACGCGATTTGGCGAATTCAGAGTCTTGCGTGATCGGTTTGGCATCATTTACAGCAGATCCTTAAATGAGAGAAGGGTTTCCCACCGCCCGATGACTTAACGTGAACAATTGCGGCTGGGATGGCGTGCTTGTGCCACGGCGCCCACCTCATCCGGCCCGGCGATGAAGTGTGTTGCTTTCGAGATTCTACGCCCGATCTGCGCGTCCGTGTCTTGAAGAAAGTCGAGGGCGGGCGTGGTCGACTTCGGTCTGCGGTCGATCGATAGTTGTCTGATCACAGAGCATGTCCTTGGACAGTTCGATCGGCTCGGGTAGGCACCACGACTACCAGGATTATACGGCGTATTGACCCGATGGTCGGGGGTGAGTGGAGAAATCGATAGCAGTCTCGCGGCCATGCGCGGTCCCGATTTCAAGGCGAGCATTTGGCTTTCATTCCCGAGGTCTGGCACCCGACTTCATCACGTTGCGAAAGTCTCATTAGGCGACGAGCGTGTGTGAAGTGGCGCCCGGCCCGGCCGTGCTCAACTATGCCATCTTACAGGGTATACCCTTCGATGTTGGGCAAGTTATCGAGGATGCCGTCCCTCCCGTAAGCGGGATCTTGAATGAACCTAGGACACCCACTGATCTTTGGCTTGTCTGAAACAAGCCCAGGGGTGCTCATAGACGACACTAACACTTAGGCTTCCTGATTAAGGCCATATCTGTCAGCGGGACACACCACGGTGTCCCACATGACTGAGGGCCACGATTGGTCATGAGCCCTCGGGGCGAGGGCGAGCTTTATGAGTATGGCTCGTTATGGATCCTTGAGCGATCAGAGAGACATTGGCGATTATAAATCCCGACCACCTCCACCACCGCCCAATGACCACGGGCGGCTCGCAGTCATTCCACGGACCTTGAGGACCGGTGCTCTCCCTCGCGGCACAGCGCGTGCAGGATGAGACCCGGGAGCAAGCGTCCGCGTCGTACGAGACTTGCGGAGGCCGCCGTGCGGATATCGTGCGGTGCGGCGACCCGAGGCCACCATTTTGCAGCTGACGGCGGACCTTCTGAGACCCGGTCGCTACGGCTCGGCCTTCCACCATCCACCTCCCACCACCCACTTGTGTGATCACCGAGTACCCTTCACCTCTTTTTGTTTTATTTCTTGCGGAGTGGGGGACCTTTGTTTTATTTTGTTTAGGGGTGTGTGATCGTGTTTTGTTTTTGTTTAGTTTTGTTTTGTTTTTAGTGTTTTTTATAGTTCTTTTGTTTTTATAGTGCTTTTATTTTGTTCGGCATAGTTGTGTTTATTTAGTTCATGTTTGGATTCGGCTTACGAGTCGTGTGTGGTCGTTTGCGTTTGTGTTAGGTCGATCTTATATGTAGTAATTTAACGTGTTTGTATTGCCATGTTAAATTGAGGATCACTTTTGGGTGAATTTCACGATTAACATGAATGTTCAATTGCATACAATGTTTTGATGCTGCTGCAGTAATTAGGTTGAATAGATGGAAAAGGGTTGAGTGAACCAATCCCAGTGGTCGAGACCGGTTCTCGAGAACCACATCACTCGCTGCTAATGACCTTCGAGCATGCATGGCGGGGACCAGCTCTTTCGTAGTTCGACTAACCTTGGGAGACTCGAACCATTTAAGTGATGGGACACCCAATAAAAAGAGGATTGCCATCGAGCCCCAGACAAAGAGAAAATTCAAAAACAATAGAAAAAGTGAAAAAGAAAAGACAATGACAAAAATAGGTATCTGCGTAAGAATAGCGAGATGCGTCCAGTAGTCCGGGCACGGTCGAGAAGGGCACGTCAAAGCTGTGCCACTGTGAGCCAGCGTGAGTCGTGACTTCCTTGCCGCTACATGGGTTGAAGATGGATCTGTTCATGCCAGACCAGAATTTGAGATCTTCGATAATGCGAAATTATGGTCATACCAACCAGCGGGTGAAGTCACTTGATGGATCCCAGCTCTACGAGGAACACTCGGCTAAAACTTCTTGGCACTTCTAGGTTTTCTTACATTTTATTTAAATGCATTAGGAAGTTTCTAGGTATTTGGTCGTGAATAAATTGGGTGCGTTCCTATCCTTTTCTAGTTAGCTTCTTCCCGAATAGGTGAGTTGAGCTCGAGTTTGGGGGTGTCGAGACCTGAACGCTATCTTTAGAGGTCATTCATTATAAGCACATAGGGGCTTTGGGAAGGCCAGCCCAGTACCATGGGATTTGATGCATAGTCACTTCTACATTTCAAGCGGGTTTCAGAAAGTCGAACACTTGTATGCATCCACGTGAACTCGAGCAAAGCGACGACGGTGTGAGTGGAGTCGATTGATCCCTCTACTTGTCGACATGTGCAACATAGTCTTGGTGTTAGTTTTAGTAGATTCGGATAATATTATACGGTCTAGAGTTCATTCTTGCTTAGGGACGGCGAATGAATTTAGGGGTGTGATGAGTGCCCAAAGAAACACTCATATTATGCTCGCGTCGGTCTTTCATTTTACATTTATTTTATAGTAATTTCATAGTTTTTTGTGAGCGGGCTCTGATTTGGTGTTTTTTGTTTGGATTACGGTACAAATCGAGGCAAAGAAGCGACTCTTGGAAGCATTTTTTGGAGCAATGGGGACGAGGCAAGAAAGTGGGCGTCGCGTCAGCGACGTCCCCACGTCACTTGTAACGGCGTTCAGTTGATAATCGCGAGTCAACAGAGTGGAAACATCGCTAGCGTCTCCAGCGTCGCGACGTGACCATGAGAATACGCCATCATCATTAAAAAAAGCGAGGGCTCGGAAATCAGGATCTGAGGCGTCTGACGGAGGCCACGAATTCCACGAGAGAAGCGGAGTGACAGGACTTGATGCAGGGATTTGTCTTTGTTTCTTATTTTGGATATTAGAATCATGTTTTTAATACTAAACATTTTTATCTTTTCATTCGGTATGTTCTAGATTTATTTCTAGGGTTATATTGAACCGCATTAAGCATGTTGATGGATTAAAGTTTGATGCTTTATATTATTCAATTGTTTTGCTCCGGTGCGTTACATACGCTCCCATTTACGTAGTTGATTACATGATAATGTACGGCCAACATTAGCATAATTACAGCGGAGATCCGGTCGAGATGAGGTGAGGGGATGCGGGTAGAGGTAGCCGCCGGTTGATTCGGTGAAATAGAGATGTTAGAACGGCGGTGGCATTTGGGGTTAGAGCATTTAAGCATTTCGGAATGCGAGGTCGGGATAGAGATATACGCAGGTTATTCACGAGATAGGCGGATATACCTCGAGAGAGAGGATATCTCGTAGGCAAGATCACCTCGCCATTGGCGTGTGTAAATAAATCGAGGAATAATAATATCTTTAGAAAATTAATCCATTGAATGTGATAGGGAGATATAACCACAGTTCTCAAATCAGTAATCCACGAGAATCAATAGTTTAGTTAAGTTTTACATACACTTTCTTTCTTAAATCATATATTCGAGATATTATCTAAAGCGAACCTTTGTGGTCAATACACCTTTCCTGTGGATCGATATTCGTCTTGTAAGTACACTATATTACTTTGGGGCGACGCGTGCGCACGCTGTAGACGTACATTTTGCTCGCGTTTTCGGCTGTCACATTTGCTAAGGGACGTGTGTAGGTTAGGGGTGTGATTAGTGCCCAAAAAGTGCTATTTTGAACCCTATTTATTATAGGTTTTGATTACTTTTTGTGTACTAATCATTACATTAACAGATTTGCACATTAAGGTCCCTACTATTCTAATGATCGCATTTTGTGGCAAATTTTACAGTTTTTGCGAGCTAACTATGCCGAAATTGTTGAGTCGATCCAAGCACGAAGAATTAGAGTCAAACTCAGCATTGTAGATCAAAAACCAAGAAGAAAGAATAGCAGAAAACAGAAGAAAACGGAACCTACGAAATTTGGTTCTAAGCCTTTATTCCATCTCTTGCTGTTCCTCCTCTTTGCAGTTCACGCTTTTTGACGATGTGCCACATTTGCATTTGTTTTTTGGTTTTCTCCTTTACCCTTGTTGCCAATCACCCATGTTTGGATTGTATGGTATTTCCTTGGTTTGTAAGGCTATGAAGCCTTTACAGCCTTTGCTTGTTGCCCCGGGGGCGTTTTCTTTGTGAATAAAATTAGGAGCTCAGTTCTCCATTTTCTTCTTTTCTCTCATTTTCTCCCTTTCTCGGCTGCCAAACACTCCTCAGAGGATGACAACTCAGAGGATGGTTGGCTAAACCTCTTCCTCCTTGAAGAGGAGGGCTCTTGGGCAACGGTTTGGAGGTGGCCCGATGGTCCTCTGTTTTAAACGTAGGCATTTATTTTCATTTGTGTTCCTATCCTTCACTCACAGGTTTAAATCTCCCCCAGATGCATCTTGATTGACCCCGGTATTTGGCAATCTTTTGGGGTTCATTGGATGCTTATTGTTAGATTGATGATATTCATTAGTTGCCCTCTATTTGTTACTGTAAGATGAGTCCAGGAGGTAGGTTTTCACTGTCTGGGACCATGAATGTTCGTTAAATGCAAGTTCTACTGTTTTTCATGTATGCAGTTATGGGTATTTGTGTTCCTGCTTCTCACCTTAGGTTAAAATCTCTTAAGCATGCCCTCATTAATGTGTATTTGGCAAGCTTTTTAGGTTCAGTGGATACTTTCATTAGATCCACTGATGCCCAGTTAGTTGTCTCTTATTAGTTATTGTGGGGTAGGGTTTTTGAGATGTGTTTTCATTGCTAGGGACATTTATGCCTAATAAAATGCTTTCTATCAAAAGGAAAATTATTAGGGTTTAGGTTTTAAAGCTAAATGTAGATCCGGTTCGGGAAATGACTATATGTCATCCCCTCCCAACCTTGAGGAAAAAAAGCAGGAGCGTGTTGGTTACGCCTGAAACCCACTAAACGATGGCGGAATGCTTCAAGGGTTATTTTACATTTTTTCTTTTTATTTTCCTTTGTGAACAACCAATCCCTTGTTTTTACAAAACCCAAAATCAAGTGAAATTCACCATTTTTTGAACCTCCTTTGTAAATCATTTGTAAGAAAGAAAACCCGTCCACGTGTTTGACCACTAGAGCCACTATACTACAGTGAGCTTTGCTACGTGATGGGAAAGAAAATTACAGGTTATAAATATTGTTGATTCCGGATCACCCTATTGTGGCACGAATCACCGCCATTGTCGAGAAAGTAAAGCACTTCACAACCACAAGGGGGAGGGGACGAGATGTCAAAAGAAAAAACATTTTTTTTTTTTTTGAGTAAAACTAATGAGACTGAAATGTGGGGTGATAAAAAAACACTTATCTACCGATCATAGACAAGTACAAAAGGATGAAACAAAAAAAAGACCATAGATCTTAGTGGAGACGACCTAGATGAAGAATGAACTGCCTCTTTGTGATCGAATGAAAGCCTCCTTAAAAAACAAATATTATTAATTATTTTTACTAATAAAATTTCCCATAAATGGATTTTAAGTTTATGCTTAAATTTCTCAAAAAAGATTTATACTCATTTTCTTGTTGATATTAATTTACCACGATTCTAGAAAATAAGAAAATATGGAAAAGATGTATAATGAAGATAAGTTTGAAATAATGCAGTTTTTTCAAGTTTATATTATCTACTCTTTTAAGTTACAAGATTTATAGTTTATTAAATGCTTTTCAAATTTAAACGTTCACATATGTTTTAATAAATAAATAAAAAATTCAACAAATATCCTCCCTTGAAGATCCAGGCTCCACAAATATATTTTAAATTTAATGTAAATATTATATTATAATGAAACTTTAATATTATTATATTAAGAATAATATCTACGTTTCGGAAATTGAACAATTTTTGCTATTACTTGATGGTATTTATGGGAAAAATTGGAGAAGGAGTAGTTAATGGAAAATAAAATTAGACAAATACTTTTATATTAGTATATAGACTAGATAATATATTTATTTTGAAATCTAAATAATATATATATATCTTTAAAAAAAATTAAAATATTTATTTCTTGGATATTCGAGTTTTAGATATAAATAAAAGGGTTGAGCGAAACCCACACAAACCCGATTTTACTACAGTAAGAAAAGATCCAAGATGGCAATGGGGATGGGGGATGGGGATGACAAACATTCTTCTTATTAGGTCAATTTTGTCTACGTTTCTCTCTTCTTAAGGCACGTGCGGTCAACGTCTTTGTTGAGAAAGAAATCATCGCTTTTATTCTTCATACAATGAGAAAGGGCGTCGGTGAGAGGAGTTTTACATATTTTATTTTCCAAGACGCCAATAAAGCGGTGAGGTTTTCCCTTTTGTTTTTTTATTTTCTTTGTTGTTTGCGGTGAGTTATTATACTTCTTTGTTTCCAATAATTTAATTTAATTTAATTTATGTTGATTTGATTAAAGATCTTTTTAGCGAATTTCGTAAACCTAAGGAATTGATTTTTGTTTTGAAATGCATTGTGAGAACTATTTTTTAAAACATAGAAAATATAATTTTGGTATTTTTTGAAAACAGTTTTTATTCTCTAAATTTAGTGTTTTTTATGTTTTTTCAAAATAAAAAAAGCTGAGAAATAAGGAAGGATGTTCTCCCTCTCCCTCTTTTTAAGAATAGGACACAATTTTAAAAAAATAAGATCCAAACAAGTCCCAACCCTTCATCAATTTTTGCTCTCAATTTATCGAAAATATTCTCATTGTTTTCTTTTAAAATTGGAATAACCATTTAAAATGAACAAATTCTTGTAATTTAACATCTTTCATTTAAATTCAAAGCATAGTACAAAAATATATTTTTTTGGGCAAAAATGTCCTTGGTTATTATTTAGTTATAATGGAAGGATGGGACAAAATGACTATGGACCACTTTTAGGGGCATTTTTTTTCAAGGTTATTTTTGCATGTTAGTTTCGTAAATAACTTTTGAATTTATCCAGTCATGCACCCAAACTATCGGCATGGCGGAGTCCTCGAGGTGGGACCCACCTTGTCACACTGATGGGCTCCACTGTTTGTTATCCACCATACGGCACTGTAATGCAAATTAACTTTTGCAAAACTATGGACACTTAGCATTAATAAGATCTTCAAATTCATGCAAAATCAATAATAATAATAAAAGCTCAAGTCCTTTAACTAAGCTTAAAAAAAGCAATCGGTCTGAAAGGTAGAATAGAGAGAGCCGAATTTGCTGCGAGAATGAGTTAGATATATTAAAAAAACAGTAATAATAAAAAAAGACCTCATGTCCTTTAACTAAAGCGAAAAAAAAAGAAAAACAAACAAAATTCAGTCGTCTATATCATATCTCGTTAAGTTACCCAGGTTACGCCTTGTTGGTGTCGTTTTTCTGTAGATTATTGGCCCTCCGTGGCCCAGATTGGTTTCCCATTGACCCCCTCTCAGTTGGCTTGATGGCCTTCCTATTCTCCCCACCAATGGCCTTTGCATTTGGTTTCCATTGACCCCACCCTCCCGGGTTGGCTTGATGGCCTTCCTATTCGCCTGATGGCCTTTGTTTCCCTTCTTGGTAGCGGAAGGAGGAGGAGTAGGTCGCCACCAGCTCCCATGATCTACATTTAAACGAGGGAAGAAATAAGACCCTAAGGTCGCGTTCCAGCCCTTCCTTCCCCCGAAAGAGGAAACAGTCCCTCCCCCAGAAGAGGAAACAGTCCCTCCCCCGGAAGAGGAAACAAGGTCATCCCCTTTCCCCTCCTCGGAAATATGGTCCTTCTCTCCCTTCTCCCCTTTCCTGATTACTACTTTAACACCTGACATGGAGACCTCTACATCCTTTGCCGAGATGGAAGTCTCATCGCTCTTAGAAGAGAGTGTGACCTCATTTAACGAAAATGAAAAGGAATACTCCACCGCCCCCTTGACGGAGGCGGTGATCTCCCCGTAAATCAAACAAATATTGAGCTCCCGCTCTTGGCCGGCGGCCGAGGGTTCTTAGGTCGCCCCGTCTTTGTGGAAAGAAGCTCTTCAAGACAAAGAGGGGAGGGACGAGATGTCAAGAGGACGAAGAAACTTATTATGTGGATGAGAGTGTAAGAGTGTGAGGCCCGGAGTATGGAAATGTAGGGGCTTGTGGGGTGATACTTATAGGGAGTTCAGTACCCTGGTTAAAAAAATATGGGGACTGTGTGTGACCTAGGTCATTTTCACTTCAAGCGAAGTCGTATTAGGTAATGTAGAAACTTGGATTAGATAGAGCAGTCGTTTGTGAAACCCGAAACACATCCATAGTATTTTGCCACTCTCCTCGACTTATAAATTGCACGGTTTTTTTGTTTTTTTTTTTTTTAAATTATCCAAAATTTATCATTATTTTTAATAAAAATTAAATTTAAATAAAAGGTTAGTTCGAGCATTGAGTGTGAAACCCCAGAAAATCTAAGATTTTGGATAAAGGGTAAAATGGTAATTTAATTTGAAAATGGGTACACCTAGATCCGGATGACAAAACGGACATCTCTGTTGAAATTGTCTCGCGAAATTTAGCTACCACGTCGAATTTCGTTGAATTCCGAGGTGGTCGGGATTTCACGTTCTTCGAGGCGTGGGGTGTCGGATGACACATGGCAAGGTGAGGAGATGCCACATGGCACCTCAAGAGAGTGACACTTGGCACTAAAAAGTAATGGCTCACAATTAGCCATGTGTGGAAAGGAATCCCATAGCTCACAATGAGCCACTTAAGTGCATGATGTCATAATAAGGAATTAAGAAATAAGAAAAAGAAACATGGAAAAGAGATAGCCACACATGAGACTTGAGGAAATGAGGAGGAAATTGCCTCCTTTGACTCATACGTTTAGTAATGATTCAAAAAGGGAGAGAAAATGGTGAATGAGAAGAGAAAATGAAAAGAGATGAGATGAGAAATGAGAAAAAGGAATAGAAAGGCAAAAAGGAAGGAAAAGAGAGGAAAGAGGGAAAAGGGGGCGGTTCTTAGAGAGAAAGGGAGGGAAAAGGAGAAAGGAGGAAAGGAAAAGGAAGATTTTCAGGGTTTGGTTGTCGGCGTTTGACAGGTTCAGTACTAAAGTTGAGGGTGCGTAGTGAAGGATCTGCATGTGGACACCAAGAAGTTGGAGTTTCGACGAACTCAAGAGGGTAGGATATTTTCTTGGTTTACTTTTAACTAAAAAGGCTTTATAATGGTAGGGGGTTGCTTATGGGAGGCCATGTAAAATTAGTTCAAGCTTTGGGATTAAAGGGTATGGATTTCATGACGGTTTCACATAGTCTTATTTGTGGGAGTTAGGGTTTGAACTAGAAACTGAAAGTTTCTAGGTGTCATGGTTGTTTGATGTGATGATAAGGATTGGAACCAAAATGGTTCATGTTTGCTAAGGGGCCGTGAGGTACCCTGTTGAATGGTCGTAATTTTGAGACCTTGTTGTGTGTTATGGCTTGCTTGAATAACATGCAGTGTGTGGAAATTGTGATGTTGATGCATGTTATTAAATGTATTAACATGGTTTGCATGGAGGTAGATTATATGTATAAATTATAATTTTCCATGGTTTGTAAATGTTTCATGTAGTGCTCATTCATGCATGTAACATGAGGAAAATGCATTGGCATCATGCATTACATATGCACGGTCGCATCGCGTCAAGTCGGGTGTGGGTGCAGGGTATGGTTTATTTACCAGTGTTGGTAAATGGGTCGTGAACTCGGGAAAAATGGGACAAAGTCCAAGGTAGAGATTCACGAGTGTGTAAATGATCAAAATGATAAATTACATGTTTTGGGCGGAGCAAGTTGGGGTAGATCCCCCCCCCCCAGGGTGAAAGTCCCAAATGTTATTCACGGTTAGACATGATTCCCGGAGATGTAAGTTCGTGAAAATGTTGAAAGGCGTCTGCGGCGATCTGCGGTGTAAACACAGAATCCGTGGCCTGAAAAGAAGGAAAAAAAGAATTTGATAATTAAAATTGGAGGGTCTCCAATGGTTTAGTCATGGTGTGTGACTAATTTTATTTCACATTTGGCATTCCAGGTGTGAGGGAGTCAGTTGGGACTCAGGTGGTGAGCATGAGGGGTTGCATCTCATGCATGATATAGGCATTTCATATAGAGAATAATTGTATGGAATGTGATTGATTGTTTATAAATATGCCATTGCATATGCATTTTAGGTGGGGAGTAACCCTTGTAGGGAAAATTTTCTCTTTTGGGCTTTGCTCACCCCGTCGTGGGACCTTTCGAGTCTGGGGGACTATCCGGGAGGCGGTGCGGTAGAGGTAGCTTTTGAGAAGAAAGCCGAAATGTGGCTTTAAGTAAATATTTTGTAAATATGTATAAATCTTTTTTGTAGAACAATGGAAACTATGAGAATATAGTTGATTATTTTGGTCTTATGAGTATGGATGTATGGGCCCCATGTGGCTATTTTACTCAGGTATGCGTCTCGTGATACGAGATGTATAGAATTTTCGCAGGTTGACGGGTAGTCAACGGACCCCGGATTTGGGGCGTCGACTGAGAGGAGGGTGGTCCCGATCAGCGCTTCTGGCGAATAGCACGTAAAGTGAAATCATAATCTTTCAAGTACTCATCCACCGCATTGTCTCATATCGAGGTCCGTTGTATGAAATGTGGCACAGACTTTTATGGTCTACGAAACACCAATTGCTCAGTATAGATGAGTAGCCAAGTCTTCAAGGCTAAAACAATGGTCGTCAGCTCCATATCATGAGTGGGGTAACTCTGCTCATTGGTTCTCCAAGCTGTAGAGCCATGGCCACCTTTGACCCTCCCGGAGCGCATCAAACACATCACAATCTGTCCTTAGAGGCATCGCAATACATCGTGTACCTGTCCCTTTTAAGGACTATCGGAATGGAATTTGAGAGTAGAAGCCTCGTTTTCAGTTTTACGGATGCCTCTCACCTGAGTCATTCCATTCAAGAATGGAAAACACTCCTTAGGGTCCAATCTTGTCATAGAGTGCGGCCAGGTCGAGAGAATGCTATTGAACCTTCACATGGCGGTTGTCGGGCTCGCTTTAGTTTGCGAGCTGGCCCTATACGGGCGATGGACAGCGGGCGAAATGGACGACATTAAAACATTTAAAATAATAAATAAATAAAGATTTTACAAATTTTATATTTTGTAACATAATTTTTTTTTGAAATGCTTATAGTTTATTCTTATATTATGCGATATTTTTTGAAACCATGATAAAAAAATTAAAAAATAAAATGAGTTTCACTATATCTTTTTGAAAAAATTTATCATTTAAATATAATCTCTAATAAAAAATAGCTAATGAATCATTTGATCATCTTTATTTTTGTTTCATATGTATAAAAGAGATTATAAAAACTAAAATATTATTACAAAATCAATTGAATTCTTGCAAAACTATAGGCACTTATCATTAATTAGATGAAGGAATTCATGCAAAATGAGTATGATTACTGAACCATATTTCAAAATATTCGTATTTATTTACTATTTTTGTATTCTAAAAATATTTAAAAGGTTAAAGAAAATGTTTTTGATACTTTATAAACAAAGTTTTCCTTAGACTCAGTCATTGAATTGAAAAATGTTCATAATTGAAGTCGAATCGATGATGCAACAAATATATGTTATATTATTAAAATTAAATATTATATATATATATACTAACCCTATTTATCTTTTATCTTTAATATTATTAAAAATGAGTGCAGATACTTAATATTAGAAAATTATAAAATGTAATAAATCTAATATTTAAACATGAAGTCAAAGTTTAATTATTTAATTTTAAATAATAGGAAGTATATACATTTATTTGGCACGTAATGTTGTTGTAAGGATAATCCACTAGACAAATGATTGCAAGCTTGGTCTAAGTGCAGTCCACATGTAACTAATAATTTGATTGGGCTTTAATTGAATTGGGCTGGTGGGATGGGACTGAATGAGCCCTCCCTGTTTGAACCGTTTGATTTCGGTAAGATCGCCCGGTTCACCGTTCTGACGACCGGTTCAGGTACGGTTCTAGTAACTCATTCTACTCCTTTATTACTTGATTCAGGTCTCACCCATATTATATATATATATATATACACATATTAGATTTAAAAAAGAAAAGAAAAGAAAAATCTATATCTATCTATCTATCTATATCTATACAAATATAAAAACATATGGTGTTCGTGTTTTATCAAAATTGATTTTCCACACAAATACCTTTCTCCAAATTTTTCCCATAAATATCATTTAGAAAAAATATATTTAAATCAAAGATATTTGAAACATAGATATTATCCGTAATATAATATTAAAGCTCTAATATAATATAATATCCTATATAAAATTTAATATCGGGTCGTATTAAAAGCACTAATTTTATCCCCTAATAAACTTTTTAAATTTTATATTAAATTTGACATTTTATTAAAAGCAAAAAAGATTTTTTTTACCCTTATCAAACTTTTAAAATTTATGAAAAATATAGGATATTACAATTTAGAAGTTTACAATCCTGAAAATAATAAGAAATAAAAATAGGATAAAAGTTTATGGAAAATTTTATCCTTAACGAAAATAATATTCTTTTTTTATCCTTAGTGATAATTAATTTTTAAAATTTTATATTAAATTTGACATTTTTACAAAATTTTTTTTTTTATTTATAATAAAATATTAAAATTAATAAAAAAAATATGGATACAATTTAAAAGTTTACAATTTTTTAAAAAAAACATAAAAATAGGAAAAAAGTTTAGGAAACATTTTAATCGGCAAAGAATGCTCTTTTATCCTTATACTTTTAAAATTTTATATTAAATTTGATTTTATTATTGTATTTTATGAAATTGAGTTCCATAAGAGCCTATATCTATACTAATATAGAAAACACCTTTATAATAAAGGAGTTGTTGAGCTTATAAAATCACAATCTCGAGTCATCTAATAATAGGGTTCGGCTATTTTTGGATCGAGTCGTGTAATTGAAGCTCAAACATACATATACCATTATGTCTATGATAATGAAAATCTTATACTTTAAAAAAAAATTAAAGCTAAATATTTATTTTAAATTATAAATTATAGTTATTTTATTTTTGTTAAAGATTTATTAAATTCTATTTGTAGAAGGAGCAGCTTTACTAATATCATCTTAGTCTTTCAAAAAAAAAAAAAAAAAAAAAAATATATATATATATATATATATATATATATATATATCATCTTAGTTAATAGTTAGGGAGGCTTTTCAAAGCCTCTACGAAAAAGTGTTAAGTTTTAAAACAAAAGTTTTGAAGTGTCATATTGATGGGAGTAATATCATCTTGGTCTAACAAAAAAAAAAAAAAAAAAAAAAAAATATATATATATATATATATATATATATATATATATATATATATATATATATATATATATCATCTTAGTTAATAGTTAGGGAGGCTTTTCAGCCTCTAGGAAAAGTGTTAAGTTTTAAAACAAAAGTTTGAGTGTCATATTGATGGGGGAAATTAGAGCATAACTTTGGTTTGTGAAACTACTTTATACGATTTCAATTCAATTCGATACAGGAAGGTTAGCAGGGTGGAGTCGGCCCGAGTTCAGTGGTGGTGCCCATCTTCACACCCCTTACATTTAGAAAATTTCAAAACCGAGTGATTCCCGCTGTCTTTTTCTCTGTCTCTCTCCCTCTCCCTCTCGCTCTCCCTCTCGCTTTCCCCTCTTCCTCCCTTTTCGATCTCCCAAACATTTTTTCTCGTCTTTCGTAATAGCAAATGTCAATGAAAATAACTAATTCTTTCTGTCATACCCATAGCAATCAATAACGTGTCTTTATACTTTCCATATAAATGTGTATCATCAATATTCGATACGGAGACTGACAATGTTCGAACCATGATAGATGAAACTTAAATGACCCGAACCTACGTTGGAATATTTCAATGTTTGGCATATTAATATCAAATGTTTTCCAAATTACAATACATCCGAGTTTGCTTGCTCTATGGCGAAGCATTGGCAACTTCTGTATATGATTGAGAAAAGTCACTAAATAACTGTCTAAGTGCTTTATGCTTTCCATCCAACGTCTTTTTATATGATATTTCATATCCCCATTTCTCCATCACACTTGCTTGAATAGCAGTCGTAGTCAATGTAAATTGTGCCTTAATTATTGCCTTTATATGGCGACAACAAGTTTGAGTCGATTGATGATGGTCGGTTCAAGCAATGATTGACACAGAAGTGTCTTGATGGATTTTATATTTATTGATAACAAATAAGCAAGTATCTTTCAAAACCATGACACGAAGCTTCCATAGACATTGACATTCTTCGGCCTTCTTACATCTTAAAACGAGCAATTTTTTTGAGAATGCAACAACGACAAACTCTTGGTGTGCTTGAATTGAGTAAATCTTTGCAGCCTCTTGCAAATCAAATTTAGAATTAAAAACTTTTCCAACTACATATTCTCCATTCAAAAGGAGGCTTGATTTATTATTGATGAGATTTGGAGGTTCAGTAGTGATGGGTGGGTCTCTTCTTCATGGGCTCCCTTAGTGGGCCTTATATAATATATTAATAAATCAAATGATGGATCGTGGGCTTTGAAATAAAAATATATTTTATTTTTTGTTTTTGTTTTATGAAATGTTGTATCTTTTAGTGAAAAGTTGCAACGTAATGTTGCAATTGTTGAAAACGTTTTTTGAAATGGTGCATCTTTTATGAAATGTTTGCAAACTTTTCGGAAGATTGCATACTAATTTATAAATATTTATTTCGGGATTCTTTTATAAAAGGTTGAATTAATATATAAAAACTGTGCATTCACTTATTGGAGAGGAAAAATAGTTAAAGAGGTTGCTTAAGTTGAAGTTTCATGTGCAAATACTTCAACAATAGATAGACTAAATCTGCATGTGAGTCAATCCCACTCCAAGTTTTCATATCTACATCTTCTCTTTCTTCTTCTATTGTTTGCCATTCTTTATCTATTAGAAAGGACCCCAAGCAATGAAAGAAGACATGATAAAATCTCATCTTAGTTGTAATTAGGGTTGTGAGGCGAGATCGAATGCACTTTTTCTCACAATTTGTTAAGGATAATAAAAACAAAATTGTTTCAAAATCATGATTTTATTAATACAAAATTTTCATACATTTATTAATTATTAAAAATCTTTTTAAATATTTTATAATCATATGAATAATTATTTTAGGTTTTATTAATAAAATTTTTATGTATGTTTATTAAATAGTTTAAATCTTTTTATAAATATTGTAATCATAGAAATAATTATTGTAGGTTTTTATTAATACAAATATTTTAAATTTTTTTATAATCATAAAAATAGTTTATCTAGGTTTATTAATATAATTTTTTATATGTATTTATATACAGCTATAATAATTTTTATTTATTTATTATGATATCTTATTTTTATAATAATTAAATATTATATGTCATTTTTGTAATTTTAATTATATAAGCGTTTTACATGTTACAAAAAACTTTTATTGAATCACTTTTCGAATTCCTATAAAAACTTTTATTAGAAAAGTCATGTCACGGAAAACGTTTTGGCTAAAAGCTTTCAATAAAGAAGCATTGGGTGTGTATGTATGGCAAGTTATATATTGGCTATATATGACAATTGTATATTTTTCATTTTTAAGTTTGTATAGCTTAGCTTATATAAGGCCTCATCTTGTACATGTAATATTTAGTTTTTGATATACAAAGATTCAAGTTTTTCTTCATGGTATCTAAGCAGGTTCTCTAAATTTTTTTTCTGCCGCTCTCACGGTCCTGACATTCTGACCCATAGGTATAGTTTATTTTTCAGCGAACACCACCATTTTGCTTTTTATTTCTACCTTTGCAAGCCCCAGCGAAGTTACAAGCCATTCGAGAGGCCCGATTTTTGTCCGAGAGGCGATCCTGTACAGGTGTCACGGCGAATTAGCCGAGGAAAAGAAACCTCCGCAGCCGTCAGCGTCGTCCCAAGTCCGTAGCGTTGTCCCGCCTCGCGCTGCACTAGGCGTGTCGATCCGGCGGCTCACATGCACTTCAGCGGCTTGACACATGGGGCGTGTCGGCGCCCGCGTCAATCCCGAGATGACTGTGCCTTTTCAAAGTGACGCTCCGATCAGCGGATTGTTTGCCGCGTCATTGTTGACCACGACCGAAAATTTGACCAAGTGCATTACCGACTTATTTTTCGCATTACGACTCAATCTGGCGTCTTTTGATTCGAATTTAGATATGCCCGGGTGATGGGAATTTCTCATCGATTCATGTTATTTTTATGGAGATCATTTTGCCCGGTGGTCCGCGAGCCATGCGTAGTTATCTCAGAGCCATAAATTTAAATGGCTTTATATCTCACAGTGATCATCTATTCAGAAAAAAAGTGAATGAGAAACTTATTCTGCCTATGCCATTTGGATTGAGGATTGGGAAAGTGCTAATCATTAGATCATCACTTGGTTTTGTATTACATCTATTCCATCCTTTGTTTATGAGTTTGACCACATTGATATTGCCAAAGAAGTTTGGGACTTACTTGTTACTTGGTATCTTTGGATGAGTGGTTCTTTCGCAACTACAAACTCACGCAAACTTTATCGGTCGTGCGGGACCGAATTGAGCTAATCAACTTTGTATATCCTGGCCGGTGAGATCCATTTGGGATCGACTAATTATACGAACCGAGTTCTCTCCAATTAGCCCAACCTTAAATTGGTTTATGTACAGTGAACAAATCACATTTGTTTCGAGTTTCTAATGGAGACTTTGTGATGAGTTTGAGATAAGCCCGAGAGTCATATTCTACATCGAGGATCCTTTGCAGCAGGTCTCACGAGCTCTTCATAAGTTAGTTGATGATGAGACACATTTCAAAGCGATCCCACTGACTCTATCCAGGACTATGGTTCTTGCTACTCTGATGCTATTCATAGCGCTACTCTTGTTTTTCCCTATGCCAGTTCATCTACCTATGCTTTCAAAGGCAAAGGGAATAATGTCAGATGACATAATAATAAGAAGTTCTTCTTATCTACAGTTTCTATAAGAACAAAGGTCATTCCATTGAAACCTATTACACTCGTTAGCGTATTCTTCAGAATACTGCTGCTTTGACCCAGTCTGAATTATCAGCTATGGACTCTCATTCCAAGTTTGGTCTTACCTCATCTCTCTCTATAGCAAATCTAAAGGATATGGTTAATCATGTTCATATTCCATCTTCCAATGCATCCAACACCGCTCTTTCTACGGTACTAGGTACTTCTCCTACGTGGCTTCTTGACTACGCTTCTTTCTTGATCACATGACTTCTTCTCAGTGTTGTCTCTTCCTGCCTTCTACTTCCCTCCCTACCATATATTCTGCAAATGATTCTTTTATGCATGTCTCTCATCTTGGTAATGTCTCTATACTAGCCTTGTCTATTTCCAATGTTTACCAGATTCCCCAACTCACTCATAATCTTCTATATGTTGGGCAACTTACTGAACTTGGTTTTTCTCTAACCTTTTCTTCTAATGGTGTGGTTATGCAGGATTCCCAGACGGGACAGATCATTGGAACCATCCGTAAGGTCGGGAGGTTGTTTGAGCTCATCTTTCTTCATCTACTGTCCTCTCGTCTCTCTGCTTCCGCCGTCTCAGGACAGAGCACCTCTTCTCTTGCTTTATGGCATTCTCGCCTTGGTCATGCATCTATCTCTAGGGTTAAATAACTAGTTTATAGGGGTTTGTTAGGTTTAGTTTCAAATAAGAGTTTTGATTGTATGCCTTGTTAATTTGGCAAACAAACTGCTTTACCATTTAATAACAGTGTTTCTCATTCTCTCTCTCCCTTTGATCTTATTCATTATGATGTATAGGGTCCCTCTCCCATTACTACTCAGGGTGGGTCACGTTATTTTGTTATTTTTGTGGATGATTTTTCCCGATATACTTGGATTTATCTCTTCAAAAATCGTTCTAAACTTTATCAAATATATCGTGACTTTACCAAAATGATTGAAACACGGTTTTCTAAACCTATCAAAGTTTTCAGATCTAATAATGCCCAAGAATATAAAGCCCATAAATTTACCTCTATTCTACATCAATTTGGTATTGTTCCTCATTCCTCTTGTGCTCACATTTCTCAACAAAATGGCAGGGTTGAGCGCAAACTTCGTCATATTGTTAATGTTATTCGTGCTACTACTATTTCCGCTTCTACTCCTTCTCAGTTTTGGGGGGAAGCTGATCTTACTTCCGTTTACACCATCAATCGGTGTCCTTCTCCCATTATTTAGAATCAAACTCCTTATGATGTGTTGTTTGGTTCTTCTCCCTCCTATGACTTACTTAGAGTCTTTGGATGTGTCTGTTTTGTTCATCTTGAATCATGAAAAACAAACTTAGGTCTCGTTCTCGTTTGTGTTGTTTTCATAGGTATGAATTGGTCAAAAGGTTATATGTTGCTTGATCCCGTGCTTAAAAGTCTTTTGTGTTTCTCGGCATGTGGTCTTTTGAGAACACAAAATGTTTTACCAACTACCTCATGTTCCTGTTTCCCCTATTCCCTCTATCAATCCTCTCCCTGACCTTTTTCCTGAGGAGTCTCCCACTTCTATGTCTGAGCACCCCCCTTGGTCTCTGAGTCTCCCCTTCCTATTTATGATGTTCCTTCTCATGCATCTGATGAGCTTCTGGCACCGATCATCGACGTGCCCACTGACACTGCCTAGCTGTGGATCATGCCAGTCCTTTTGACTCCCATGCACTTCGCCGTTCCCATCGGGTAACTACTCTTTCTTCTCATCTTCGTGACTTCCATTGCTTTTCTTCTCTTGCCTCTCTCCAGGAACCTCAAACTTTTCATGAGGCCTCCCCCAACCATATGTGTACCCATGAAGCTATGAAAGAAGAGTTGGATGCTGCACTGGCAAACATGTGTCCAGGTTGATCTCCCTCTAGAAAATCTGCTATTGGTTGTAAATGGGTTTATAAGATCAAGACTCGATCGGATGGCACTGTTGATCACTACAAAGCTCGCCTTGTTGCTAGGGGTTTTACTCGGGAGTATGGGATTGATTATGAGGAGGCTTTTGCTCCTGTGGCTTGACTTTCTTCTATCATGACTCTTATTGTCGTTTCTGCAGCTCGCAAATGGCCACTTTTCAGATGGATGTCAAAAATTCTTTTCTTAATGATGAACTCTCAGAGGAAGTCTATATGAAGCTTCCTCCTGGTTACTCTCACCCTCCCTTCCAAAGTATGTCGAATTAAGCAATGGCACTTTATGGTCCTAAAACAAGCTCCTCGAGCATGGCTGTGTTCGGGCTTCTACTATCTCTCAACATGGTTTTAGCTTTGATACAACTCTCTTTTCTAAGACGTCAATCATGGTATTACTATTCTCCTCAGACGTCGATGATACGGGATTATTACAGATGATATGTGGTATTCAAGTTTCAAAGAACTTTCTTGGTCGTCAATTTGATATGAAAGATCTCGCCCTTAATTACTTTTCATGGTCTGTTGTTTTCCAAATGGTTATCTTACCCGACCAAGTATACTGACCGATTTTCGAGCCGCATCACCGGAGAGCAAGATACCACACACCTATTAAGTATAACGTCGCTCACCTTGGCGATGACGAATCACTATCCGACATGCTAATCTTGCGCATAGCTTGTTAGAGTCTAACATATCTCATTGTTATCGCCTCTAATATTTGCTATGGCCATAGTCACATGGCCGCCTGGGATGACAATTTTTACCCCGTGTCCGACAACCCGCTCCGTCCCGGGCCCGGGGAAGGGTATGAATAGGCTAATCAGCCGACCTGGTTTAGGTATATGATGTTTGAAACCCGTGACGGCTCGGGGGCGGCTCGGGATTTATAACTCTCGACTCGACCCGCCTTGAATAAAAATTACATAGCTACCTCATATATATAAATCTTCACATTTTAGATTCCCTCTTCTCTCATTTGTGGTTGGTTATCAAAGAGATAAAACGAGAGGGAAGTGAGAATTTGGATCGATGAGACGAAAATTAAAATCGACGATGAGATCAAGCCCATTCTCGCTTCTCGATGCCGCTACCCTCAGATTCTCCAAAAAGGAATCGTATATGGAACTTCAAAGAAAGGGTCAGGCCTCCATGCATGTGATGATTTCGGAGATTGTATTGAAGTCGATTGTTCGAAGTTGTTATGTATCGAGTTTTTCGGGTATTTATGGGCTGATTATTGTCATATCACAAGACTGTACTAACCCTAAGGCCAAATCCTATTTTCTTTTCAATGGTTATCCTTCTTGTCTGGCTTGCCTCTCGTCAATGTTTCTACTGGAATGTCCATTAGGATCGTGGGTGATGCTGGTTTCAAAGCCTAACCCAATAGATTTGTTGATTTTGTTTCTCGATTTTAAGCCTTAATTTATGTTATGTTGGTTTTTGTTGATTTTGTATAATTTTTTCTTTGGATGTGGGTTTGGACTGAGATTTATTTTGACACTGTAATTTAAAAATCTCTTTGGTACAAGAATTTTGAATTTTGGGAATCAATGTTCTTCATCATCTCGATTCCATGGTCAGATTGGCTGAAAAATAGAGGATGAATAGGAAGGAGAAAACATAAATTCAGGGAGGGTTAGGGATGGGATTTTGGTTCTGAGATCACATCTGCACGGAACATATATCCCATTCCGACTAAGTTCGGGACAAGTAATGGGAAATGATCACTATTCAGACCTGAATGAGAGATTGTGTGGTGCCCCGTCCCAAATCGCCCCGTTGCCAACCCTAGCAGCCCCTAGATCTTCTCATGATGCTGTTGTTCTCAAGATTCTTCGATATCCGAAAGACACCATATTTGATGGTCTTCATTTTTCTTCATTAACTCTTTAGGCATATTCAGATGTAGATTGGGCAGGTGATCCCATTGATCGTCGATCTACTACAGGATATTATTTTTTTTCTGGGTGATTCTCTTATCTCTTGGAGAAGCAAGAAACAAACAATCGTTACTCGTTCCAACACTAAAGCAGAATATAGAGCACTAGCAGCTACTACAACTGAACTTATTTGGTTACATTAGTTACTACAGGTCTCGAGTCGATCGCTCCACCGCAACCAAACTTCACCGGTGATAATCGGGCGTTATTCAAATTGCTCATAATGATGTCTTCCATGAACATTTCAAACATATCGAGATTGATTAAGTCACTTCATTCGTCATCATCTGCTTCAGGGTACACTCACACTTCAATATGTTTTCTCTCAGGATCAGTTAGCTAATATCTTCACCAAACCCCTTTTTCTAGAAACTTTTCGAGCTTTAACTTCCAAACTCATAATGGTTTCTCTTAAACCACCATGAGTTTGAAGGGGATGTTAAATTATTATATATGGAAATTGTATATTTTCCATTTTTAGGTTTGTATAGCTTAGCTTATATAAGGCCTCATCTTGTACATGTAATATTTAGTTTTTGATATACAATGACTCAAGTCTTTCTTCAAAAACTTTGGCCCCGTAGAGAGGTGTTTGTCCGTTTTGCCCTGTAATCCCATAAGACATAACGAGGACATTATGTATGTCACATCCCACATCAGATGTGGGAGAAACCATACTATAGAAGTATGGGCTTCTCTCAACCTAATAAACGTGTTTTAAAGTCGTGGAGGGCACTTGGGTCAAAAGCGATAACATTCATATGATTGAATTCGTTATTATGATATCAGAGTCGTATCTCCAACCCCGATGTGGAGACATGGAAACGGCCGTGTCCTTGTCGAGATGGAAAGGACACCACTCTTTACTTCCAGGATGGTGACTCGACTTTTATTTGAGCGAAAAGGATTCGCCCAAATCCGAGGCGATGAATTTCACTTGTCGTGACAGAGATATAGTGAGTTCTCTATCTTACAGAGAACTCCACCTTGGTGGGGACGAGAGATGCCGAGTTCTCCAAATTCCTTGACTTACTTCCAAAAATTGCCCTCGATTAACTAGTGGTCGATTCGTACACAAGAGGGTGGATCCGTAATCAACAAAATTTATACCTAAGTTCCTCCCATTGCCGTAGGTCAAGTTATCGCAAAGATAGTGGTCTAGGGTCGAACACAGGATGGGTTTTCTTCAGATAAATGATTTGAGGAAAACAAACCGTGAATTTGGTTCGATTTTGGCATGGTAAAGACAAGTGGGCCGGTGGTTCTCAGAACCTAAAAGAAATAAAATAAAATGTAAAATAGAACTCCTAGCTATCACACCAGTTTAAGATCCTAGGCTAACCGAGGTCCCCGTTATCACATTGGGAGGACAGACATACATTCTAACCCGGATCTTCATTGCATTAAAACCTAAACCCATAATTTTCCTCGATAGAAAGCATTTATTTAACATTTATGGTTCCCATGTTGAAAATCTATCTCGACTCATCCTACAATGATCTGTAGCTGGTAACCAATGAGTCTCAAATGGATCAAAACAAGAATCCACCGAACCTCAAAAGATTACCAAGTATTGATCAAAGCGGATGTACCAGAAGTGAAAACCTAGCCTAATCCTACCTCAAAGGGCTCAGAATGGCAATCATTTGATATTAGTGTATCTAAAGCTAAGAATACACTAACCCTAAAAAGCTGCCAAGTATTACAAAGAAATTACATCAAAAGCTTTAAACCTAAAGTTAGAAAATCAGAACCAAAATATAAAAACCTGGTCAAGGTGAAAAATGGGAACCAATGAAGAACAAGCAGATCCTTCCCCGCAGGCCTTTTACTTCAAGAAGGAAGTGGTTTTAGCCGCTATCCCTCCAAGTTGTCATCCTCCAGAGTGGCAAGCTCGGGCAACCAAGAAAAGGAGAGAAAGAGGAGAAGAGAAGAGAGAAAAACTGGAAAGTTAAAATGTGAAAATGCTGCATGTACCGTAAAGATTAAAGTCGCTTTTTGGTTACAAAACTATGGGTTTATGAGCAGGGCCACCTAATGTATGAAAATACAAGAAAGCCTAACATTTTGGCTAAAAATAAGGGACAAGGAAGTAATACACCAAAATGAAGCTCGTTTCACTAATTACAAAAAGGACGACATGGCATAATTCTCGAGCAGTATATCAACACTGCTAGGTAGCGGAAAATTCTTCGCTAGCTAGCGAAATCACTCAAGAGATAGCTTAAACAGAAATTTCGCTAGCATCAAGTAATTGCTTGCTAGCAAAATCGCTAGCTTAGCTAAATTCTTGTGAGTAGCTTAAATGCAAAAATTCCCTCGCTAGGAATAATGTTTACGAAAATCCCGAGTCTAGCGAATTACACTCGGGCTAGATCATTGCGAAATTTTCGCTATGATTATAATTTTTTTAATCCCAATAAATTTTCGTTAATCTTAGCTTAAATTCTGAATTGCCGATTCACGCATTGCCTCCTCTTCTAAACATTGATTTTCTTCACTTTGCCTCTATTCTCCCCTTCTTTGATTTGGTATAATTGATGGTTGACAATTGGAGTTCAATCTTTCATGGTTCATCATATGTCTCATATCGAACTCCCAAAGTACGCAAAATAACCCGCAAAACAACCAAAAATAACTCTAAACGGCATAAGTGAAACTAAGAAGACTTGAACACTTCCAATTGGCATAAATGACATGATTAGTGCGCAAAGCACTCCAAAACCTATCTAACATGTGGTTCAAAATAGCACTTTTTGGGTACTAATCACACCCCCCAACCGAAACGTTGCTAGTCCCTTAGCAATGCAAAAACAAAAAGGAGATGCATGTAGTGATTCTCAAAAAGTTTATGATTCAAAAAGGTTTATGTACATATAAACAGTACCTTTAAACCGAAAAATCACACTAAGTTTGAAAATCCCAGATGAAAGAAATCCTAAAACCATACAATAATTTCAAGTCAATATTGGTTCCATGATTCTCAACTTGAATTTCCACCCAAGTCTAATGGTTCTTTATATAACCGCATTAAGCCAATAAATTGCAAAATTTGTCCCTCCCCAACCTAGCATCGACATGGCCTTAAGTTGTCAATTAACCTAGATGTGGCTAGTTACGCCTTTTCTCTTTCTCTTTATTCAACTACATCAGAGGTGCACGTTTAAAATTCGACTTCACCAAAGTCCGTGTAATCTGGTCCACCTATGACTCCCAACCAATTAAGGCTTTCAGGCATCAAGCCAAAAGGATCACCGACCACAAACTCCCACAAGCCTAATTCCTGACTCGAATGACTTCGAGAATTAAGCACCTACAAATCGCTAGACTCACCTATCCACCCATAACGAACACTAAATCGATGACTCCCAACCACCACAATAGGGCATCTGCTTCAGCGCTTTCGCCTATACACCCCTCGGACCGTGCTCGGGTTTCAAGGCAAAACTTCACGACTTTATTTTTCTTTTTCTTCTTTTCTTTTTCTTTTTCTTTTTGTTTTTCTTTTTTTTTTTTGGAAGACAACATTGGTCTTCAAATGCGGGCAACACAAACCTATCCTAGGTTGCCAACATACCTAAGGCCTACTTATGTAAAGGAAAAGGAAGTATACAAATTCACAAATTTACTGAACAACTGTGCAGGTGAATTAGCATAAGGGAGAAATGTTCAAGTCGAAAGCATGCCGGAACTCGCAATCGACCAAAATCGTTTCAAGCATGGAATTTGTTCTAACATAAAGGTGATAAACAGGGATTCTATTCTCCAATAAAAAGTTATAATTCAATCACCCAATCAGTTGCTCAATTGTTCAATTGAAGCAATTCAATTGTCTGGTTAGCAATTCAATTGTCCAATTGAAGACAAAACAATTACATAAGGTGGGGGCACAAAATGATATGGAAGGTGTAGAAAACTATATATATATATATATATATATATATATATATATATATATATATATATATATATATATATATATTGTATAGTTTTGATATAGCCAAATATTAGTACATGCATAACAAAGCTAAACATACAAAAGATATCATCACATTATGGCTAATACATGAATCTTACACAAAATTGGGAGGGCAAATTGATAAAGTCGATAACTATACAAAATCATAAAAGAAACCAAACCACCTTACTCGTGGTGGTGTATACGTCTGGATCTCAAGTCGTCATGATCACGCCAAAGATATCCCAAGAGGTCATTGAACCTATGGAGCTTTAAATGTCGAGGTTCAGTGTCTAACCCGGAACCGACACCCGAATCCAACCATCATGCCATATGTAGGCAGCTGCTTGTGTCTGATGTGTGTAGCGCAGGCTTGTACAATGGCCACTAATTTTAATGTTTTGCATCACGCGCGATGGGGTGGGCCTGCAGGGGTGCTTGAGGGGTGAATTGTAGTGGGCCGGTGAATTGTGTCACAGGCATGATCTGAGATGAAGAAAGGGCTATTGAAGGGCTCGGTACCTAAGCTGGGCTCTTTCCTGCTTCTTTTCCATTACTTTCCTCACTCAATAAGGGAAGAATTTCTTCTTCTTTTTTACATGGCCCATATTCTACACATAATTGTGGGGCACCTCGTAGCCTCGTATGATCTTCTCGCAGTTCTTTTCTTCAATTCCTCCCTGTTTAATCGGGAGCTTTGCTCACCCACAACAGTGCTCGGCCAAGCACTCTTCCTCCAGATTCTCCTCCTTGATAAACAAATTGATTGGTGAGCTGAGATGGATTCCCTCAGATGTCCACTTTTGATCAATTTCGCCGGAACCCATCAAATTCCTCGCTCAGGAGCCTCCACCGCCTCAATTTCCTATTACCGAACATTCACTACCCTATTATCCTCTAGTGAAATTGTCCACTTGTTTGCTCAAATTCGTGGATGGCTCGTCTACTGTGGGATAAGGGTGGTGGTTACTGCTGAGAAGTGGGGCATAATATGGAGGTTCAGGAGGTGAATGAGCTGTGGAGGTCTTAGTTCCCATGAGGAATTTGTGTGGAATCCCCAACTATGGTTGTAAGTACCACATGTGGTGAACTCATCCATTGGTTTCTATAGTCTCTCATGGACATGTAAGCTCTATGGTTACTCTCCATTGAATACTCACTATATTGTTCTCCCTCTTCCATTTGGTCACAATTCAAACTCCATCGAACTCGTATCAATCGGCTTGCCTTTAGAATTTATTAACTCCATCAAAATGGATTCCCCGCAAAGAAACAGACAACACCAAAATAATGCACACAAGAACGATCCCAAGACTGCTTTTTTTTTTTTTTTTTTTTTTTTTTTTTTATGAAATGAAAAGTAAATGACAAGAAAATATAAGCACTCACCAAGATTTCGTGATGAGGATCAAGCAAGTGTTTCACAAATATCGCATTGTGGCACCATCTCTAAGAACGGCGCCATTTGATTCTTTGCTACAAGAGGGTGATCCTAATCAAACAAAATTTATACCTGTTCCTCCTATTGTTGTAGTCAAGCTTACTGCGATAGTGGTCTAGGTTTAACACAGGATGGGTTTTCTTCAGACAAATGATTTCGAGTAAAAACAAACTGTGAATTTAATGGTATTTTAAGGTGGGGGTAAAACAAATGTTTGTGGTTTGCAAACTGAAAAGAAATAAAATAAAATGTAAAATAGAACTCTCAAGCATTGGGCCACCGAGTTTAAGATCCTAGGCTAACCGAGAGGTCCCCTGTTACTACATTGGGGAGGATGACATATAGTCATCTCCCCGAACCTATCTTCATTCTCGTATTAAAACCTAAACCCTAATAATTTTCCTTTGATAGAAAGCATTTATTTAACATTTATGGTTCCCTACAGTGAAAACTATCTTGACTCATCCTACAATATCTGTGAAGGGTAACTAATGAGTCTCAACCCGATCTAAAAATAAGAATCCACCGAACCCTAAAAGATTACCAAGTATTGATCAGCGGATGCACTTGCAAAGGGGAAAACTCAGCCCCTTAACCTACCCGCGGCTCGTAATGGAAACTAATGGATATTAGTGTATCTAAAGCTAAGAATACACTAACCCCTAAAAGTCACAAGTATTGGCCAAAGAAATTACATCAAAGCTTTAAACCTAAAGTTAGAAAATTTGAACCAAAATATAAAAAACTGGTCATGAAAAACAGGGGAACCACCAAAGAACAAGCAGATCCTTTCCCCCAAAGAGTCTTTACTTCAAGAAGGAAGCTGGTTTAGTTTCTCTCATCCTCCAAGTTGTCATCCCGGAGGGTGTTCGCAACCAAGAAAGGGAGAAAAGAGGAGAGAGAAGAGAAACTGAAAGAAAATGAAAAGTCACAGATGTACCTAAAGATTAAAGGTTTTGGTTACAAAACTATGGGGGGTTTATATAGGCCACCCACGTATGAAAATATTAAGAAAGCCTAACATTTTGGCTAAAATAAGGGACAAGGAAGTAATACACCAAAATGAAGCTCTGCTTCAGACACTATAAAAAGGATGACAAGGCAGCATAATTTCATAAGGCATATCAATTTCGCCAGCTAGGTAGCTAAAATTTCGCTTAGCTAGCTTAAATCACCAAGATAGCGCAAAATGTGAAATTTTGCTAGGCATTGGCACTCGCGAAGAATAAATTTCATAGCATGAATTTTGTGAGTAGCGAAATGCAAAATTTCATAGAATAGTGTTTAGCGAAATCCCGGAGTCTAGCTTGTGGCCACACTTCAGTAGGATTGCGAAATTCTCGCCATGATTGCGTAAATCTCGTAATCCCAAATAAATTTTTTCGTAATCCCAAATGAAATTTTCAACGCAGCGAAATCTCCGAATTGCTGATCTTCACCGTATCGCCTCCTCAAGCCCTCTGCATCGCATTGATTTTTTCTTCACTTTGCCTTCATTCTCTCTTTGATTTTGGTATAATTGATGGTTGACAATTGAGTTCAATCTTCAAGGGTTCATCATATGTCTCGATATCGTAACTCCAAAGTGCGCAAAAAACTCAAAACAAATCAAAATAACTCTAAACGGCATAAGTGAAACTAAGAAGACTTGAGCACTTCACTGGCATAAATGACATGATTAGCCAAGAAAGACTCGCCAAAACCTATCTAATATAGGGTTCAAAATAAGACTTTTTGTACTAATCGCCGCCATCGCTGCCAAGTAAAGCACCCCACAAACCACAAGGAGGGGACGAGATGTCAAAAGAAGAAACTTTTTTTTTTTTTGAGTAAGACTAATGAGACTGAAATGTGGGGTGATAAAAAAACACTTATATACAGATCATAGATTAGTATAAAAAGATGAAACAAAAAAAAGACCATATGTGACGCCCCATTCCAAGGGGGTCCGTTGACAACCCGTTAACCCGCGGAATACTCATGGATGTCGGGTAACCCGACACCACATGAAAATCGCATGCAGTCTCCTTTACGCGGGAGTTTCCTACCAAGGTACAAAGCCTGGTCTCTAACAATTTACAATGACCACACAGATCCACATGAGTAAAATAATGGCTACTGGGCCCTAAGCATCAATACTCACAAAATACATCAACTATATTACCATAGTTCAAGAGTTAATAAATAACTCTTAATTCAACATATATTAAAATGTACAATTTCTAATACATGTTATACAAAAGTCTCTACCAAAGCTACAACCCGGCTTTCTTCTAAACGCGGCCTCTAGTGAGCATCCTCCCGACACTCCTCAGACTAAATAAGATCCCGACAAAGAAAGCAGCCCAAGAGTGAAAATTTCCTACATGGGTTACTCCCCACCTAAGTGCACATGTCATGGCAAAACAAACACACTCAAGCAATTACATGAACCTACTCGAATGTCTACATGACCAATCCCATGTCTCGAGTCCTCACCGACTCCCTCACATATGCCTAAGCCGAATGCGAGTAAAATATCCAGTTTTCAAAACAAAAGCTTTTCGTTCACGAAAACTTTCTACCGAGTTTCGGTAAAATATTGGACTACCCTCCGAGGGGAATTGTTGGATAACGCTCCGAAATAGTCATGTTCCTCATCCGAAGTGATCTATTGGACGACTCTCCAAGACAATTCTTCGAAAAATCTTCCTTTAAATCTTTCACGTACATTTCGTTTTTCTTTCAATTCCCATGTCATGCACTCACTCCCTAATATTCTAGGGTGCCCTGCTGCATGGAATGGCTGATGTCAATCCTAATATACTTATGCTAATATATAAAACATGTATATATATTAACATAATTAATCTCGCATACCATAAGCATAAATTCACATCAATAACTCCAAAATTAAATTTCATGAGCTAATTAACAAACACAAAGCAATTCATTTTGAATCTCTCAACATCATGTACCACACAAAAATCACATCACATTCACGTGGAATGCTGAAACCCTCCGGCTGGCAATCGTTTCACGCCACAACAACAATGGAGATTTTCTCCACTCTTGGGCTTCAAAGCTTTAGACCGAAACACTAAGCAATTCAAGCCTCGAACATCCCTTAACCATTTACATGGCTCTTAGCCAAAGAATAACACAAGTAGGAAAAGATCCCTACCTCTTTGGAGTTGTTGAACTCCAATTAAATCGGGTGGTGTCCACGCCAGAAATTCTTTAAATCGCTGCTAATCAACTTTACTTGCTCACCGAGAACCGACTGGCCTCAACGACTGGGGTAAATCTAAAGCATAAGGAGCTCATTCTCTCTAAAATCACAAAACTTACTCGCACCTTTCCAGCCTATCAGACGATTTTTGCTTTGGAGAAGAAGATCACTATTGCATTTTGTCTTATTCTCACTAAACATTTCCATAATTCCATCAATGTCCCTTTCTTTTGTCTCTGATTGACACTGGGTACAATCTCGGCCATTCATTTCCATCATCTCTCTAATCATGCAACATGTGTCACATGAGTACATGTAGTAGGTAACTTTTGTCACATCACATGTCTCTCAAACCCGTTTTACGACACCCGATACCCGGTGCTTGGAAAAACATGAAATTCCGACTGTCTCGGAATTCGACGAAATTCGACGTGGTAGCTAGATTTCGCGAGACGATTCCAACGGTGAAGTCCGTTTCGTCATCCGAGATCTAGAAAATTTTTCGATTTGACCGAAATTACGACATTTTACTCATTTTAAAATTGAATTTTCTCAGGTCTTATACCATAGATCTTAAAGTGATACGAATGAAGGAAGAATGAACTGGGTCTTTTGTGATGTGGAACTAAAGCCCTTAAAAAAAACAATTATTATTAACTATTTTACTTTAATTAAATTTCCCACAAATGGATTTGTCATGCCAATTTCTCAAAGTGATTTGATACCATTCTTCAAGGTCATATTTAATTTACCACCATTCTAGAAAATAAGAAAAATATGGAAAATACGATGCCTTTTCAACCGGACTAGTCAAAAGCGCGATTGGGTCTGTCAATGAGATGGTGGTCGTTGTCGGGTCGTCCGTCGGTCTCGATGCGGCGCATTGACTTAAGGCCTCTGGACCAAATCCTATGTAAAGAAGAAAAGAAAGGGTTTCAAGTAGGGCTCAGCTCAGAGCCCGCCTCCGATGCTTAAGTCAGTTTCTTTCTTAGAGAAAAGATAGAATACTTAGAGGGCTTAATGTGTTGTATGTTCATATGCATCTTCACCGATGGGGTGGCCTTGTATTTATAGTGATATGCTTTTCTCGCTTGGATTATGAATGTGGATTCTCTCCCCATCGGATGGGTATTACTTGCCTTTTACTCCAGACATTCCAGAAGGATATAGAAAGAGCATTTATTTGGGATAATCTTTCTTTCCTTATTGGGGGATCCAAATATGGATTCGTATGATGAGTCGCTATATCATGAATTATCTTCTTTCCTTGGTCGTGAGATTTAATTCCCAGATTCTAAGGATAAGACGTTATTTGGGATCATTCTATTTTCCAGTTACTGAAAAGGATCCAGCTTTTTGATTCAGGCCGCGGCCTTCCTAACTACCTTGTTATCATCCTTTGGGATAAGCGGACTGGCTCCCAGCCTTGGGGTTGAGTTTGGACCTGTGTTTCTGGCTGGCCGGCCTCTTCTTGTCCCGGGCGAGCGGGCCTGTGAGTCTCTATTTTTCTCAAACCCTATCACGTCCCCAAACTCTCTGTGAGGCGTGACGCGGGCAAGGGGCCGTAATCGCCCACGGTGCACTCCACGTGTCCCGTCCGGGCCTGGTTAGTTAGGCTTGATCGCCGCCATATCTTGTGATAATGATGACTCTTCGGTGATTCTTCGGTTTTCGCGCTCATTTCTCCCACTCATTTCTTCGGCTTTTCCCACATCCTCTCGTCTCGCGCGCTCCCCGATCCCGAAAAGACCTTTCGCCTTTAGCTGGCTGACTCCCTCCTCAGTCTTCTCCCCTAACCTTTGGTGGAGAAATCTTTTTCCGAAGGCCTTTCTCGATGTTTTTTCATTGCAGCTCCGGCCCGTCTGCCTTTATCTCCTGGTCTCTTTTCGAGCGATACGACTGAGTGGAGCCAGGGGTTAGTCGGCCAAGTTTTACTTTATCACTTGCTTCCATCATGGTTCCGGTCGCTTCTCTTCTCTGAGATTGAGGTGACTCTGATGTCGCCGATTCCGCTGGATCGGGCGGCGCCTCCGACCGCTCGGCCGGAGTTGATCTTCGAGACGCCTCAGGCGCCCCTTCTCGGGACAAGGTGGTGGTGAGAGAATCTGCATTGCACTCCTGGGCCGGAATACCTAAAATCCATTGCCCAACATGCTTTAGCTAGCCTAGCAAGGTCTGTCCCTTCGTATGGGGCCACTTTTGCCGTGATGCCACTGATCTCCCTTGGCTCAGCTTGGTCTCCCGACGCCAATTCTATGTGGTTTCGCATCAAGATGGTATGTTTCCTTGAGGTGGCCTTCAAATAGCCTCGTCTCCCTCTCCGTGAACTAAAGGGCCTTGGCAAAGACTTCAATGCTTGTCCTTCTCACTTTTCACTTCAAACACAAGTGGCTTTGCTATCCACCGCTTCGTGGGACCGGTCAGTGTCCTAGTAACGCTGCTCGTTTATCTTTCATCGCAAAGGTTCCAGGGCTCTCTATTTCTTCCCGCTCCGCCTGCGCTTCCTCTCAAGATTTCGATCTCCTTTTCAGACAGTTTTAAAGAAACGCATTTTTGGTTGGTCGAATTAATATTAATTCATTGATGCTGACACATTTGTGCTCTGAGGCTTGAATCAACTCCTGGGAGGAATCTGCGGAGTGTCGCTTGTTTTCTGATACGGATTTGGGTAGGTTATTGATATTATTTCAAATCTTTTCTATCAAATTCACAAGCTCCTCCGGCAGCCGACCCGACCTCTCTGCACTCCTGAAGATAGCACGCAGTGTGAGCCGGTCGAGTGCCTCGCGCGCCTCCCACGAGGAGCCGACCAATGCCCACATTCCCGCCCAGCCCCAGGCCGGCCCGCCCCGCCGCCAGAGGCCTTCGCCCTCCTTCCACCATGAAAGTTTCCTCCGCCTGGGGGCCTCCGCTAAACCCACTAAGGAGAACTACTGCTCGGGGCTGAGACGCCGTCTCGAAGCTTCCCAGCCGCGTGAAACGAAAAACCCCGGATTCGTTGAGAGATCAGCCGTTGTCAAAGTTCAAATTGGGGGCGTTTATCTTCATCTACTTATGTCCAAAGTCAAGGGCAGCTGAGTCGCCTCACTGTGCTCCCATGGTAGTGTTTGAGTTTCGCACTCTCGTCCGGTCCTGCTTCATGGCAAAGATCCTTTGTGAACCGTTGAGCAAAATTGCTGGCGTCATGCCCATTATCGGGTCATGAATCCACAAACGTAAGAGAGCAAATGTCACTCTTATCCAAGGGCAAGAAACCGAGAGAAAGATTTGAATCCAAAATTGGTGGAGATGGGGAATTTTCTTCAATGCCAACCGCAAAGTGCAGCTCGCTCCATTCTGGCGATTCTGATCTCGCGAGGGTCGAGCGCGCGTTCGCGATGAGGTTTAGCCTTATCTCTCCGCAAATCGCTCCAAGTTCCCACACTTATCGCGGTCCGACCATTTTGCGCTGAGTGGTTGAACTTGTGTTGGATGTTGATCCGCGTTCGCAGGCGTGTCAATTATTTAGCTGGTTTGGGGCCAAAAGGTCAAACAAAACGAAAGTCATAACAAACGCCCCGCTGCAAGGCCAGGCGGCTTCCCTCACATCTAGCTGGGTCGTGAGTTGCGGGTCGTGCAACGTGTGAGACCGAGGAGGCAAAGAAGCCCAAACTGATTTAGCTGACTACCACGCCCGGCACGTGCTAGGCCGAGAGGGTAGGAAGATGAGCCCAAACGGGCCAGAGCGACCGGGCGGCAGCCTTGGAGGCGTTCTGGGACAGCCATGGGCCGTACAAATGATTTTTCGTAGGGCCAGGAGGGCCGCAAATCATCACATAACTTTAGGCGTTAGGATTTAGTTTCACATCCCGCGCCAGCTCAGAGTTCATGAATGAACCCACCGATACATCAAAGCACACCCCGATAAGACGACGCATCGAAGGGGTTTTGCCTGCGAGGCCTCCGAGGTCGCGTAGCCCGAGGCTGAACGCCTCTAACGGAGGAGGCCGGCGGGTCATGCTGGGGAACTTCCACTGCAACGTGTAACTCCTGCCGCCTCAGTCGACTATGTTTACAGAAGATCATACCTGCGCTTGCACCAATGGGTTTCAGGTAATGTCTTCACACTGCGAATGCGCCATTCCAGCCGACTTCCTCAATTTTGACCTTCCAAATGACGAGGAGTAGATGAGGGGTCCCTCTCCCGTTGATTATTCTGGGAGAAACCGGCACCCCGCCAGGTCCACTCTCTTCACCTTCCTCATTCCTCCTTCTCTGACGCCTGATATCCGCACATCTCGCCTCGCCTGACGGCAATTTTTATACTTCTTTATGAGTGGCTACTTTTTTGTCAAGCCCTAATCTGACATATGTAGCCTCCTCAATAAACATTAATTTTTTACCACTTGTGCCTCACCGTGATTTCCGCCGCTGTTCGCATGAATCAATTTGACTTCTTCGTTTGTATAGCTGGAAATAACGCCCCCGTCGGCAACTCGGCTTATGCTTAGCGCCAGGGTACTGAATTGAGCTTCAGTTTTTAGATGTCAAGCCTATGGGTGGAATCGTCTTGTCGAATCGACTTCCGAAAACACGTCCCGAAGTTGTGGCCAGCCGAATCGCTTCAGGCTCGTGGTCAAACTCGCCCTGAGCTTCCAACCCAATTCTAGGTCGCATGGCTTGTGTAGAATGGTTGATTGGTTATTCCCAGCCGGCTCGGAGTCGAGGCCTGGCGGTCACTAACGTCCGAGCAAACCTGACTCCCGAGTAACACGCCCCGAAAGGTGGTCAGCTTAACTGGAAATGTGGGCTCAGGAGCTGAATTGCATGAGCCGAATCGCCTTAGCCGATACCATGAGAAGCCAGCCCCGCCGCCCCAGCGTTAAGTTCCGCCGATGCCGTTCGCCAACGCCCGAGCCGACCTAATTCCCAGCAACACGCCTTCGAGCGCAGTGGTCGAGCTCTCAACTGAGCCTGTGGCTCATATCAATTAAGGTTCGAGCTGAACCGCTCTAGGTCGCATGGCTCAGGCAGTAGGCTCAGGCCTCTCACCCTTTCTGTTTACATTTCTAAAAACAGGTTTCAAGTGTACACCAAATTTGAGCTCATCTAACCCCAAGTTATGGACCCGTGCAGTAGACTTAACCCTTCAGGTGAGCTACTAGGCCCGCGCCAGGCCCTGGCAAGGTGATCCCGTCTTTCAGATGATCTCAATTCAAACAAGTGACCAGCAGAGTAGACTAACTCTTCAAAGGGAGCCACCGGCTCAAGCATGATAGTTTCTGTCGCGATCCAGCCCGAGCCGATTCACCCCAAAGCATATGTGCAGTGAGACTTAATCCTTCCAAAGTGAGCTACTGGCTCCCGGCTCTGAGGCCCAGGAAGCATCAAGCCCCAGCCCATCCCACTCCAAAGCCAGTGCGATCCAGGCAGAGCAAATCCATTAAGGCCCAGTGCTATTTTGAACCCTATTTATTATAGGTTTTGAGTGCTTTTTGAAAACACCTAGTCTTTACTTAACTGACACATTACTGAACCTACTATTCCATCGACGTATTTTGTGGCAATTTTGCATGACAAATAATATGTCAAAATTCTACTGGAGTCGATCCATGAAGCAAAGCAGAGCCAAATCCCAGCATTGTAGATGTTCAAAGCAAAGAAAGAATAGCAGTAAAACATAGTGAAATTTGAGCAATCGGCGAAATCATAAGCCTCGCAGCACTGCTCCTTCCACTCATTTTGTTCCCTTCCTGTTCAGCTCCTCAGCTAGCACGCTTGTTGTTTTGTCGCTGTACTTTTTGGTTTTTTCCTATTTAACTTCGTGAATAGCTTTAGTTTCAGTTTTCTTGTAATTTCTGTCGGTTTCATATAAGCTTAGAGTCAAGGTTTGTGCTGAACTCAATCAACCTACTTCTACATCGGTATTGTGTAGACAGTGGAGGCGCTGGCTGTATCGCCTTTCCCATTTTCTTTCATTTTCTTTCCTCTTTCTTGATTGCCAAACACTCCTCCTATGATGACAACTCAGAGGATGGTTATTAGGACCTCTTCCCTCCCTTGAAGGGAGGCCGTCACAAGGTAGAGGGTAACTCATTAGTTCCTGCTTAACGATTTACTATGGTTGCTGCACCCCGTTTCCACTCATAGGTTAAAATCTCTTACATGCTTCCCTTTAATGTATTTCATGCTTTTGGGTTCAATGGATACTTAATAGATCCATCGAGGTCTGTGCTTAGTTGTCTCCTCACAGTCATCTTGTGCTCTTTGAGATGTGGCTTTCACCCAGAATATTTATGCCCATTTAAATGCTATGTTTCAAAAGGAAAATTAGGGTTTAGTTTTTGTAAAGCTAAATGAAGATCCTGGGTCTGAAATGACCAGAGGTCGCCTCCTAGCCGCGACGAAAAATACTACCCGGGGACATGCGTTATTGCCTTAAACCCTAAACCAAAGGGTCCGAAGCACTAAAGGTTCCATTTTTTACATTTTAACTTGTTTTTATTTTCAGCTTTAAAACCCCAAAATCTCACCGGCTTTTAAATAAGCCTTTAAATCAAAACCAAATTCACCATTTTTGAAGCCATTGCTAATCATTTAAAATGAAGAAAACCCATCCCCTCAGAGCCCGACTCTTCTAGAGTCGCGTATATCAAGTAGCAGTTTTATACAGTGGTTTCGGGATATAAATTTTGTTGATTCCAATACACCTATCGCGGGCACGGTAACGTTCTGACGCCGCTGTTTTTAGATGGTGCCTAAGTGCATTTGACGAGCTAGAACACTTGTGATCCTCATCACAAGTATTGGTGAATTTATTTTATATTACAGTCGTTTTTTTTATTTATTTCTATTTCAACTCAGAAAAGAATAGAAGAAAAAAATTTTGCCGCAGGATTGTTTTGTGTTGCCTTTGTTCTTGCTATAGGAGTGCATTTCTCTTGGCTTGAATTGTAGTCCAATGGGAGTACCCAGAGGGAGAAAGCAACACTATCAGTACCCCGTGGAGAGAAACTCTGCAGAAGACAACCACTGAGGGAATATAGAAACCCATGCAAGAGTGGACCCTCCCTGGCAGCTCTCCACAAGAGTGTGCACCCCACATCCACAGCAACCTCTCCAATGGAAGAAGCCATATTGAATCTCACCAAGCTTAGCGGGTAACTTTGTAGCTGAAGACAATCAATGCTCAATTGTTTTTTTTCTAAAATTCACATTGGTGGAAAACATTGTGGACAAAGAGGAATTGATGGACTTCAAAGTGAAATGGAGCACAAATTGGACAACCCATAGTACCCATTTCAATGCTCACCAATCGCCAGCATGTTCACCAAGAGGTATAAACCCGTAAGAAGAGTGCCCCACTGACACCTCACGTTGGAGGAGCAATGTAAACATCAAAGAAGAAACCTCCTCAATGTCGGGACCGAGGAGGGCAGTGGTGCAGCTGAACAGAGCAACCAAAGTCCACTCCTGCCCAAGCAAACAAACAGCCCACCGCCATGACCCTCCCGACCTGGCGGCACTACCAACTACACACTTCAAACCCTAGCACCTACCACCAAGGCTACCTTGCAATCGCCCGTCCCGGAAAACATCAAGAAAATCGTTAGGCGGTCACAAACCGCTCTGTCACTACACTCAAACACACTGGTGAAGCTTGCTGTGTCGTACGACATGCTGGATGGTCCGTGTCGGGTTCAGATTTATCCGCAACTCGCATTTGTATTCACCCAGCCCCACGTACTCAAAAGGGGTTGAAACTTCCGCTCAGAGGCCTAGCCCCACCTTTTGTTTTCATTTCACTTCTGCCTTATCTTAGTTTATTTTATTTTATTTTACTTTTAATTCCTTCTTCAAATTCTTTCTGACTTTGCAGTTGTTACTCTGTTTTTAGCTTGAATTTCAACTTTATGCATTTTTTCTTAATTTTTGTGTGTTTACTTGTATGTTTCTAGTTAAATTTATAATTTCTAAACTCAAATTTTCACAGCCATAAATTCTCAAGAATGCGTAAATTTCTTGCACCTAATAGTGCTTTCTCCACTGTTACGCTTTGTCCCTCACTGCCTCAAAGATTTTGTCATTTTGCACATTTCCTTATATATTACTTATTACATATATAGAGAGAGAGAAGCATGGAGCATATATATATAATATATAGATAAGTATATATATATATATATATATATATATTAAAAAAAAATTGGTCTTCAAAATTCAAAAAGTGTTCTCATTTGTTTTTTAATTTTATTTTTCAAAAAATTAGCAGTGTGTAATTTCAAGAATTTCATAAAACTAAAGTCGGCACTTCTTGCAAACCCACCCTGCTTTAAAACCTCAATTTTATTTTCAACAGTAACTTTTTCTTATCCGAACTCCGTTTTAGGTGTTTTTGGTACCGTTGGAAAGCTTAGAGAGTGTAGAATCCAAATATAGCCAGAAAGAATACTTTTTAAATTACTATGAAGGTGTAATTTTAAAATACTCCAACTGGTCACTTTTTTCCTCTCTTTCTTTCTCTCAACTTGTTTGTCTGAAGCCTAAACGGGAGGAATATGCCGATGGAAAGTTTCAGAAGCATCCCCATCCAGAAACGAGTGGCATATCATAAAAGGAGAATACTCTTCTCTAACTTTCCAACTAAGACTCATTGCAGCATACTAGGACATTTGGTCAAAGAGTTAGCGGCTGAAGTGGCATTTATTTTGCTTTATTCTCGAAAGTGCCCATTTCGTGATGTCTGGCTTGATGGTTGTTCTTTTGTGAAGTTGTTATACTATACAGCTTAATTTTTCAAAAAAATTGTACCCACTTTGCGGGTTTTGCCTAACCCGCAAGTTGGAAAATTGAAACTTTATGCCCAAACCCGTTGATGCTAGGATTGACGCATGCCTAGTCGAGTGGATGATTACTGAATCCTGTCGCTTCACCTGCCTTCCACCATTCTCTAGCAACACACACAGTGCACATCACTTTTCATCATCAGGCTGAGGAGCTACATATTCCTCTTACTTTGCAAACTAACCTTAGCTTATGATGTGCCTTCATAATAAAGTTTATAGTTCCCCAAGAATGAAGGCCAATGTGTCTTCCAAAAAGAAAAAGAAAAGACAAAAGAAAAAGAAAAAGAGATAAGTAAAGCCGCGGCGCTTTGCCTTGAAACCCGAGTACGGTCCGAGGGGCATATGGCGTAAGCCTTTAAAGCCCGGTGCCCTAAGCCAACTGGTTTGGAGTCACCCACTGCGCTCGCTACACGGTACTTAGCGGATAGCGAGTTGTAGGTGCTGAATTTTAAATCATTCAAAGACCGGTGAAACCAGAGTTTGTGGTTGAAAGATCCTTTGACTTGATGCCCTAAACCTTAGTTGGTTGGGAGTCATCTGGGTGAATCCTCGCTACACCTGGACTTTGGTGAGTTTTAGTTTTCAAAGATTACACCTCTACAATACAATGTAAGTGAGAAATAAGTGTGGAATTGAATTCATTTAGGTTGGTCACCGCCTGTTGCATTGCGTGAGTTTGGTTTGGGAAAGTAGCTTTGCAACTTATTGGTGCAACCGATAACTCCAAAGACACTTAGATTTTGGTGGAAGCTCCTCAGCGGTTGAGTCACCAAGAAGGAGAGCTCCTCTACACCCAGGCACCCTTCTCATAATCCACCCAGATAGTTACAAAGGTTTCGTAATTTTCATTGAGGGTTAGGCATTACTTCTTCACAACCTTTATGAACTCAACCTTTTGTAACAACATAATTCTTGTTATCATTTTGTATGCTCTTTTCTTTCTTTTCTTTCTTTCATTGCTAAGGGACTAGTAATGTAGGTCAGTGCGGATTAAGGCTCAAAAGTGCTATTTTGAACCCTATTTATTATAGTTTTTGAGTGCTTTTTGTGTACTAATTATTCTAATTAACCCGATTTGTACATTAAGGTCCCTACTATTCTATCGATCGTGATTTTTGTAATTTTGCAGCTATGGTGAGCTAATTATGCCAAATTGTTGAGTCGATCCAAGCATGAAGAAGTAGAGTCAAACTCAAAGATCAGAGATCAAAACCAAGAAGAAAGAATAGCGTAAAATGTGAGGAAATTGGCACCCGTGAAATTAGTTCCCGCGAGCACCGTTCCTTCCTACTCGCCTGCTCCTCTCACGCCTGCCCTCAGCCACGCTTGTCGCTTTTGTTACAGCTTTTGGTTTTTCCTATTTTAAACCCTTGTAATAGCTTTAATATCTTATATTCTTATCGAATCATCATGTCAAGAGTCAGTAACAGAATCAATCAACTTGACTCATTATCAGAAAAGTAATGGTTATAGATCGTGAGATAGCATTGCATCCCTCATTTTTCTTCTTCATTTTCTTTCCTCTCTTTCTGGCCGTTGCTAAACAATTCTCCGAGGATGACAACCTCGAGGATGGTTGGCTAGACCTCTTCCTCCTTGAAGAGAGTGGCCGTTGGCTAAGGTGTAGAGGTAACTCCAAGGTTCCCGTTTTTAACGCACTATTTATGGTTGTTTACGCCTCGCTTCTCACCATAGGTTAAAATCTCTTAAGCATGCTCTCTTTTTATGTATTCAGAAGGGGTTCAATGGATACCACCAGATCCATATTCTGAGGCTCAAAGCATTGTCTCCGCTAGTTATCGTGGAGTAGGGTTTTTTGAGATGTGTTTTCACCGCTAGGGACATTTATGCCCATTTAAATGCTGTTATGTTTCAAAAGGAAAATCATAGGGTTTAGTTTTTAAAGTTAAATGAAGATCCTGGCTCTCGAAATGACTATATGTCATCCTCCCCAACGCGAGAGTGAAAAAAAAATACCCGGGACATGTTGGTTGCCTTAAAACCCTAAACCGCCCCACACTTCAAGGGGGTTCCCATTTTATACCTTTAACTTGTTTTTATTTTCGCTTTAAACCCCCAAAACCTCACCGGGCTTTTACCAAGCCTGAAATCCAAAACCAAATTCACTCATTTTGAATCACGCGAATCATTTGTACGAAGAAAACCTGAATCCTTGTGGTGCTCCTACCTTGTTTCTATACCGCACAGTTTTGCTACGGCAGTAGGAGCTTAGGATATAAATTTTGTTGATTCCAATACACCTATTGTGGCATGAATCATAGACGAACTCTTCAAAGTGAGCTACTGGGCTGTGCCGAGGCCTTGTTAGCGGCGATCCACTCCTCGAGCCGACCGACCTGTGTTGCGTGACCTGTGCAGAGTTGACGAACTCTTCAAAGTGAGCTACTAGGCTCCGGGCGCCGAGGCCTTGGTGGCGATCCACTCGGGAAATGATGACTCCTGTGTTATGACTGCAAGTGCAGCAGAGACGAACCCTTCAAAGTGAGCCAGTAGGGGCCTTGGTGGCGATCCGGCTGGTAGTCGACTCCCGGGTTCGTGATGCGTGCGAGTAGGCCAGAACTCTTCAAAGTGAGCTATTGCGTGCGGCGATTGGACTTCTGGTTTTCTTGGAAAGGTGCGAGCGTCTTTAATCTTGGTTATGGAGAATTTAGGCTTGATTGCGCGAATTTCTGAGTGCTTTGGCCTTCTTATAAATGGCGGCTTCATTGCTATGGAGTTTATACTTTGGATATTCTGCCTCTTCTGGTGCGTAGACTGAAATCTGTGCGAGATGAAGCTTCGAAGCTTGATCGTCTTCGCCGGGGATCCACCTGAAGATTCTGGTTTAGTTTTGTTGGACTTCTGCTTGTGGGAGTTGTGTTTTTCCCTAGTTTCCCCTTTATAAGTCATGTTATTCTAACCGTGCTAGGGAATGTGTTCGAGACGGTACATTTCTTGTGCGCTTTCTCTATTACATTCTTTTTTCTCTTCCTCTCCTTTCGTCTCTTTCTCTTTCTCTTTCTCCTTCATTCTCTCTTCCTTCATTTCTTCTTTTCTTCCACATCTCATTCTCCCCTTTTTTATTTCTTCTTTTCTTCCACATTTGTTTCTCCCTCTTTCGTACAAACTCTTTCCATCCATTTTTTCTTCTTCTCCTCTTTTCCACCTCGTTTTCCTTTCCTCTTTTCTTCCTGAAGCTTTTTTTGAGGCTAGCATGCTGTATTCTTCAGATGTAATCGATGGCCTGCAGTTATGCTTGAATGTAATTTTGGCCCCGGAATAAAGAAGACTCTTCCTTTTTGGATCATGAATTTTCACATTCTGGTGTATTTAATTTTCCTGCGCATTCTATGGGTAAATGTGTTTTGCAATGTTTAACTAAACCGCAAATCGCATTCGGTCGTCACCCAGATGGATAATGCTTTATTTGAGATTACAAAGTAGGAGTTTCTTGATAAAAACGTTTAAGATGCTCCATTACTCTATGCATGATGTAAATTTTTTTCCCTCCTGCATCTGGGCTCGTAGTTGCCTGGTCTGATATTTCGAGTCACGATGTAGGGAGCCTTCCAGGTTGGGGCCTAGTTTCAGGTGTCTTTGAATTCTTCTTTGTGGGAGCTTCTTTAAGACTAGATCACCCGGCATGTAGCTCCTGGGTTTGACTTTTTGGTTGTAGTACCTCGCCGTCTTCCTCTGGTAATCCTCCGTGTGCCTTAGAACCTGCTCACGTTTTTCATCTAGGAGGTCCAAATTCAAACGGAGAGCCTCGTCATTGTGTTCATTTGTCGGTAACTCGATCCTTGGGATTTTCAACGACCTCGACAGGCTCTTTGCTTGATGCCAAAGGCCAGAGGCGAATGGGGTTTCCACACGGTTCTTGACCTCTGTGTAGTCACCGTAGGCTCGCAGCACCTCGGGAGTATTCCTACTCATTTGCCTTTAAGATCTTCCAATTTGGTCTTCAGTGTGACCTTAAGAGTCCTAATGGTAACTTCGGCCTGACCATTAGACTGCGGATGTGTTGGGGACGAGTAATAATTCTTAATTCCGAGCTCGACACAAAAATCCCTGAACTTGGCGTTGTCAAATTGCTTTCCATTGTATACGATGCAGGAACGGGATGCGAACGCACGCATATGATGGCTCACCACACAAAATTACGTCTTACGTTGCATGGTGGCCAAAGGTTCGACCTCGGCCCACTTGGTGAAGTAATCTACATGACGATGATAATTTACATTGGCCCCTTCCCTAGGGCAAAAGGTCCCGATATATCAAACCCCTTTGTTGGAAAGGCCAGGGGCTTGTAATTGATGTCAAGGGCTCTGATGGGAGGCGTGAGATCTTGGCATGCTCTTGGCGAGATCTTCTATTTCTGACCCGGTCGGTTGCGATCTTTGGTATTGTGGGCGGTAGTATCCTGTCTTAAGACCTTTCACATGTCTGACTCGGAAATATGATTTTCGCATATACCTTCGTGTACTTCCTTAGCACATATTAGGTGTCTTTTCCCGCGATGCATTTAAGGATGGGTGTGAAGAAACCTCGCTTGTACAAGCTTCCCTTATGATTGGTGAACCTGGCTGACCTCATCCTGATTTTGGTTGCTTCTTTCGGGTCGTCGGGTAGACGTCCGTCTGTTATGTAATCCCAGATGGGCTCCATCCAACTCGGCTAGGACCCAATTTGGGCAACTTCCACGTCACAGAGATCTATAGAAGGCTCTGAGGTATTCGGCGGGTGTTGGCGGTGAGGAGTCTTCTGTGAGGCTGTCGCTAGTTTTGCCAAGGCATCGGCTCGGTAATTCTCTACTCTAGGAATATGTTTGACCTGGACCATTGCGAACTTCTTCAATAAGTCCCGTACCTTTTTGAGGTATAGGATCGTTTCTTCAGCACAGCCTCGTAGGTGTCTTCTATTTGTCTTACTACCAGCTGGGAGTCGCTGCAGACCTCTAGCTGGTCAACTTCCAGTGAATGGGCGAGGTGGAGGCCTGCTATGACGGCCTCATACTCGGCCATGTTGTTGGAGGCTTGGAATCCGAATCTGAGTGCGTATTCAATGTCTATTCCTTCTGGGGAGGTCGAGTTAGACACATTAAAACTTCCTTATGCGTTTGAGGCTCATGCGAGTTTCTAGATGGGGAGGTCAGTCATTGTTTGAGTGTTCTCATGAGCCTTCTTGAGGGTGAATTCCATGACAAAATGCATAGGACCTTTGCCTTTATTACGAGTTTCGACATATCGATGTCGAACTCGCTTAGCTCATAGCAAGCTTCACAAGCCTTCAGGAGTCTACGGCTTGTGTAGTATATGCTTCATCGGATATTATGTTGGAACTTCAATGGTATGAGCCTGGAAATAAGGGCGGAGCTTCCGAGCTGCGGTTACTAGGGCCAGGATTAATTTCTCCATCCTGGGATACCTCTCCTCCGCTCCTCTCAAGCTAAGTACGCAATAATAGGCCAGGTCTTTGTCACTCGGTTTTGTCCACGATGAGGACAGTATTTGGTTGAGAAGCCTGATACCGCTAAGTATAGAGTGAGGAGCTCCCCTTCAGTGGGACTTACTAGAACTGGGGGTGAGCTCAGGTATCCCATTGAAAGGTCTTCTTTAAAACTTGGAAAAAAGGCTGACATTTATCACTAGCCACGGACCTGAATCGGCAAGCCGACAATCCTTCATCGAGGCGTTGGACTTACTTTATGCTTGATGGCGATGGCATGTCGAGTATTGCCTTTATCTTGTCTGGGTTTGCCTATATTCCTCGGTTGTTGACTATGAAACCTAGGAATTTTCCGGCTGATACTCCGAAGGCACATTTGGCTGGATTCAGTTTCATGTTGTATTTCCTCAGGATCTGGAACGCCTCGGACAGATGAGATATGTGGAGCTCGGCAGTGGTGGATTTTACCAACATGTCATCTATGTACACCTCCATGGTCGTTCCTATCTGCTTCTGGAACATCTTGTTCACCAGCCTCTGGTAGGTAGCTCCTGCGTTCTTGAGTCTGAAGGGCATCACACGGTAACAATAGGTTCACATACAATGACGAATGGTATTTTTCTTGGTCATGCGGGTCCATCTTCGTCCCGATTATGTAGGAGAAGGCGTCCATAAAATTGAGAAGTTCATGGCCGGCTGTGGCATCTACGATTAGGTCGATCCGCGACAAAGGGAAACTGTCTTTTGGGCATGCTCTATTGATGTCGGTGAAGTCGATGCAGAGTCGCCACTTTCCGTTCACTTTTTTAACTAGTACTACATTGGCTAGCCACTTAGGGTACTCTACATCTTTGATTGCTCCTGCCTGGAGGAGTTTTCCGACCTCCTCGTTGATGGCTTTTTGCCTTTCTGGCTCGAAGCTCCTCCTCTTTTGCTTGACTGGCTTAAAGGACGGGCTGACGTTCAGCCTATGTGTAATTACTGTAGGATCAATTCCTCCCATGTCTGCCTGCTTCCATGCGAAGACGTCTTTGTTCTGCCTCAAAAATTGGGTGAGAGGGCCTGAGTTCTTCCATTAGCTGAGAGCCGATGTAGGGGAGGTGTTCGAGTCGTCGTCAATACGGGTTCAGCTCTTAGGGCTCGGTCGGGTGAGTACTTCGTCGTGCATTTCGAGCTTGTCCAGGTATATGTTATCGACCGCCTTTTGCTTCATGGATGCTGAATAGAATTCCCTGGCCACCCATTGGTCTCCTCGAACCATTCCCACTCCGCTTATGGTAGGAAATTTGATCGTCGGTGTTAGCGGAGGGAATGACCTTTATTGCACATTGAGAGAGAGTGCGCCCTACTTGACGCCGTATAGGCGGATGGGCGTCCACAGCAGGAATCTTCGTCGTTGCTTGGCATGGAGGGTCTCCCAGGTGAGCACTAATTGTATCAGGCCACAGTAGCACCTTTTCTCAGGAGAGCACCGAGTGAGTCTTGACGGGTTCGATTTCTCAACCAGATGCCCATCTTATCAAAGTCCGAGGCGAAAATGATATCGGTTGAACTCTAGTTGTCAATTAGGACCCGATGGATTGTTTTGTTAGCCACCACTGCCAGATTGCAAGAGGTCGTCATGGGGGTGCTGGCATCCCTCTAGATCTGAGTTAGAGAATGTAATGGACGTGTCGAGCCGAGGCAGCTTGGACACTGTTTGTATCTCTTCTATCTCTTTGACACGATCTTTCTTGTGAATGGGCCATCTGAAATTTGGTTGGACTCCACAACTCCTCACGTAAATCCTCCTAAGATCACATGGATTTCTCCTAGAGGCTGTTGGTGCTGAGTTGTTGTCTGTCGAGGCGGTGGCGGTGGCTGTTGAGCCTGAGCTTGGTTTTGAGCTTGATTTTGAGTAATTACCCCAGTGCTGCAGGCGTGAGATACCCACTTGGCCGTATTAAGTATTCTATTTCTTTCTTTAAATTGTATGCAATCCTTACGTGGTCTTGTAATCCTTATAAGGACTTCATGATACAGTATTGTCTCTGGTGGCGGGGTCGACTTCATTCGGGTTGCCGCCCCTCGGGGCTTGTTCGTTTCATGCCGCCCACCGGAACTGCGTCTGAGGCGTGGGAGGTGAACGGTAGGGCGAATAATGTCGTCGTCTTTCAAGTTGCAGTGGGCCCAGACGATCTCTGAGGTTCCCACGCCTTTTCGGGGACTGTTCTCCATCCTTCTTTGGAGACCTCTCTCGGTCGCTCTGTCTCTTTGGGCTCCATCCCCATCGCTTGTCAGTCCCGCTTCTTTCTTTAGGGGTTGAGGAACTTTCCTTTTTAGATATGAGGGCTTCTTCGCCATTGATATACTTCTCTGCTTTAGCGAGCACCTCATCCATGCTTGCTTGAGGGTTCTTCGAGATGGAAAACATCAGATCCTTCGACTGTACCCCTAACCCAGCAATGAATGCAATGATCGTGAATTTTTCATCGGGTATGTCTATCTTTAGAGACTCGGCGTTGAACCTGCACCACGTAGGACTTAGGACTCACCTTTAACCTGCTTGGTCGTAGGTGATGCTTCGGCTTTACGGCGTACATGTGCGGCTCGATGAAGTGGGAGACGAACACAATGGATAGTTCTTTGAATGAGGGGATTGAGGAAGGCGGAAGCCTGTTAAACCAAGCCAAGGTTGGGCCTTTTAGTGTGGTAGCAAGAAATACGCATCGCCTGAGTCCCGATACCCATGCGGCTCAATTTTGGTTTTTGTAAGTGAGGTGGTCGACGGGATCTACGACACCATCGAATGCTTCCACAACGATCGAATTTTCTTCGGAAGGGAAGTGGAGCACCTCGGCGTGAAGCAGTGAGCTGGAGTTTGTTTGCACCAGGTGTCCGTAGTGTGGTGCGTCCTCTTACAACTTCCTTCACACGGATGAGCTCTTGCTGGAGGCTCTTGAACCTTTGCTCCCATGATTGCTCTCGGAGTCTCTTCTTCGAGGCGCGTGGTTTCGTTCGGGCCGTACCCGGGTGTTAGCCGTTGCCCTCCCTCCGAGGCTAGATGTGGTCCATGCCTAGGGCTCGGGTGGGTGCGCCTGTTTCGGCTCCTCGAAGTCTTCGGATTGTGTTGTCCTTCATGAGGAGATGTCATGCTTCTTGGTGCAGTCGCGCCTCCGTGGTCGTCACAAATACGGTGAGTTGTTATAACTCTTCTATTAGACGTTGATTAGTGAGGCGAAGTGCCTCCACCTGTCGATGTTAGCTGCATTGTTTCTTAGCGGCGGAGGTGGTTGTTAGTATCGCTGGCGGGTCTGCATCCTCTGATGGATTGGCGTTGCCACTTGCTTGTGTTCAGAGTTGATACCATCGATGGCGGTGATCAGTCTTTATTTGTAAAGGCATTGTTTCTGAGCGGCTGTGATGATGCCTTTTCAACGGGGCTAAATTTGGAGCGTATTGGGGTCATCGGGCGGAGATAGAAATTTATTCTTTGAGGTGATCCGCTTTGCTCTGGATCTTGGCGCTATTGACTTGCGGTCTCTGAATTAGGCCCTCCTCTGGCAAGGCAGAAAAGAGGCTACCGGGGGCTTCGCTGTAGCAGCTTCGTTGCCTAAAGTCGAGTTTCTTTACGAGGAGAAAAGATAGAGGCGCCCAGAGGCGAATGTGTTGTATGTTTGCGTACCTTTCACGATTAGGTAGCCTTGTATTTATAATTATGTTTTCCCGATTGGATGGTGAATAAGTTCTCTCCATTGGATGGGTATTACTTGCCTTTATCGGTATTGGATTCGATAAAGGATATAGAAATAGCAGTTTATTTGGGATAATCTTCCTTCCTTATTGGGGGGATCCAGCGTGATCTGCATGATGATCTGTTATATCATGAATTATCTTTCTTTCTTTGCTGGTGAGATTTAGTTTGATTTTAAGGATAAGACGTTATTGGGGATTATTCTATTTTCCATATTGAAAGGATTCAGTTTGATTTGTGGGCCATGGGCTTTCCCAACTACCCATGTTATCATCATTTGGGATAAGCGGACTGGGCTCTCATTTTGGGTTAGCGCTAAGGACCTGGGTGTTTCGTTGGGCTAGCCTCTTTCTTAGACTTGGCGAGTGGGCCTGTGAGCCTTATTTTTCAAACCCTATCAAAAAAGATCATATAATGAAGATAAGTTTGAAATAGTAAACAGTTTTTTCAAGTTTATATTATCTACATTCTTTTAGAAGTTACAAGATTTATAATTTGTTAAATGCTTTTCATATTTAGACGTTCACGTATGTTTTAATAAATAAATAAAAATTCAACAAATATCTATCCCTTAGAAAGATCGGCTCCACAAATATATTTTAAATTTAATATAAAATGTTATATTATATTATATATTATATTATATTAGAGCTTTAATATTATTATATTAAGAATAATATCTACATTTCGGAGAAGTGTAGACACATTTTTGCTAAGTGGCAATGGTATTTGATAGGGTTTTGAAAATAAGGCTCATGAGCCCAGGCCAAGGGAAGAGCCAGTAAGCCTGAGGCCCTATGATTTGAATCGAGGGAGAGGTTTGCCCAATGAGGCATTCAGGCCTTTTTACGCCAGCATTCCAGCCTTTTAGGGCCAGCCTATGAAGAAGGTTCAATCCGGCAGCCCCAGGCCATATGGAAGTCTCCACCAGTCGGAAAATAGAATAGTCCCTAATATTATATTATTCATGAGTCGGTAAATCTCACCAATAAGGAAAGAAAGGACAATATTAGGTCGACATCAAATCGGATCCCCAATAAGGAAGGAAGATTATCCCAAATAAACTACTCTTTCTATATCACATACCATCCGTCAGATTTATATTAGAGTATCCATCGATGGGAATGAATCTAATTACCATCATTGGGAGAACATCTACTATAACTAAAGTCACCCCATCGGTGAAAGTACGCAAAAACATAAGCGATACTAAGCGGTCTAAGCGGTCTCTCTTTTCACCGAAGAGCGGCTTGGGCATCGGGCGGCCGCGTGGCGAAGCCGTGTAGGCCCCCGCTCATCCTTGTTTTTGCGGAGGCTATGACCGAGTTTGCGGATCAACGGTCGCGGCGATCCTACCTCGATAGACAATCCAAGAGCACATGGCCGCCCGGCAATCGAGTCGGCCCAGCGGCCCCTCACGGCTCGGCGGAGTTAGGTTAACATCATCATCGGTTTCATCTGATAATAGACTGGCCCGGGAAGGCCCCTACATCATATCTCGGTCGTCGGACCGGGCAATTCTGAGCTCCCGAGCAGGAGGAAAATTTTATGGCAATAATGCGGGCGGAACATCTTAGCGTTTTTATCGGTAGACCTTGGTTTGTAATCTTAAATGGAGATTTGCTCGATTTTCAATTAATGATTCAGTTCCTTTGGTCATTTATTAAGACATCGCAAACCTTTCGGACATATAATGTTCAAAAAATTACATACAATAGAATGAAAACTCATAGACATAAAGGAAAAATCTCTTTATTCAGTCGGTCTTATTCGATTTGTCATTTAATTGTCGCCGATTACATCTTGACACTCGATGATTAGTGCCCAAAGAAAGTGCTATTTTGAGCCCTATTCGAATGGGTTTTAGTGGCACTGCGCACTATGTCGTATCAGATAAGCCAATTGAGGTGTTCGAGTCCCTTAGTATCACTTATGCCATTTCGAGGTTATTTTGGTTATTTTGCGAGGTTTTGCATACCTTGGGAGTTCGATATCGAGATATGTGCGGAGCCATGAAGATTAAAAACTATTTTGACCATCACAAGCTGAGATGCAATAAAGAAATAGAGGCAAAATGATGAAAAAGTGATGTAGTAAGTGCAGTAGGCAAGCGTGAAACGAGCAACCGAATTTCGCTATGATTGCGAAAATTTCGCTAGGATTCTCAATTTGCAACCATGAAAATTTACGCAATCCTAGCGAAGGTGGGAAATTTAACAGGCTGAGAACCAGCTACATAGCGAAAATCAGCATTGCCTAGCAGAAATTCTCCATTTCGCTATCTCTCACAAATTTAAGCTGGGCTAAGCGAAATTTTGCTAACAACAAAAATCCTTTGTGCATAGCGAAAATTTGTGATTTCGTATCTGCATTGCAATTTTGCTGAGAGCTAGCGAAATTTCGCTAGGCTAATGAGTTCGCCTGAAATTTCGCTACGAAATTTTCCACGCATAGAAATTCCTTGCCACATTAATTTATTGTAATTAATGCCCAGGCTTGACCTGGATTTTGGTGTATTACCTCCTTGTCCCTTATATTAGCCAATATTTTAGGTTTTCTTGTAGTTTCACACATTGGGTGGCCTATATAAGCCCCCATCATTTTGTAACCCTAAGCAATCTTTTGGCAACTTTTCATTTTATGTAAATATCTCCCGGCTTTAGGTTTAGGGTTTGCTTTTCTCTCTTCTCTCCTCTTTCTTTCATTTTCTAGGGTGCAAACACTCCCCGCCAGGGATGACAACTCAAGGGATGCTTAGCTAAGCCTGTATGAAGAGGAAGGTAGCTAGCTTGGTTTTAGGCGGTTGCAGGTTGTCCTCATGTTTAAATGCTCTGCAGATGCTGTATTTATGGCTCCTGACTTTTCAAATTAGGGTTGAATATCAATTTAATGTCATTACTTTGTAAATACTTACCATGCTTTAGGAGTGCGGTGCATACTTATTGTTAGATGCCTTTGACATTCTTTAGATGACCTTCTGAGCCACTTTGAAATGAGGTTGGGTGTTAGGGTTTCCAAGCGAAAGAAATTTGTGAGTGCATATTACCTGTGTTGACTCAAATAGGAGTGATTCTAGGGTTAGGTTTTCTAGTTAAACAAAGATACGGTTATGGCTTTGACTATATGTTATTTGCCATAATGCGAGGATATGACCCGAGGACACTTGTTGGCCCCATGTTATCAAGTTAGTGACCTAAACCTTGAGGTTACCATTTCACAATTAACTAGCTTTGCGGAGTTAATTAGGTAACTATCTGATCTCCTTTGTTTTGAAACAAAAGTCGAAATCCAAACTAAAGCCTCACCATTTCAACAGTCTGGCGAGTCATTCATAGGATGAAAACCCATCCCGTGTTCGACCCTAGACCGCTATGCTGGTAGCTTGACTACGGAGTAGAAGGAGCTATAGGAAACAAATTTTGTTGATTAGCTCACCCCCTACCGTAACACGAATCACTCAGTACAAGCGGATTCCCTCAAAAAAAAAGAACTTGGGGGAAGAAAGAGAAAAAGAAAGCGGATGGAAATAAAAGGCGAGAAGGTGGAAAAGAGGAGAAGAAAGAAGGGATGGAAAGAGTTTGTGCGAAAGAGGAGAAACTTGGATGTGGAAGAAGAGGAGAAGAAGCAAAAAGGGATGGAAAGGAGTTTATGAAGAAATGCCAAAAAGGGAGAATGAGATGTGGAAGAAAAGATGAAAAAGAAGGGGAGAAGGAGAAAGGGGAGAAAGGAAGAAAGAAGAGCAGAGAAAATGGAGAAAGGCGGCCTTGAGAAGGCACATACCACGGGCTCATTCTAGCACGGAGCTAGGGAATAACATAACTCCCATAAAGGGAGACTAGGGAAAAACACAACTCCACGAGCAGAAGTCAGCGAGGCTGAACCCGAATCTTGGGAGGATCCCAGCCAAAGCGACCGGACTTGGCCTTCATCTGCTTTCAGTTTCGATTCACGCGCAGGAAAAGCGGAATCTTCAAAGTATAAACTCCACGTGATGAAGGTCTGGCGAGGAGTCAAAAGGAAATCGTCACGAGCGTTCAAACTCTCCATAATCCAGTATTAAAAACGCTCGCACTTTTCCAAAATGTCGAAGTCGAGCGGCCTGGCGCACAGAGCGGCGGCTCACTGGCGAGTTCATCTACTTTGGACAGGTCACGTAACCTGAGGAGTCAGATTAGCTCAGGCTACATACGCCCGCCGGCCCCACGGCTCCGGGCCCGGCAGCTCACTTTGGCGATTCGACTACTCTAAGCGGTCCGCACACAAGGGAGTGGATCGGCTCGGGCTACGTCGCCACTTTCGGCCTCGGTATTTCCGGGCCAACCCGGCTCACTTTGGCGAGTTCGTCTACTCTGGGCGGGTCGATCTACGAGAGTCAGATCGGCTCGGGCTACATCTCCACTTTCGGCCTCCGAGTTCCGGCCAATGGCTCACTTTGGCGAGTTCGTCGACTGCGGGCCCAGTCACGCTACACGAGGTCGGATTAGCTCAGGCCCACGCCGCCACTCGGCCTCAGGCGCCGGGCCCGACAGCACACTTTGAGTTAAATCTACTGCAGACCAGTCACGCTACGAGAAGTCGGTCATTTCGAGGCTACATATGCACCTCGGCCTCGGCGCGCGAGCCTAGCAACTCACTTTGAGTTCGTGCACTGCGGGCGGAGTCATGCTACGAGTCGGATCGGCTCGAGTTCATCATCACTTCCGGCCCTGGCGCGGGCGGCGGCTCGCCTTGGCGAGTTCGTCACCACTTGCACGAGTCACGCTACGGTCGAACCCATTTCGGGCTATCGCTACTTTCAGCCCACGGCGCTCGTGGCCTCGCGATTCACTGGCCGAGGTTGATCTACTGCGGGCGAGTCACGCTACGAGGAGTCAGATCATTTCATTTACATCGCCCGGCTCCGACCTGGTGCGAGGCCAGCGGCTCACTTTAGCCCCGAGTTGATCTACTGCAGGCCCAGTCACGCTACGAGGAGTCGGTCGGCTCGAAGCTACATCGCCACTCGGCCTCTCAGCGCCCGAGGCGCGGCTCACTTTGGCGAGTTACGTCTACTGCGGGCGAGTCCGCGCTACGAGGAGTCGGTCAGCTCGGGCTGTCGCCACTCGGCCCGGCGCCGAGCGGCGGCTCACTTTGGCGGTCCGTCTACTCTCGGCGAGTCACGCTACGAGGGCGGATGCTTCCGAACACGCCGCCACTGAACCCTGGCGGGCGGCTCACTTTGACGGGTTCGTTTACTGCGCCGCAGGTGCACTGCGAGGAGTCGAGACCGGCTCGGGCCTACATCGCCGCTCGGCCCGCGGCGCCGGAGCCTAGCGGCTCACTTTGTGAGTTCGTACACTTTGGACGAATCCTTCCGCCGAAGTCGGTCATTTCGGGCTACATCGCCACCCGACCCTGACGCCCGAGGCCCGGCGGCTCACTTTGCGGGTTCGTCTACTCGCATGCAGTCCGCATTGCCCGAGAGTCGAGATCAGCTCGAGCCACATCGCCCTCGGCCTCGGTGCCGAACCCGGCGGTTCACATAGACAAGCTCTTGACAAGCCCCGCCAGCTCATAGACGAGCCTCACCCCAAAGATCTATAGCGACGAAAGCTCGCTACAGCTCACGCTGACGAGTTCACATAGACGAGCTCTTCCTAGCAATTCAGACAACGACGAAGCTCTTCCCAAACAATTACTGCAGACGGAAGCTCGCTGCCGCTCACGTTGACGAGTTCACATAGACGAGCTCTTCCCAGCAATTCACATAGACGAGCTCTTCCCAGCAATTCACAGAGACGAGCTCTGCCAAGCAGTTCACGCTGACGAGTTCACATAGACGAGCTCTTCCCAGCAATTCACATAGACGAGCGCCCCCGCCCCAGCCAGCTTCACGCTGACGAGTTCATAGACGCAGCCTCCCAAAGAATTCACATAGACGAGCTCCTCCCAGCAGTTCACATGGACGAGCTCTGCCCAACTATTCGCATAGACGAGCCCCTCCCAGCAGTTCAACTCAAGCAAGTCATCTGACGGAGCCCAGTAGCCCACTTTGACGAGTTCATCCACTCAGCACAGGCCACGCAGCCTAAGGAGTCAGTTCGACTCAAGCAAGTCATCTGACAGAGCCCAATAGCTCACGTTGACGAGCTCAACCATTCTGCATAGGCCAGGCAGCCTAAGGAGCCAGTTCAGCTCAGACAACTCAGCCGACGGAGCCTAATAGCTCACTTGACGAGTTCGCCCACTTTCGCTGACAAAGCCAGTAGCTCCTGCATGGAGCCGCTCACTGCATACAATCCTCAAATTGACGGAGTCTAAGAGCTCACTGACGAGTTCATCCACACAAAGACGTGCCATGCAGCCCAAGGAGTCGACCGCCTCAGTAACTCAAATTACCTGAGCTCAAAGAAATTTCACTTCGACGAGCTCATCCACTCAAAGACAGCCATGCAAATTTATGATTCGCCAGCCTCAGTTATTCAACCCATAAGGTCAGCTTCCAAGAGCCTCAAATGACCAATTTAAGGAGCTCAACATCACAACTCAGGCGCTTAATCCAGACCATGCAGACAAGAAGTAAAGTCAACCGCGCACAATACAAGAGCACAAACAAAGGCTTAAAGAAGTAAGATGAAATAATGAATGTTCATCAAGAAAAGGTTACATATGTCTGTCCCAAGCCCAACAAAAAAAAAAAGAGAAAAGTGTAAAGCTCCATTTCAGCAAAGACTAGCACAGAGATCAGGAAAAAAAGAGTATAGACGTAGAAGAGGAGCCGGACCTCGCCGGAGTGCCAGTTCTCCAAGATAATCGCAGAAGGACCCTTCCTCCTCCCTCGCCGGGAAGGTCGATGTTGAAACTCCGCAGATAGGCATCGACGCCCTCTCTTCCGAAAGGCAGCATGTCACGCCCTGCTTTCCTGGCCCGACCGACATGGATCCGAACCGGCTTCCGGGATTCGAGACTCAAAGGACCTGGACTTTACTCCGATTTTTTTTTTAAGTTTAACTAGTACCCGTGGGTATGGCCCACATCTTAACATAATCAAAATATCATATACATTTTCCGAGTCCCATTTACAATTACAAAACTGTACCTTTTTAATTACAAATCGAGCACGGACCTACATGTAATGAACCCTTACAAGTGTGTCGCCCAACAGATGCTGATGCTCACGATGTCTTCTCTCGTACCTACACTGATTAAACCCGTGCTGTTTCTTACGCTTTAGCGGGAAACATTTCTTATAACTTATACGTATGCACATGCATTTAAACTCAATCATGATAACATATAACAATCTTATACCTACTCAGAATTACACTTATGGCGTAATTTATTCTTATCCGGGTCTTATACTTATAGCAGTTAGATCTTATTCTTATTCGGATTTCTCGTATCCTGTACTGAGCTTATACATGTATGTATACTTATCTCAAGCTTATACTTATTTCGATCTCCCGTAGGAGTTACAGAACCTATGTTTATACAGAGGTACATAAATACGTATTGGTATTTATATCTATCTCAGATCTCCGTAGGAGCTTACGTAACTTATACTTATCCTACTTAAGTTTTCATACTGTTCTGGAGTGGTACCCGTAGGTATCACGTAAATTACTTTAACGTATAATCGGATCGGGCATAACTTAATCTCATACGGAGTATCCGGTGAAGTACTACTCGATCAACAACCGCTTCCGAGACAACTTTTGTGTTGGTATCATATCCCAACAAGTCCTAGGTTAACGATACCTATACTCATATTTCCGAGTACCCGTAGGGTACTACGAAGTTTATCCTTATCCTGCTCTATACGGGAGATGTTCGTAGGTACTGGCGCAAATTGGATCGACATGTGAGTACCCGCAGAGCATTTACATAATCTATCCTGGGATACGAGGTACCGTAGGGTACTACGTAATCCTATATTAGTACTCAGATATTATACTCTGTACTACGAAGCATATCCCGTCTTAAGGTAATCATAATTTGTGTTACGGAGCTTATTCCTTGTCTTCGATACGTATACCCGTAGTACTACGTAATCATTTTGTCAGGTACAAAGTACCCGTAGTATTACGTAATGCATTCATAATACGTAGAGGTACCCGTAGGTACTACAGGACTTATACTTATTCTTGTGGTATCGACCTTATTCTCAGACTTCAATCTTGTACTCAGATCTTATAATGCGGTATTATGGAACTTATATCGGTATCTCAAACACATACTGTATTTCCTCGATCTTATACATGTATTACGTAACTTATATGGTCACGTAACTTATACAATTACTTACTAACTTATACCGATTCACGGAACTTATATCGTATGTCTTAACTTGGACATGTATTTTAGATCTTATACATGTCTTACGTAGCGTTATGCTATCTTACGTATCTTACATCGGGCATTACGTAACCCGACATGTATTTCAATCTTACATGTCTTGGCGCAGCGTATGCTTATCTACGTATCTTATACCGCATTACAGTAACTCGACATGTATTTCAATCTTATACATGTCTTACGTAGCGCATGCTTATCTTACGCATCTGCATCGGGCATTACGTAACTCGACATGTATTTCACCTTATACATGTCTTACGTAGAGCATACTTATCTTATGTGTCTTATACCGACATTACGTAATCTGTTATCATTTCACGTGATCTTATTCTTGTATGAAGGTGACCAGAGTACGATAAGTCGGAACTAATCATAATCGTGACGCATATAGGGTCGAGACGACGATACAAGATACATATCAGTATGGACAAATTCACAGTGTGCGCATCATAACGGATACATATACTTATTTTTACCGATACTGGAGTACCCGTAGGTACTACTGGAATTATACTTATTCAGACCTCCCGTAGGAGTTACAGAGTTTTCTTATGCAGAACTTATACTTATAATGACGTATAAATTATTCAGACTCCCGTAGAGTTACAGAGCTTATTCTTATATAAAAGTGTCTAAGAGGCACTACATACAAACATTATACTAAGTAAATTCGTGAGGGTACTACTCGGACTTATGGCTATATTACAGATTCTATATGTTTATCCGTGTCTCCCCGTAGGAGTTACAGAGCTTACTATTATTCAGAAATACCCGTAAGTATTACAGACGTAACAATACACCATAATTTCCTCTTTATTTATTCTTCGGGGATTATTATCATATAATTACTTCTGAATGTCTGCATCAAGATTTAATAAAAGTAAGATTACTATCATAATAATATCCAAAGATATTATACAAGATTTAAAAAACAGGATTTCCTGCACATGTAACCTAGAGTGCCATAGCACTAATCAGATGTGATAGCACTTAACAGACAGAGTACCAAGTACTAATCAGAGTGCCTGAGCACTAACAGAGTACCTAAGTATTTTAACTGGGGAGGTCTTGAAAGACTAACAGGAGTACCGGGCATTAATCAGGAGTGCTGAGCACTAACAGAGTACCGAAGTACTAATCATGCAAGAAAAAAAAAAAAAAATAATTAATAACCGGTCCCAAGTATTTTTATAATTATATATTCAGAATTTACCGTTTAGAATATGCATTCTAGCCACATTACGTGTTCATAATAGATCGTATTTATGGTACGGAGGTATGATGTGATATAATCAACAATTCCTTAATCATGTATTCTTATTCTTCTGAATCTATTTACTCCAGGAATTGAATCAATCCAATTGGATCATCCAAACTAAAGTTATGGCATTTTCATGCCAACTAGTCTGTTTACCGACTTTACCGAGGTACAGATTGCAATATTTATTTTCCAGTGCCTTGTTTCGATATTTGGCACTGGATCTTTGTATGATTTTAAAGTTAAGGTGCTAAGGGTTCTATTCAACTGAATCAATTTACTGGGGCAATCGAACTGCCATTCAAACAACTCTAATACTCTAGGATTAACGGATGCAGGAAATGGCTTGCACATAGCACTTCACTTGGGGTGAAATTTGGGCTATCTGGAGTCAGAATTTGGAGATACCTATAAAATAGGTTTGGTTCTCCTGAAGTCTATTTTTATTTGGCCACTTGAATCACTCAAATCGGGTAAGAAATGAGCAAGTTATGACCAAAATACGAAACCGGTCAAAACCGGGAACATAGTGAGTAGTCCTACCGGTAGGACTCAGTCCCACCTAGGACTTGGCCAAAAATGACCAAGAACGATATTCCCATGTAGGACTTTAAGTCCTAATTAGGACTTCTCTCCGAAAGCGCCCGTGAATGGGCATTTTCACCATTTTTCATGCCTCATCCTCCTCCTGCACTCAAAACCATCATAAATACTCTCCCAAACAACTATATTATGGGTTATAAACCCAAAACCACAATTGATAAAGGTTAGCCTGGTTAAACCCTAACACAATTTCCATGGATCCTCTCCCTCAAAATGAGGGTTTCATAATCGATCTCAGGCTATTTAGAATTTTAAGACTCCTACTTTCACTGAAAATTTCGTTAGGATGTAATCCTAACAACCCTAGGTTTGAGCAATCTCTAACTACACACTAGACAACAAGAATTCCATACCAACCATATAGCTCCATATGAAAATCACAAGCTCCATACCAAAGGCAAGCATCCATACCTTAGCTTGCTTGATCACCTCTCCTCCTCTCTTCTCTTTCTTCTTCTCTTCTTCTTTCTTTCTTCTCCTTTACTGTTCCCCAATTTGAGACCAAATTTGGTCTTTAAAATCCCCATCTTTTCTAAGGCCATGTTCGTCATCAAAAACCCATTTTCAAGGTTAAGTTCCTTTTATTGCCTTTTTTTTGTCCTCCAACTTCTTATTTCATCGCGGGCCTCAATTTTGCTATTTCTACTTTGGCCTATAACCTATCAACTTATGACTTTTATGCCCCCATTTTGGCAAATTACAATTTTGTCCTTAATTCTCGAAATTTCCGGGTCTCTCATTTCTATGTTTCGCATTTCAATTATGAAACATTTAAATTAGGCTTACAAAATACCCTAAACATGTCGAAACGACTAGGTATATTTCTCAAAGTTACAATTTCCTTAAAAAGAATTTCCTCGTTCTCGAATTCATACTCTAGCATGTGCAGGCTCTATATCAGATCATTTCTTTTCCCGTTTTTGCTAGCAGGTCGAGCGTGACTCACTTGAGCCATCAAAGCTCCATCGTAACTAAATCTCTTGTCTTAATTCCTTCTTCGTAGCCGGATTGAAACTTATTCATTCTAGTGGATGTAAGGTGACAGATATCCACATTAAAGCCAACACATTTCTATGTAGGTACATCCTTAATCCGAGACTTATCCGTAAACGCCTAAACCGGGCTCGATAATTAACTTATCACGCTCGCTTCCTTGGCCCGACCGGGACATGGATCCGAACCTGCTTTCCGTGGACGCGGATCAGACCTGGACTCTTTACCGATTTTTTTTTTTAAAAGCCAACTAGTACTGTGGGTATACCATCTTAACATAATCAAAATATCATATACATTTTCCGAGTCCCATTTACATATACAAAACTGTACCTTTTAATTACAAACTGTTGACGACTCACATGTAATTGAACCCTTACAAGTGTGTCGCCCAAACCTGTATGCGATGTTACCATGTCTTTCCTCGTACCTACACGGATTAAAACCCGTGCTAAGCTTTACGCTTAGTGGGAAACATTTCTTATAACTTATACAGATGCACATGCATTTAAACTGAATCATGATAAACATATAACAATCTTATACCTACTCAGGAATTACACTTATGGCAGACTTATTCTTATCCGGGTCTTATACTTATAGCGCTTAGATCTTATTCTTATTCTGGATTTCGTATCCCGTATCGAGCTTTATACATGTATGTATACTATCTCAAGCTTATACTTATTTCGATCTCCCCGTAGGAGCTACGTAACCTATGTTTATACGCAGGTACTCCTTAAACACGTATTGGTATTTAGATCTATCTCATACTTCCGTAGGAGCTTACGTAACTTATACCTATCCTACGGTTTACACTTGTTCTGAGGGAAAATCTGTAGGTATCACAGAATTACTGAACGATACCGATTGGCATAACTTAATCTTATACGCGGAGTATCCGTGAAGTACTACTTGATCAAATGTCTCGCTTCCGGGATATTCAACTTAGGCTCGTACTATCCCAACAAGTCCATAGGTTAACGTGATACCTATACTCATACTGAGCACCCGTAGGTACTACGAAGTTTATCCTTATCCAAGCCATACTAGATACCCGTAGGTACTACGTAAATTGATCATATAGGAGTACCGTAGGTACTACATAATCTAATCATATATATAATTCGTAGGTACTATTGTGTAACTTTATATTAGTACTCACATATTATACTTGTACTAATGAAGTATATCCTCGGTCTTACGTAACTTATACTGTGTTACTAGCTGTTATTCTGTCTTTTCGGATACGTATATCTCGTAGGTACTGGCGCTGCATTTGTTGGTACAAAAGTACCCGTAGGTATTACAGAACAGATTCATAATACAGAGGTACCCGTAGGTACTACAGGACTTATACTTATTCTTGTATATCAGATCTTATTCTTGTATCTCGAATCTTGTACTCAGATCTTATACGTGTATTATGGAACTTATACGGGTATCTCGAAACACATACTGTATTTCGATCTTATACATGTATTACGTAACTTATACATGTAATACGTAACTTATACAATTACTTACTTGAATTTATACTTTTATCTTACGAACTTTATAATCGTATGTTTAACTGACATGTATTTTAGATCTTATACATGTCTTACGTAGCGTATGCTTATCTTTTACAGATCTTATATCGTACATGTAACTTGGACATGTATTTCAATCTTATACATGTCTTAAGGTGAGCTGATATGCTTATCTTACGATCTTATACTCGCACATGTAATCCTCGACATGTATTTCAATCTATACATGTCTTACAGAGCGTGATGCTTATCTTGATGATCTTAGACGCATAATCCGGACATGTATTTCAATCTTATACACGCTCTTACGTAGCATATACTTATCTTACAGTCTTATAATCGATTATCACAGAACTCGTTATCACCTTACGTGACCCACATTCTTGTATGAAGGTATCTGTAGGGTACGATAAGCCTGAATCAATCATAATCGTATCGCATATAGGGCCGATCACGTATGATACATCGTGCATGACATTAGTCCATAGTGCATGACTATAACGGATATACTTATTTTTACCGATACTGGAGTACCCGTAGGTACTACTGGAATTATACTTATTCAGACCTCCCGTAGGAGTTACAGAGTTTCTTCTTATGCAGAACTTATACTTATAACAGACGTATGTTCATTCAAAGATTCCTAGAGTTACGTGAGCTTATTCTCTTATATAAAAGTACCCAGAGGTACTACACAAACCATTATACTAAGTACCCGTAGGTACTAATGACTTATATTATATTACAGACTTATATGTTTATTCAAAATCTCCCAGAGTTACGTAGCTTACTCTTATTCAGAAATACCCGTAAGTATTACAGACGTAACAATACACCATAATTTCCTCTTATTTATTCTTCGTATTATTATCATATAATTACGGAATACCTGCATCAAGACTAATAAAAGTGTAAGACACATCATAATAATATCCAAAGATATTATACAAGACGAAAAAAACAGGATTTTAATATAACTGAGCTATAGCACTTAATCGGGACAGGAGCGCCGTAGCACTTAACAGACAGAGTACCGGGCATTAATCGGGAGGCCGAGCACTAATGAGTACCGGGCATTAATCTCAGAGGCTTAGCACTAATGTGAGGCAATCGGCACTAATCGAGGCTGAGCACCAACAGTGAGTACCAAGTACTAATCGCAAGCAGGAGTGCTATGTCAATTAATAACTGGTCTCAAGTATTTTTATAATTATATGAGTTCAGTAACTTACTGTTTTAGAATATGGCATTCTTAGCCACATTATGTGTTCATGACAGATCAGATTCATATATACGTGGTAAGGTATGATGCGTATATAATCACACCTTAATCATGTATTCTAATTTTTCTGAATCTACTTTACTCAGGAATTGGAATCAATCCAATTGATCAATCAAATGAAAAGTTATGGTATTTTCATGCCAACTAGCTCACAGTTTTACCATCACCGAGTACAGATTGCAATATTTATTTTCCAGTGCCTGTTTCGATATTTGGCACTGGATCTTTGTACGATTTTAAAGTTAAGGTGCTATGGTTCTATTCCACTGAATCACCCCATTCGCACCGAAACTCGTTGTCTCAAACAACTCCTAATACTCTAGGATTAACTGACGCAGGAAATGGGCTTCTACATACTTTTACTTAGTGAAATTTTGGGCTATCTGAGTCAGAATTTGGAGATAATTTATAAAATAGTTTGGTTCTCCTTGAAGTCTATTTTATTTGGCCACTTGAATCACTCAAATCGGGTAAGAAATGAGCAAGTTATGACCAAAATACGAAAACTGGTCAAAACTGGGAACATAGTAGTAGTCCTACCGGTAGGACTTTAAGTCCTACCGGTAGGACTTGGCCAAAAATGACCAGTAACGATATTCTACCGGTAGGACTTTAAGTCCTACCGGTAGGACTTTCCGAAAAGCGCCCAGAATGGGTATTTTCACCCATTTTTCATGCCTTATCCTCCTTAGACCAAAACCTATCATAAATACTTCCCAAACAACTATATTACGGGTTATGTCCATATATAAACCAATTATAAAGGTGTGTAGGGTTTGTTGTAAACCTAACAATAATTTCCATGGATCCCTCCTCAAAATGAGGGTTTCATACCGATCTCAGGCTATTTAGAATTTTAGCACTTACTTCACGAAAATTTTGGTTAGGATGTAATCCTAACAACCCTAGGTTTGGAGCAATCTCCTAACCATACAATTAGACAAGAATTCCATACCAACCATATAGTTCCATATGAAAATCACAAGCTCCATACCAAAGGCAAGCATCCATACCTTAGCTTGCTTGATCACCTTCCTCCTCTTCTTCTCTTCTTCTTCTTCTTTCTTCTCCTTTACGGGTTCCCCCAATTTGAGACCAAATTTGGTCTTTAAAATCCCCATCTTTTCTAAGGCCATGTTCGCCATCAAAACCCATTTTCGGGGTTAAGTTCCCTTTATTGCCTTTTGTCTCCAACTTCCCTTATTTCATCAAGGCCTCAATTCTTGTTATTCTACTGCCTATAACCTATCAACTTATGACTTTATTTCATTTTGGCAAATTACAATTTTGTCCTAATTTCGAAATTTCCTGTCTCTCATTTCTATGTTTCGCATCTATGAAACATTTAAATTATGCTTACAAAATACCCTAAACATGTCGAAAACGACTAGGGTATATTTCGGGGTGTTACAAGCCACCTAGAGATCCATTGATTAGACGCATCGACCCTCAGTCTTCCAATATCTTTGTCCCGCTGAGCCACCAAAGTAATTTGCTGATGAAGATCCCCACGCAGCCTCAAGACTCACAAAGGCCCCACGAAATGACCGCTTCGTTAGCCTTGCGAACAGCCTCTTCCAATGGGCCGCCTTATCACGCCAGACGTTTTGACCGAAGGCATTTTCCCGAGACTCACGAAGCTCGCCGGATGTTAGGAAGCTCATCCCTAACCACCGGGTTCATACTGGCGATCGCAAATCGCCTCGCTCCGTCAAGTCGCTTTGCACAACCTCAAGTCATCCCAGCCTCCCGGCTCGCTTCAACCGCCTTGCCGCTCCGGCCTCGCCTTCCTACCCCCGAGCACCGGCCGACGCGGGTATGTTTCAAATCGATTCAGCTTCACTCGCTTCCCACATATCACAGACTGACCGCAGCCGCCTCGCCGGACAGAGAGGGAAGCCACCGCCTTTTATATGCTCGCCGCTTTGACATGGCTTCCACTGCTTAGTTTGACCTTCCCGGCCAAACCCTTCGATGAGTAGCCACTCCCGCACCCAAAGATAGAATCAACATCCGACGCAGATCAAACCCAACTAAATGGAATCAAATATGACAAGGTATGAAACTACTGGGAGGCGACCCCTGAAGAGATAGTACGCAGCCTCATCAACAACAAGAACCGAATTTCTTAAGGTCGAGTCCTCGAATGGACGAACCGCCTCCCGCCACAAGTTCTACAGACAGAAGTAAAGAGTCCTCGTCACCACCAGTTGTGGATTCCGGCTCTGTTCGCCTCACCTTTTCCACCCTTTGAGAAGGTGATCTAACCTTCTTTGCCGGCGGGTTCCAGACGGTGATGGGCGCGACCATCAATGGTTGCTCAACGGCCCCACTCGAGGGACCTTCCACCCCTACAATAGACCAAGAATGGGACCGCGAACTCAAAACTATAGGAGTCTGAACCAGGCACCGCTCCCGGGAGGAGTACTTAAACACTCCGATTATACTGGGCTACCTTGCATTTTCATGTTGATTCGGGCATTATTTATATATAATTTTAGTGTTAGATTCCTTATTTAGTTTTGTTTCGGGAATACGTGCATGATGAGGCGAAAAGAACAACTGAAGCCATTTTGAGAAATGATGAGAGCATGCAATGAAGTCACCGCCATCGTCAGCGAGCGCTTCCATCGCCGCTGACGCCACCAAGTCACGACGCGGGGGTCAACAAACGCGTAGTCAACTAAGCCACCACGCCGCGATCGCCACCACGCCGCGACGTCACCACGCCGCGACATCATCATCGCTTCGCGACGCCGCCAAAATCGTGATCTCATCATTAAATGCAGGGGGCCTGGATTTCGGGGCATCAAGAACGTGGCGGCCAGAGATACGTAAATCGAGAACTCGCAATACGTACTTCATGATCTCCTCGACTTTGTATCGTTTTCATTATTGTTTTGATTATTTTGGATCACAAGGAGGATGTTCTTCACATTACATATTTTGTTACATCAAACCCCGTCAGCTGCATAATGGATTAGAATTTAACCTTTCATGTTAATCAATCGTTGTTAATTTATCACATCCGCTCTATACTCGCATGTTAATTATATGATAATATCCGCCAATATTAACATACTTACACCGAAGATCCGAGATCTCGAGAGACGCAGGGTATTCAGATCCGGGTAGAGCAAATCTTTTAAACATTCGTGTAATAGAGATATTCCGAACCTCAAGGTGGCTTTGGGTTGAACATTAAGCATTTCGAATACCGAGTCGAGATAGAGATATACCTGATTCTATTCACGAACAAAGAATATACCTCGAGAGAGGATATCTCGTAGGCAAGATCACCTCGCCATTGATATGTTATAAACAATCGGAATAACAACATTTTTAGGAGAATAATCCATCGAATGTGACAGGGGGAGATTTAACCCTAGGCTCCCACATTATCAATTCACCAAAACCAATAGCTTAGTTACAATAGTACGTAAATTCTCTCTAGACCATTTATTCAGATATTGTCTGGGGTGCGCACTTCAGAGTCAATTCATCTTTCCCCGTGGATCGATACTGCACACTAGTACATTATACTTCGAGGCGACGCTGCACTTGCGCACATAGGCGTACATTTTTACACACCGCGTTTCTACCGTCAAGTTTTCGGCGCCGTCGTCGGGGAAAGGCTTAATTTGATATAGAGAAGTAAGCATATGATAATATTCCCTCGAATTTTTCTTTATTTTTGTTATTTTTACAAGTACTGCATCGTTTTGTTATTGCAGGCACGTGAAGATGTGTTTTGAATGAGTACATGCGACGTAAAGAAACCGAATTAATCAACACTTCAGGTGATCCTAGAAAGCCGTAAAGACTTCGCATTTATCGCGCGAGAACAGAGAACGTACTGCAGTAGAACTCCAATAGCTACAAAACATCAAGAACAAGATTTTGGCGTGGAACAAATCAACCACAGAGAGTTCGAACTAAATCAAGCGCCAGCCATTCATACAAATTCTGATCGATCCGTACATGCTATTGCATGAGCTCGTTTCACTCCTCCAACGCTTGTTCAGACAAAGAATCAGACGCCGCCAATTCAAGCAAACAATTTTGAATTGAAGTCACCACAAGACAACAAGCTTCAGAACATATTGTTCCATGGATCACCCCATGAGAACCCGAACATGCATTTGAATAATTTCCTCGGTTTGCAATACCATCAAATACAATCCAGGGTCACCGTTCCAAGATCGCTGCTATTCCCAATTTCACTGGGATGAGCCAAGCATCGCCAACTAGCCGCCACCGACTCATTACTACATGGAACGAGTTAGTACAAAAGTTTCTCACCAGTTCTTTCCACCTTTCAAGATCGACAACTTGCGGCAAGAGATCAATACGCTCTAATAATTGTATGGAGAACTCCGGCGTAAGGCTAATGACAGTTCCATGAATTATCATGGAGTCCTCACCATCGATCAACCGGGATGGATGCAAGTCCACACCTTTACAATGGTCCGAGAAATACAACCCTAATTACGATAGATGCCTCACCGGAGGATCATTGATGAAGAAAACCACGCACTGCCGCATGAGATATGAAGATCGGAACCAACACCAATCGCCGCCTGTATATATGCCACACCAAGAAACACTCTGCGGTGGCAATGCACAATGAAGTCCTCAACAACCGTAAATCATGTGGCTCACCGACAAACAACCAAATAGGCAAAGCAGGAACAAAGACATGCTATACGTACTCACTCCATGGGAGTTGTGTGAATTTATGACAGAAGACAAGAGTGGAACGTCAGTCAAGGAACCTACAAAGGAGCAAGCTCGCACGTGATCGAGGTTTTAATCGAATCAACACGCCAGCCAGCGACCGTATGGGGTAATAGCTTTAATCGACCGTGACAAGGATGATGTGAATAATCGTAAACCGTAACAATCAAAACAACCAAGGGTACGGATGGAGGAACAATCGTAATCAATACGCACCGAACCGAAGCAATGAACCACCCCGAAGAAGCCGGATTTAGAGCAAGCTCAGCACGTGATGTTAACTTCATTCCGCTGCTTATGAACACTAAGGCGAACATGCAAGCAAAGAAACAACCCAGCAGAATAATCGGCTAAAGACAAATAAGGAGTTTGAAGCAATAAACGCTAAACGTAAGTGTGTTTACTTTACCGGAAGGCAATCGGGTTCTTCGCCGAAAGCAATTCGAGGTAAACCCAAGAAGCAGTATGGAATGAGCATCGCTAAAGCGCCACGCCGAGAAGTGGGAGAGAATTGGAATCACAAGTGCAACCCCACTGCAGAGCAAGAAACCGAGGATGTCACACAAATTAACAAAGATGATGTACTAAAGAACAATCACAGGAGAAATGGGCCACAGAGACCTCTGAGCGAAACAAAGGCCAAAGATACTAGTCCCTTACCCACAACGTCTCAAGAAACATAACCGACAAGCAATTCACGGTCTGCGGATGTTTTCAAAAAGCCGCACATAAACATCCCATTTGCCGATGCCCTGAGAGCAAATGCCCCGCCATAAAAGTTCATGAAAGACATTTTGTCTCGAAGAGAAGATTGAAGAGACTTCGAGATTCAGAACTTGAATCAAGAATGCAAGGCTATCCTTCGTGAGGAAGCTACCGCAAGCTCAAAGACCTGTGCGCCACTATCCCAGGCACAATTGGAAATGCTATTTTTGAGAGAGCGCTATGTGATTTTGGTGCAAAGATTAATCTTGTGATGCCTCTATCCATCTTTAAGCTGCCAGATTAGAGGCTTCTCCGTCTCGACTACAATACTCAAGAACTTGCAAACAGATTCTTGAAGCACCCAGAGGATATTAGAAGATGTCTTAGTAAAGGTCGACAAGTTTATTCTTTCCAGCCAGATTTCATAGTTTTAGACATGGAAGAAGATAAAGAAATACCCGGGACATTCGGGGAAGACCTTTTCTAGCAACCGGGTGGCAATGATTGATGCAGAGGGCGAATCGAAACTAAGAGTACAAGAAGAAGAAGCAACCAATGTATTCTGAGGCAAAGAGACACCCGTGCCAAAGTGATACGTGCTTAATGGTTGATATAAGAGGCTATAGTGTCTAGCCAAAGCGGTCTCACCGACCCTTCGGGAGACTAGCCTGGCAAACGATCTCGTGAACCCGAGCGACGCGGGCGTAAGAATAATGCTAAGTGGATGGATTCTTTCGGGGCACAATAGCTGAGTACTAATCGCAGGCGAAGGCTAAACAAACGGCTTCCATCAATTGAAAGCAACCACCCAAGATGGAACAAAACCTCTACCTAGCCATTTGAAGTATGCATACCTGGGTAGACCTACGCTACTGTAATTATCTCATCATCCCTAACTCCAAACGGGAGGAAGAGGTTATCGAGGGTTCTTCGCGATCACAAACAAGCACTCCTGATGGTTCTAGCCGACCTAAAAGGATCCGCCTATGTGTATGACCAGATTTTATTAGAAGATGGTCACAAGCTCCTCGTGGAAGCTACAGAGGAGGCCGAATCCGACAAACGAAAGAGGTAGTTCTGGAAGAAGTTCTAAAACGGCTGACACTCGTGATTTACCCCCATTTCGCACGCATGGGTAAGCCCCGTTCTAGTACCAAAGAAAGTGATAACTGCTATCAAGACTCCGAAACAATATCTTACCGCCTATCTGCAATAAAGGACTCCGGTGGAGAATTCTCAGATTGACTATAGAAAATCGAACAGCGCCACTCTGAAAAGATCACTTTCCTCCCGCCATTTCTAGATCGATGCTCCGATCGATTAGCCTGCATGAATATTATTGCTTTTGGATGACATTCGGTTACAACCAAATCGCCATAGCGCCCGAAGGACCGTGAGAAGACAACATTCATCATTCCTATGGCATTCGCCCGCCGATGCCCTTTCGACTATGTAATGCTCCTACTTTTCAGAGATGCATGATGGCCATATTCTTCATGGTAGAAAAGACGATTGAGATTTTCATGGACGACAAGAATGAACATTTGACAATTGTCTAGCAAATTTGAGAACTCGTGACTCATAAGATGTGAAGAGACCAATTTAGTACTCAATGGGAGAAGTGCCATTTCATGGTACAAAGAGGGTATCGTTTTGGACACTCCGATCTCTGCAAAGAGGGATAGAGTAGATGTGGCGAAGATCAAGCAATTATAGTTACCTCCACCTTTCTTCGTAAAGGATCCGAATTTTTCTAGGCTATGCTGGATTCTATAAAGTGGCTTATCAAGGATTTCTACAGACAAGTAAACCATTGTCTAATTTCAAGTACCAGGATCCCATTCGACTTAATTCCCAATGCGTACATGCTTTTATCAGACAAAGATAGTTGATCTGGCCCTATTGTTGTAGCGCCATATTGGCCTTTCCATTCGAGCTGATGTGTGATGCAAGCGACTACGCTGACAAGACGCGTAAACGAAAATCTTTTCGTGATTTATTATGCAAGGTGACTTTTGAACGACGCCAACTAATTATGCCACTACCGAGAAAGAACTATCGCCATTGTCTTTGCTTTCGCTAAATTCAGCTATATTTGATTGGCAACAAAGTCGTGGTGCACACTGATCATTCTTCCATTAAGTACTTGATGACCAAGAAAGACTTAAAACCCGCATTGATTTCTGGTCCTTCGTCAGGAGTTCACGAGAAATCAAGACAAGAAGCACCGAAAATTTGCGGCACCTCACCTTTCGCGACTGAAGGGGCCAAAGATGATGTTCTGAATGATGAATTTCCGCACGAGAAACTTTGCTATCGAGACAAGAGGGCGCTCCCCGGTTTGCACTCATGTGAACTATTTGCAGCCAAGGTGATTCCCCCTAATTTAATTATCGAAGAAGGCAGGTTTTTCGTACACCTTAAACACTACTATTGGGAAGAGCCAATTCTCTACAGACACTGTGCTGATCAGGTGATAAGGAGATGTGTGCCCGAAGATGAAATGCATAGTATTCTGAACCATTGCCACACTCTACCGTGTGGTGGACACTTTGTACAGAGAATCAAAGCAGCCAAGGTTCTACAAATGGGTTTTTATCGTCTTCCCTATTTAAAGATGCTCACTCAATCTGCTTCCATCATACAAATGTCAACGAGTGGGGAACATTCTAGAAAGGACTGTCACCCATGCATCCCATCATGGAGGTAAGAGTTGTTTGATTTATTGGGATCGATTTCATGGGACTATTTCGCACTGCACAACAACTTGCGACATTTTGTCATGATTATGTCTCAAAGTCAGGAAGCAATTCCTACACACACCAATGATGCCAAGGTGGTGGCTTCAATTCGCAAGCAAAGAATATATTCGCTGCTTTGGAACTCGAGCTTTAATCACAGATAATGGTACCCATTTCTGCAATAAGGTAATTGATAAGGTGTTGCAAAGTACGGGTACGATCGTACATCTTCGCATATCACCCAATCAAACGATGCTGCAGGTATCCAATCGCTAAATCAAGTACATTCTCGAGAAAACTCACAACAGCCCAGAAAGATCAGTTCCAAAAAGATAGACGAGCGCGCTCTCGGGCATACCGCGACCGCATTTAAAACTCCTTTTGGGCATGTCTCCGCTCGCACCGTGATATGGCAGCTCACATCTTCCGCTGGAATTGGAGCATCGAGCCCATCGATCACCTCGACAACCAAACATGGACAAGACATTACCGGTGAAAACGCCATCTAACCTCGCTGAGCTAGATGAGTTCGTGAACGGCATATGAAAACGCCCAAGATCTATAAGTGAAAAGACTAAAGCTTGGCACGACAAACACATCACTAGAAAGCGAGTTCACGACCGACAACAAGTCCTTTATTCACTCCCGCTAAAGCTTTTTCCCGAAATTAAGTCTCGATGGTCGTAGCCTTTCATGGTAACAAAGGTCTTTTCATATGGTGGAGCGTAAGTTTCACACCTCAAAGGCATACATTCACGCCGCCACACAACGCCAAGCCATACTATGGAGGCTGTTTCGCGGTGACAAGACAATTATCTTTTGACAACCGCAGACGCAGTGATAATCAACGATCGTGATGGCGTCAGGGTTCCCGAACACACGAGATTCAGGTCGCCGAGCTAACGACATTAAACATAGCGCTTCGGGAGGCAACCCAAGTTTTCTAAAACTTTGTTTTTAAGTTTACGCTCTATTGTTGTTTTCGTAAATTTTGAATTTGCAATGCATCCATGATCGTTGTTTCTCGCTTGTCGGGTTTAAATTTCGTGACTCCGAGGTGTAGGTCCGAGGCTCGCAGAGGGTTCAAAGTCCGGGAAGGGAAGTTTACAAGTGGAGAGTTCTCAAAATTGAGGTTTTGCATATAAATTCATCTCGGGAGACCTTCTCGCCACGTCGCGACGTGAGATTTCACGCCGCGACGCCATTTTTGAGTTTCTTCCACACGTCAGCGACGCAGATTCCACGCTGCGACGTAAATTTTACCTTCCGTCACGCCGCGACGTGGATTTTTTCACGCCGCTGACGCCGCCTTAACACTTCACGGGCCGCGACGTCATTAGGTCATTACCTCTGCCACGTCGCGACGTGATCCCGCACGTCGCGACGTCATTTGGTGTTATCCTCTGCCACGTCGCGACGTGGTCCCGCACGTCGCGACGTGAGACTGGTTTTAAACCAAGAATAGCCATTTTCGGGCCTTCACCGCACTCATTCTCCCCGAACCCCATAGCTCTCACGACGGAGCTCACTCGGACCGACAGAGATCTTCTTTGCTCGCCGACCTCAAGTCACCCACATTACGGCTGGGACCATAGTGGCTTCTCCACCACCGTGTGTCCGATTCTGGGTTTTGCATACAAGCAGGTTTCTTTATGTGTTTTTTTGCAGCTTCAGGTCTTTTTAGGGCCATTTCGGGTTAACTATCTGGTTTGTATTTTTAGTCCTTTTAGGTCTTCTGGACAGTCTTTTTAGGGTAGTGTTTAGTTAATTTCTTTGTCGTGCATATTAGGTGTTTGTTATTCTGGGTTTAACTTAGATGTCCGCAACCATGAAAGTCATCGCTGCCGGAGCCTGGCCACGAGGCCCCGACTCCCACATTCGATGCCTCGCTTGTAAACGCCGATGTCACGGACGGCTTAGCATAATTTGCAAAACCGATCCTTCATTAAGGAGAAGGTTTCACCACCCGACGATTTTTTTAGCAAACTGACGAGGCCGGTCAAGGCAGCCAGGCCAACCCCGCCACCGCCATGAGCCGTAGCCTGGGAATTCCACGCCAACCTCGCTCCCACGCCCCTCAAAAGGTCGTGGTGCGAGGTGTATTGGTCGACTTCGGAGTCGATCAATTAGCTATGGCCTCAGCATATCCACGGCCCCTCGATCACTCCGCGAAAGCACCTCGACTACCATGAGGTCATCCAGTGTCACCAAAGGTCGCAGGAGCGGCGATCATCACACACGCAAAGAATCCCCCCAAGGCCAAGCATTTGGCCCACATTCCTAAGGTGTGGCATCACTTTATCACTCGCGCCTTATACCGACGACGAATGTGTGTGAGGCGACCGCCCAAATACTCAATAACTGGCGCTTATCTACAGATATACCATTTGATGTTTGGCAGGTTATCGAGGATGCCATCCTCCATAACCGGATGCGAAATGAACCCGCACCCTTTTCGATATCTTCCGCTTCAGGCAAACAAGCCTGGTGCCCTCGACACCAATGAGGCCTGGCTTCACCCAATTAAGACCATATCGGGCCGGGCCGACACACCTCGGTGGTCCCGCAACCCGAGGTGGGGTTTACGACCGCCATGAGCCCCCGACGAGGACGCAGCTTCCGTGATTATCGACTGCTATGGATTCCTGGTGACACCCAGAGGACATCGCGCCCCGCCTCGACTTCCACCACCTCCACCCCAAGAAATTTCTCAGCGACCATCCCTCCGAGTCCTTCCCCCCGATGACAGGACCCAAGGCCTCACTCACCGAGCGCTTTGACGGATTCGACGAGACCCAGAGCACCGAGTCCTCAAGCATCCAGACACGGAGGCGCTCAAGGTCGACACGCACACGCTTCCGGGCTAATCAGCCATCATTCTACAAAGAAGCAAAGAGTTATGCAGCCTAAATACAGCCCTAGCTTTCCACCAAACACCGCCACCGCCACCGCAGCCGATCGGCCAGGGAGTCCCTTACCCTCTATGTTTTATTTTACCGCTGGGGACACCGATCTTTGTTCGGGGTATTTGTTCTGATACTATGTTTTTGTTTATCACCGCTATTTGCGTTTGTTTTAGTTTTGGGTGAGTTTATGTGCATTTACATTGCTCGTATTGGGTCAGGTTTTGCTTTTTAGTATTGCATGCAACAGAAAGGTAAAGGTTAAGATTTGTTCGGAAAGTTATCAGGCATCGTATATTTCACTATGTTGGTGAGTCGCTTGTTAGTCATTTGTTTGTTTTAGGATATTCATGATACGTAGTAATTGCATTCACAGCTATGTTGAAAATTGAGGATCAGATTTTAGATTGAATTCACTATAGATTTGTTCAGATGCATACATTTGTTTGATGCCCTGTGAATTAGATTGAATAGGTGAAAGGCTGAACCAACTCTGCAGTCAAGAAACTAATTCTCAAAAACTCTATCACACTCACACACTAGTGACGATCAGAGTATGCATAAGTACCGAACCAACTACTAAAGTCGACTAACCTAGGAGATTCAACCATTTGAGCGATGGACACCTAAACAAAAGAGGAGCCAAGCACGAGCCCCAACCAAAAAGAGAAAAATACAAAAACATGAGAAAAAGAGAAAAGAAAAAGAAATAAAATAGGCATATGCATAAGAATAAGCGGATCATCCAATCGGAATCTCGGCATCAGCCCGAGGGGCTTATCAAAGCCTACGTCCCGAGCCAATCGGGTCGGGAGCTCATCGACTTCACCGCCCGTTACATGGGACAAGATGGATCATTCACGCAACCTGTGGCTATCGAAGCCTTGGCTGAGTGTTCTAGGTGGTTTGAAGGAACTTAATGCCCGGTGCCCTTAACCAACTGCTGGTGGGGAGTCGTCAATGGATCCCCGCTACGTAAAACACTTGGCTAAAACTTCGGGCACAGTCTTCTTCTATTTTGTTTTGGTACATAGGAAATTCTAGATATGTGTACATGAATAATCGCGCGTCTTACTCCCTTGCCTAGTCTCGATTCTTCCTAATGTGTGGGTCGAACTTAAGCTCTGGGGGTACTCCGAACTCGTGCATATTCCTGGAGGTCACCTACCATAGGCACACAGGGTTTTGGGAACTACCATTGAACACTATGGGAGCGGATGTGACTAGCCGGGCCACATACCCCAATCGGTCAACAAAGTCGGCATCTGTACGCCTCATCAACATCGAGCAAAATGCAACAGAATCGCCCAAATTGATCCCCTATTTTCAAAGATGGCATTACTGCCTTAGTGTGAGTTGCATAGTGCTCCGTGTGTCCCTGCTTAGCCTGCTCGCCGAGGGCAAGCAAGAAATTAAGCTCAGGTGTGTGATGAGTACTTAAAACACTCGCATTATACTCGCATTTTGCATTTTCATGTTGATTTGCATTATTTATATAATTTTAGTGTTAAGATTCCTATTTAGTTTGCTTTGGAATACAGGCATGATGAGGCGAAAAGAACAACTTCTGGAAGCCATTTTGGAGAAATGAGGAGCATGCAAGGAAGTCACTGCCACGTCGCGACGTCTCCACGTCGCGACGTCACCAAGTCACGACGTGGGGGTCAACAAATGCAGAAGTCAACCGGGGCCACCACGCTATGAGCCACCACGCCGCGACGTCACCACGTCAGCGACGTCACTCAAAATCTGCATCTCATCATTAAATGCGAGGGGCCCGATTGGGCATCAAGAACCCGCGCCGCAGATACTTAATCGAGAACCCGCAAATACGACTTCCAAGGATCTCCTGACTTTGTATTGGTTTTTCATTGTTGATATTTTGATCACATGAGGATGTTCTCTACATTACATATTTTGTTTCTTTCTTCATGATGTTCTAAACTCATTTCTAGGGAGTCATATCAAACCCCTGGCTACGTACAATGGATTAGAATTTAACCTTCATGTTAATCAATCAAGTTAATTATCACATCCGCTCTATACCCGCATGTTAATTATATGATAATATCTCGGCCAATATTAACATACTTGGTTAATCAAGATCCGAGATCTAGAGAGATGAGGGTATTCAGGATCTCGTAGAGAGCCTTTAGCCGATTCCCGTAATAGAGATATTCGAACCCGAAGGTGGTTTTGGGTCAACATTACATTCGACACTTCGAGTCGAGATAGAGATATACTGATTCTATTCACTTAAATAAAGGCATTATACCTCGAGAGAGGATATCTCGTAGGCAAGATCACTCGCCATTGATATGTTATAAAACAATTGGAATAACAACATTTTTAGAGAATAATCCATCGACGTATGTGGGGAGATTTAACTCCTAGGCTCCTCACATTATCAATTCACAAAACCAACAGCTTTAGCTACGCTTAATGCAAATTCCTCTCTTAGAATCATTTATTCAGATATCGCTCTAAAAGGTAATCTTCGTAGTCAATTCATCTTTCCCGTGGATCGATACTGCACACTCAGTACACTATATTATTTCGAGGCGACGCAGGTACTGCACATAGCGTACATTTTACTACACCGTTTCTACTCGTCGCCCCGGGCTCCGGCTTTCGAACACGGTGGATCTGGTAGGATGAAGATGTCCCCCAACTTTGGGACCTTTGACCAAAGCCACCTGGCCTTTTCTCTCAACGTAGTCCGAGATTTTCGCTTCCCGCTCCGGGGCTTCCGAGACACCATCTCCACAATAGCTTCCCTTGAGCGGGTTTAAGAAATAGAGGGCCCAACGGGAGGAACTTTCATGGTAGAATGAGGTGAAGATCTCAGAGCAGCAGAACGAGTGGACCTCGAACTCGAAGGACCGGGAACATCCGACTTGATCAGTTCAGCATAAGGACGAGGAGGACACTCAGCCAACGCCAACGCTTACTTCGCCACGTTTTCAAAGATCGAGATCAGCCGCGCACCTGGAAGCATGTAGACAAAGTGTAGTCGTGAATGCCCAATAAATGCATACAAGTTACACCAAAATGTAATAAACACTCAAGATTCTCTCGGGTGGTCCAAGCCACCGAACACCTGTGGTGTCATCCTCTCGTCGAGAGGGTCATACTCCCGCCACGCCGGCCGATGAAAAATAGCGTCCTTCCATACCGTGGAGCAGGAAGACTCCAGATCACCGTGAGGAGCACCTGAACACTCCGTAGCTCAGAAGAAAGCCCTGATGTCTCCTTCGGCTAAAAAGGTGAATAAGCAGGCTATGTCACACCGAAGTCCGTCCCTAAAGAAAACTAGAAAGGTGCTAACCAAAATACTCCCAACCATCGGGCGCGACTGAGCTGACACACATCAAATGGGGTCGCAAAACCCCTTTTACGGCGCGCAGAGGAAAGCGAAGACCGCATCGGCATTACCAAGAAACACACCATCCTAGGCACAGAGACCACATATAGGGTCAAAACGTCAAGGGACCACACCCAAACGCCGGCCGAGGCTCGATAACGCCCGCAAAGATGGCCCCATACGGGGCGGATCGACCATAGGTCCTACGCTTAAAGCATGCCGAACGGGCAGATCTCGTGATATTCGCACCCCCAGGTATTTAATCAGATTCACTTTCCCCTTGCCCTTGTCCAAGGGAAGATGAGGTACCCTGAGCACTCTCGACCGACCAATCGGGTTTACACCACCAGCTCGGGCTTCAGAACCATCAATAGCCTAAGAATCACCACCGATACGCAGCAGAGAAGAACTTAATCTTGACCATGATGAAATTGATAATGAAAACAAAATTCACCCAACTCCAACAACTCGCCTTATCGCATCGAAAAGAAATCAAAGAACCAAGACGCAGCCTGACCTGTGAAGACAATAGATAAAGACTCTACACAAAAGGCTCGCATGTAAGACTAAGAGAGAAGGAAATCCGAACTGCTAAAGGCAAATAAAAGGTCCTAGAACAATGGCACACAAGACAGAGGATGTCCGCAAAAGAAACAAAAGGAAACTGAAAGGAATGGAAGAAATAAGCGCGAAAACCGAAGAGTCATCATTGGTCACAAGACAACGACGCGTGACCAAGCTCCTAACTAACTAAACACTCGAGCGTACACGTGGAAAATTGCACCCGATGCGAGAACGTTATGTACTTTGCCAACGCATAACTGCATACGCCGCTGGCCGGGGCAACCGATGTGGTTTGAAAATAAGGCTCGCAAGCCCACGCTACGACCTTAAGAAAGAGCCCAAATAAGCACGGCGCCCACTAGTCAATCCCGCGAGTAGGTTCGCTCTAATGATTCGTGCTACTAGCAGGTGAGTTTTAATCAACAAAATTTGTATCCGTATTCCTAACGCCGTAGTCGTTTACCAAAGATAGTGGTATAGGGTCGAATACGTGGATGGGTTTTCAGATAAAGGATTCAGTGAAATCAAACTGTGAATTAAATTTGATTTCGGGTTTGATTAAAAATGTGGAAGTGGTTTGAAAACGAATGACCTGTGAAACTGAAAGTTAAGTGGATGGTTTGCAATCGAAAATAAAATGAAGAAAATAAGAAAAAGAACTCCTCAAGCAAGAGTCACCGAGTTTAAGATCCTAGCTAACCGAGAGGTCCCCTGTTAATTCTCGTTATGACATGTCCATGGCATAACTGATCTATATTTAACTAGAAACTCACCCATGAAATAACCTAATCGAGTCAACATAGATGCGCTTATGGCCCCTTTTTTAGTTTAAAACCCTAACATTCCATTACTGTTTCGAGGCTCGTAAAGACCATCTAAAGAGCCACAAGATCATTACTAAGCACCGGATCCCAAAGTACGGAGAGTATCGCCTAAACAATAAAAGTAAATGTTATTTAACCCTAATTTGGAAGAACCCTAACATGTAAATATTACCTCAGGTTCGTAAACCATCTAAAGAACAATGCCCTAAAGCATGGAGAGACACAACCAATAACATCCCATGTTATGCAACTAAGTTTTGAGAATATAAGGGCCATAAGTACACTACCCGCTGCATGAAAAGCAGGGCAACCACCAGCAACCTAAAGATCTTACCCCCAGCAGCCTTTTACTTCAAGAAGGAAGTGGTTTTAGCCGCTCATCCTCCAAGTTGTCATCCTTGGAGGGTGTTTGGCAACCAAGAAAGGGAGAGAAAGAGGAGAGAGAAGAGAGAGAAGAAAAGCAAAAACTAAAAATAAAAGACTTTATTTACAAAAATAAAAGCTTACAAAATTATTCTCCCAAAGACTGATGCTTGAAAATGTTTTTAGGGTTACAAACAAGCAGGGCTTATATAAATTCTCCTCAAGGTATGAAAAATACCAAAAGCCTAACAACTTCTGGCTAAGTTATAGACAAGAGAGTAATATGCCAAAATTGAAGTCTGGGCCGGGTGATTAATTACACAGCATGACGAGGCATGAAAATTTCGCTAGGCTGCATTTCGCCAAATAGCTAAACAACAGTTTCTCTTCATGGCTACTGCCCATTGGTCGTTTCCTCGCCAAGCCATCCTCGTTTTTCAATCGCATCTCTATATTTTCTTCACTTTGCCTTGGTTTCTTCATTGATTCTCGGGTTGTTCGATGGTCGAGACTTGGAATTCCAACTTCATGATTGATCATTTGTATCGGGATTGAACTCATAAGTACAAAATCCTACAAACAACCAAAAACACCCTCTAAATGGCATGTTACTAAGGTAACTTGCACACTTCAATGGTATAAATGACATGATTAATGCGCAAAGCACTCAAACCTATCTAATATGCGGTTCAAAATTTAATTTTTCGGCACTAATCACACCCCCCAACCGAAACGTTGATACCCCAAGAATGCAAAATAAAAAAATGCATGTGGTGATTTCAAAAGGTTGGGAAAAAGTAATGCCTAACCCTAAGTAAGAATTATCAAGGCCGTGTTCAATAACTATCATGAGAGAATGAATAATTATACAAAAATTGAGTATCAAAAGAGTCTCCCTCTCAATGAATCAACTTAAACTTCCACCAAAATCTATGTTTATTTGATTAGCTCTCAACAATAAATCAAGCAACCGCGCTCTCCCAACCCGGTTACTACCACGACCCAGTTAACGCTAACCAACCTAAATGTATCGTGACCCACCTCTTATTCCACAATTCTCATACGTAGGTGCAATGCTAAAAACTCGACTTCACCAAAGTCCGTGTAACGGGGATTCACCGATGACTCCCAACCAATTAAGGTTTAGGCATCGTCAGTGCTGGATCAATCGACCACAAACTCTACTGTGCTTCACCCCCAAATTTCGAATGACTTCGAGAACTTCAAGCACCTACAACTTGCTAAACTCCACCTATCCAACGATGTAGCGAACACTAAGCCTGACTCCAACCAAAATGGCTCAGTGGCACCGGAGCTAAAGGCTTTCATGTTCTTCTGACCGCGTTTCTGTCAAGGCAAAGCATTGCAATTTTTATTCTTTTCTTTTCTTTTCTTTCTTTCTTTTCTTTTTTTTTTTCTTCTTTTTTTTTCTTTTTCCACATGGGTCCTTAACTTATTAAAGGCTGGCCAAAGAAACTAGGCTATGCAAATTAAAGGAGGTTAAAACAACAAATTTATCATTGAAATCTAATGTGTTTTGTGTGTGGTTAGCTAAAGGTGGAAGAAAAGGTCGAATCAATAAGAATTCAACTTTAATCATTCACTCAACTAATCATGGAATCAATCTAACATCAATAGAATCGACAAAGCTCAATTTTTCTCAAACCATGTTGTGCAAAACCACAAAAAGTCGGTCAGAAAACTGCCCAAATTTGAAAGTAAGTCAGAATGTATAACAGATGATAGAAAGGGGACCCAAGAAGCCACTGAACATCAAATGGGCTGTGCCAAAATACTAACAGCATAACATAGGAACCACTTCCTTTGCTAATCCTCCCCCAACCCAAGTATCTCTGTCCCGAAATGGGGCCCGGAATGAAAATTAGATAAGGAAGTGTTACCTCTATGATAAGATGATCATTTCTGATAGGAGACCTCACAAGATTTTATCGACGCCTTATGCACTGCTCAAGCTCAAATAAACAAATTAGGACAAGAAAAGAGAGGAAAAAGGTGACCAGTTGGACCATTTTTTAAAATTACACTTTCATAATAATCCCCAAAATGTTCTTCTGGACATATTTAGATTCTACACTTTCTTGCTTTCTTCAACGGTACTAAGAACGCCTAAACGGAGTTCGATGTGTGCTATGGGAAAACAAAATTGGAGGTCAAACTGTGGATTGCTAGATCAAGGAAAATTGAAAATTTCGCAAACACTTCACAATCGATTGCAATCTTAGCGAAATTTGCAATTTTCGCTTAAACCAGAATTTTTCGCTAGAATTGTTTAGCGAATTTGGCATTTTTCGCTACCACGCAAATTTTCGCTAGCTTAGCTAATTTCTCGCTAGCTACAAATTTTTGGCCAATTTCGCTATTAGCTTAATTTCTTGATTTCGCTACAATTGCTAAACAATTATGAACATTTGCGAAATTCTCGCTTTGAAAGCCGAAGTTCTTCATTCCGTGTTTCAAAATTTGCATTTTGCTTCAAAATTGGCACACAAACTGCAAAATTTAACACAAGAAAAATTAGAAAAGACCGTTAAAAGAAAATTAATTTACAAACATAAACTAACTAAAAAATAAGATAAAAACAAAACAAGAAAAATTAAACAAAAAAGTTGGGAGGAGCTTTTAGAAATGCCTAGGTCCAGTGTCTAAACCCGAACCTCGCACCCGAACCAACCATCATGCCATGCACGTAGGCATTTGCCATCTTTGATGTAGTGGCAAAGGCATGCCGCATGTAGCTTCACTAGTCTTCTAACGTTTTCGCAACACAAAGAAGCGGACGCGGCCTCGGGCGCGGATGTTTCCGAGGTTTCTGGCCAGGCGTTGCGCATGGGGCAAGAGGAAGACTGAAATGTGAGTGTCACGCAATGGGTCAGACTTAGCTTTGGGAGTCGGTGCTGCTGGTTTTGACTTTGTCATGTGGGTCGTGGGTGCAGCGGAGGTAGAATATATACTTGATCAACTGGCGGCTACTAGCAAGTGGGTATTTCGTATTCAAGGGCACTAGGATTTAAATCTCTACGGGATTGGTTGAAGGATAGGCTCCTGGGGCTCTTCCCCGTTTTCATGTCCACTACTCTCCCCGCCATCAAGGCGCAGCTTGGTTTCTTCGTCATTCAAGGCAAAATTAATCGGGCATCCCGCAGCCTCGTGAGCTTTAATGATTCCACTTTCACTCCCGAGGCTGCAGCTACTGCCTAACCAAACCTGCTTTTACTACACTCTTCCTCTTGACTCTTTCCAAATTTTCCTCCTTGATGAACAAACTGATTAATAGCTTTAAGATGGATTCTCGCCGGATGTCCACTTCACAAAGTCATCTTTCTCAGCCCATCTATTTTTTGCTCAAATTGTCTTCCACAAAGGACAATTGAATGGGCATTAATCTTTCTATTCTTCACAAAGTCATCCACTATCCCGTAAGGTCCAAAATACTTGTTCTAATGGATGGATTGACTCAGTGGCTGAGGTGATCAGGCCGAGGCATAAATGGAGGTTCAGATAATCATATTGTGGAGGAGGCGGATAAGTTTAGGAACAGACAGTGCACTCATCCAATGGTCTCTGTAATCCCTCATGGATCTATATTCACTTGGGTTCCTCTCTACAGGTTGTTGCCACTGGTATGGAAGGTTCATATAGTCTCTCATTGTCATGTAAGCTCTGTGGTTACTCCTCCGACTCAGATTGCTTCTCCAAGGTGTTCCATTTTTTTCTCGCCAATTTTCCCACCGAACCCTAATCGCTTGCCTTAAAATTCTCTAATCCACCGAAAATGGATTCGCATTTGAAATAGTGGCCACACTAAAACTCGTCCCGCAACACTTTTTTTTTTTTTATATGAAATGAAAAATAAAAAATGACAATGAAAATTAAAAGAATTCACCAAAACTTGTGGGATGAGGGGATCACAAGTGTTCCACAAATCTTCACTGCACTAAGGGCACCATCCCCTGTTAACGGCGCCATTTGATCTGCGCCACGGTAGGGGTGAGCCGGAACTAACAAAATTTGTATCCGTATTCTCCTACGCCGTATCAAGCTACTCGCAAAGATAGAGCGGCTCCAGTACTCGAACAATGTGGACGGGAAGTTTTCTTCAGACAAATGATTCGAGTGAAATCAAACCGTGAATTAAATTTGATTGCCTGCTAAAACAGGGAAGTGGTTTGAAAACTGAATGACTGTAAAACTTGAAAGTTAAGTGGCTGGTTTGCAACTGAAAATAAAAATGAAGAAAATAAGAAAAGTTAACTCAAGCAAAGAGCCACCGAGTTTAAGATCCTAGGCTAACTGAGAGGTCCCCGGGTTAATTTCCTCGTGTTATGACATGCGTCCATGGCATAACTCGGACGAGACAACTAGAAAACCTCACCCATGAAATAACTCCTAATCGAAGCCAACATAGGATGCGCTTATGGCCCCTTTTAGTTTAAAACCCTAACATTCCATTATCACAGGCTCAGAAGACTCATCTAAGAGCCACGCACTGGCCACTGCCAATCGGATCCTAAAGCATGAGAGTATTACCTAAACAATAAAATTAAAATGTTATTTAACCCTAATTTGAAGAACCCTAACATGTAAATATTAATTCGTGAGGCTCGTAAAACCATCTAAAGAACAATGTACCCTAAAGCATGGAGAGTATTGGCCAAATCAATAACATCCCATGTTATAACCAAGTTTTGAGAATATAAGGGCCATATACACTACCCGGCCGCATGAAAAGCGGTGGCAACCACCAAGAACCTAAAGATCTTACCCCAAAGAGCCTTTTTACTCAAGCATGAAGTTTGAGCCACTACCATCCTCCAAGTTTGGCCATCCTTGGAGGTGTTCAATCGAGAAAGTGGAGAGAAAGAGGAGAGGAAGAGAGAAAAGAAAGCAAAACTAAAAATAAAGACTTCTGGCTTACAAAAATAAAAGCTTACAAAATTATTCTCCTAAAGACTGATGCTTGAAAATGTTTTTAGGTTACAAAAACAAAGAGGGGCTTATAGGCCTCCTCAAGGTATGAAAATACCAAAAGCCAACAACTTGGCTAAGCATAGACAAGAGAGTAATATGCCAAAAATTGAAGTTTGCTTGCATTAATTACAAAGCATGACGAGGCATGAGGCCATAGGCGTGCATTTCGCTAGCTTTAGCGAAATCAATGTGTTTCTCTCAAGGCTACTGCTCCATCGGGTCACGCATCGCGCTTCTCATCCTGTCTTCAACAGCATCTCATTTTCTTCACTTTGCCTTGGTTTTCATTGATTCTGGGTTGTTTGATCGAGACTTGAATTCCAACTTCATGATTGATCATTTGTAATAGATCAACTCCATAAGTGTATTAAAATCCTACAAACAACCAAAATTACCCTAAATGGCATAAGTGTTACTAAGGTAACTTGCACACTTCAATCAGAGCAAATGACATGATTAATGCAAAAGCACTCAAAACTCATCTAATATAGGGTTCAAAATTGCACTTTTTGGGCACTAATCACCCAATGAGGCATTCATGCCTTTACGCCAAGATTCACTTTTAAAAAGGCAAACAGAAGAGAGGTCCAATCCGCTCGTCTAAAGGCCACTTATGGGAAGTCTCCCACAGTACGTAAAATGTAATAGTCCTTTAATAATATATTATTCCGCAAGTCCAGCCATCTCACCAATAAGGAAAGAAAGACAATATTAGATCAAAGATCACCTGATCCCCAATAAGAAGGAAGATTATCCTAAATAAACTACTCTTCTATATCCCATACAAAATCCGATATAATTATAATAAGAAATATCCCATCTAACGAATTAATCCTAATTACCATCCAATCGAGAACATCTACTATAAATACAAGGTCACCCCATCTATGAAAGGTGAAAACATACGCCAAGACTAAGCAGTTTAGCGCCTCTTTTTCCCTCATAAAGAAACCGACTTGGGGGGACGGAGCGCCACTACGGCCCTCGCCGACCTTCATCCTTGTTTTTGGCAGTATGGCGGCTACGACCAGAGTTTGCAGATCGACCAGAGTTTGCAGATCGGTATCGGCAAAGAATATACTTCACCAGACGATCCAAAGCTCGTATCCTGTACCAAACAATGATCGGTCCTACTCAACGACTTCTACACACCTAGCCCAGCCTCGTGAAAAAGCATCATCAATATTTATGGGAAAAAAATCGAGAAGTGAGTCAGGAAAATAAAATTAGACAAATACTTTTTTATATTAGCATATAGATATAGATATATTTATTTTGAAATCTAAATAATATATATATATCTTTAAAAAAAAATTAAAATATTTATTTCTTGGATATTCAAGTTTTAGATATAAATAAAAGGGTTGAGGGCATAAACCCCTAAAACCAATTTTGTACAAGTAAGAAAGATCAAAGATGGCGATGGGGATTGATGACAAACATTCTTTCTTCTTCTCGGTCACTCTATCTCGCATTCTCTTCTTAAGGCATGTGCTAGTGCGTGGCCGCTGAAAGAAATCACTTCTTATTCTTCATTTGTTGAGAAAGAGACTGCCGGCGAGAGGAGTTTTACTTATTTTATTTTCCAAGACGCCTAATAAAGCTAGTGGGAGGTTTTCCCTTTGTTTTTGTTTTTATTTTCTTTGTTGTTTATGTGAGTTATTATACTTCTTTGTTTCCAATAATTTAATTTCTAATTCTAGTTTATGCTTGATCTCGGTTGGGAAAATCTTTTTGAAAATTGAATTTAAACCCAAGGGACTGCTTTGATTTTTGTTTTGAAATCATATCGAGAACTATTTTAAAACATAGAAAATATTATTTTGCATTTTTTGAAAACGCTTTGTTCTCTAAATTCAAGAAATCTTTATGTTTTTTCGTAATAAAAGCCGAAATAAGGAAGGATGTTTCTCCTCTCCCTCTTAAGAATGTAACAATTTTCAAAAAATAAGATCCAAACAAGCTCCAACCCTTTCATCAATTTTGCTCTCGCTTATCGAAAATATCCTCATCGTTTTCTTTGCACTGAACTATTTAAAATGAACAAATTCCAATAAAAATTGTAATTTAACATCTTCCATTTAAATTCAAAGCACAAATAGAAAAAGATATTTTTTGGGACAAAAATATCCTTGGTTATTATTTATTTATAATGGGAGTATGAGACAAAATGACTATGGACCACTTTTAGGAGCATTTTTTTTCAAGGTTATTTTTGCATGGTTAGTTTAGTATCGTAAATAACTTTTGAATTTATTTCTTTTAAATCAATTTTACATTTGTAAGACATTAATATATAAAATGAGAAAAATATATTTTTTGTTTAATATGAGTTATACTTCAAGAGAAAACATGGGAAGGATTGGATATTATTATTTGACGTTTAAAACCAAATATTTATTCTCATGACATCGTGTTCTCTCTAGAAGCCCTCTCCAAGGCCATTTGCTTCAACAGAAAACTTCTTTTAATTTTCACCAAGCAGAAAGATGCTCTTCTTCATACCATCCAGTCAGAGATCATACATATCGATGAGGTTTTTACTTTTGTTTTTCTCTGTGTTGTTTTCTGTTTGAATATTTTGAAGTTTGAAGAAACTTGTTTTAGTTTCCTTCAATGTATATATATATATTAAATGATTTTTTAAGAAAATAATTAATAATAATAATGGAAGGTTATATCTCCGAAATTAATTTAGTTTTCAAAAAGATATATATTAGTTAAGATTGTGTTTGTCTTAACAAGTTGACTAGTAGCATCAAATGATATAAATCAGCTTTTTCTTCCTCATAGATGATGGAGCTTCCGGATGGATTTCTAGTAATGGTTACAAATGGTTTTGTTTTCAAAATTGAATATGACCGTGAAAAGCAAACCATATTACTAGTAAGGAAGTATGAGAATGAAGTCATCCAAGTTCAACCTTACTTACCTCACCTTGTGACATAACAAGCAGAGCAGCGAAAGTTTAGAGGGGTTCCATTTTTCTTTGAAACACTAATATGGTTCAAAGTCATGCAGATCGCATCACCGAATTTTACGCTTAAACGTATCTGGCCGCCAGACGGCCGACACGCTACAAAAAAATGATTAAAATATTTTTAAAATTATTAAAATTATTATATAAATTATTAGAAAAATAGATATAATCAAATAAGTTGTGGAATTTAATAAAAACAATTTTTTTATATTTAACATTATTTAAATAGTTAATGAAGCATTCAGTGAAAGATATGTATGCTAATGCTAACAAAAAAATTATTTTATAATATAATTGTTCAACAAAATTAAATTTATATCCAAAGAATAAATAAATTTACATAATTTTATCTTCTATGTGGTTGATATTGAGGTTGGGAGGGATATGATGTATTTTTCGGTTGAAAACAGGGCAAAAATGGGGACCGAAAGACTTGGATATGCAAAATACAGTTTTTGGATCCAAAACGGCGTTTTGATCTTTTTGGGGCCAAAACGACATATATTATAAAAATATAAAACAAAAATTATAAAAATATTATATAAATTATTACAAAAATAAGTACCATTAAATGAGTTCAAATTTCAAATTTTAATAAAATAAAAATATCTTATATTTAATATTATCTATTCTCATAATAGATTAACTTTTATAAGGAATTCTCCTAATAGTTATGATTTGACAAAAATAGGAATTTATTTAATATTTGAAATATACAAGATTTATTGAGGGGATTTTAAAAAAAAGATTTTTATTGAAAGAGATAGAATACAATAATCTATTATGTGCCCAATTATAATAAAATTCAAAATCATCATTATTTATAATGAACATACAAATTAGGAACAACATTTTTCATAATGAGAATTTTGATGAAAGAATTGTTTATAACTTGAAGGTAGCTTAAATAGTTCTTTCAATCTAAAAAAAATTAATTAATATATATAAATTTTTTTCATGTATTTGTAAAAGTGTATTGAGATAGATTTAAAACCTTTTTATTTATCATTTTATGTTAAAGATTAAATAAAAAGAAAATAAATTTATTTTTGTTAAAGATTAAAACTCTGTAACAAGTAAAGCCCTATTAAATTTATATTTATTTATATGTGATAATTTAAATTTTTAAAAAACCAAAATCATGTTAAAAACGTAATTTTTTTATCAAGCATATTTTATATTTATTTTTATCGTAATAAATATATTATTAAAATAAATATAATTTTAGTTTTAAACTTGAAGCCTTCTCTCTCCTCCCATTTCCTTTCCTTTGTACGATACACCGCGCATCCAAACAACCCTTACCTCACCCCACCCTCGATCTCCTTCTTCCTCCTCGACCTCCGATTCCCCTTCCTTCACTACAAACCCAAACAACCCTTGCCCTCGCCCCCCACCCCTGGGCTTCTCCTTCTTCCTCCTTCTCGCTTCCCTTCCTCCTGATCTCTCTTCCTCCTCCGTCTCCTCTGCTTTGTTCACCCAATCTCTTCTCGATTCGAGGTAAGACAATGAAAAATTGTTAATTTTGGTATTTTTGAACAAAAATCTCGTATTTTGAAGAAAAAAAGGTTTTTATTTTATCAGGATGCGTAAAAATGCATTTTTGGTACTTTTGAAAAGAAATCTCATATTTCTGTACAAAAAAAAATGGTTTTTTTTTTGTTGCTCGGGAGCCAGAAGAAAAATGGTTTTTTTTTGTTGTGATGGGTAAACAGATCGAGAGGGTAGGGAATCAGCTTTTTCATTCTCAAAGAAGATCGAGTCGACCGAGTTAACTCGGAATCTCGACCGAATCATCCTAGCTCGGGCCGATTTAGTACCATTTGTGATGGTACCGTGATCCGTATCTGACTTCTGCGCCACTGAGATACTGTTATTTAATCTGGCCGAAGTCGCACCGAACTCTACCGAGCCCACCCGACTCGCTGAGTCATAACGACTCCTACGAAGCTTTCGAACCCCGAGAGTAAGAGAATACTGATGCGCCTTGAAAATGTTAAAAAGCAGCTTTTGAGGCTTAGTTGCCTATACGATATATAGCCTAAACCTTGGTTTATTTTCTTTTCCCTATTAAAAAATTAGTCCTCATTACCAACTGTACAACTTTTAGTTAGCACACTGCTTGCCCATATCCCAAAGCCGCCGCACCCAAACTGTCGCTTTTTACCCGTCCTCAAAGGTAGGTATGGGACCAACCTACTGTTATCCACCTAAATAGCCCCACTCACAAGTATATCCAATTATTTAACTAAGACTATAACACAAATTATTTGCAAAACTATGGACACTTAGTATTAATAAGAATAATAATAATAATAAAATCATGCAAAATCAATAATAATAATAATAAATAAATAAAAACTCAGGTCCTTTAACTAAGCTTAAAAAAAAACCCAATCAGTGCAAGAAGATAGAAGAGAGAGAGAGCCAGATCACACGAAGATGAGTTATATTAAAAAACACATGAATAAAAAAGTCAGTCCTTTAACTAAGCTTAAAAAAAAAAACCAATAAGTGCAAGAAGGTAGAAGAGAAAGCCAGATCGTCATGAAGATGAGTTCGATATATTAAAAAACAAAGAAAAAAAAAGCTCAGTCCTTTTAACTAAAGTGAAAACAAAACAAACAAAGCCGAAGTCTATGCCCGTATCGCTCGCTCGTTACCCTGCTACCACCGCAGTTGCCATCACCGCCGGCATCACACGCCATCGGGCCTCGTCTGCCACATCGAGCCCCTCCGCCTCATGGCCTCCTATTCGCCCCACCAACGGCCTTCCGCTTCCTTCGGGCCGTGGGAGGAGGAGGAGTAGGTTGCAACCGGCCACAAAGGATCTATATTTAAACGAGGGACATAAACTATGAAACGGGACCCAGCGTCGCGCTTCTAACCCTTTCCTTCCCCCCGTAGAGGAAAACAATTCTCCCCAAGAGAAGACATGGTCCTCTTCACCTTCTCCTTTCCCCATTACTACTTCAACACCTAACATGGAAACCTCTAGATCCTTTGCCGAGATGGAGTTCCAATTCTTCTTAGAAGAGGTGATCTGTACACTAAGATAGATCCTGAATCAACAAATATTGTATTTGCGATTCGTGCCGTTGGAAAGCTTGCATAAAATGTGGAAAATTAGGGTTATAAAAGTTGAAGTGGTTTATATGAGCCAACCCTAAGGTGAAATGACAAAAAGGCCTAAAATATGAAATATGTAATGTGGACAACATGGTAATTAATCAAAACGTATCGTCGAATCAAAATATCAAAAACAAAGGCCACTGCTTATGAGGGAATTTCTGAAGATAGCCTAAAATTTCACTATGCTAGCTAAATTTTGTTAGCCTAGCTTAAATTCACAAGAGATAGCTAAATGAAAATTTCTTCTATGAACAAAGAATTTCACAGTTAGCTTAAATTTCGCTTAGCTAATAAAATTTCACTAGATTTGTAAATCGCTATGATCGCGAAATTTTCATAATCCTAACAGAATTTTAATCCATAAATTTTCAGAATAATGCAGAGCAAATTTTGGTTTCCTCCGTTTGTTCCCGGTTTTAAGCCACCATCAACCTCTCATCAATTTGCCTTCAATTCTTCAATTCATTTTGACATTTCAACGCCGCTTTGTGAAATCGGGCGAGGATTTTCATGATCAAAGACCAAGAAGCTGCTTACCGACCTAGTTCCCAAGACCCAAAACTATCCAAAACAATCTCTGAACCAATCGGCACTAAGCGGATATGCACATGACAATTGGTTTATTCATATGATTAGCGCAAAAGCACTCAAAACCTATCTTGAATAGGGCTCAAAATAGCACTTGTTGGGTACTAATCAAGCATGACCTCATTTGATGAAAATGAGAAGGAATACTCCACCGCCCCCTTGATGAAGGCGGTGATCTCCCCGCCAATCAAAGCAATGTGGAGCTCCCCGCTCTTGATGGCGGCAGGGGTCGCGCGCCGTCGATGCTGCGGAAGAGAAGCTCTTTGAGACAAAGAGGGGGAGAGGATGAGATGTCAAGAGACGAAACATCTCAGAAAGTGAATGTAAGAATCAGGAGACCGGGCCGCCCACCTGGGCCGTAGGGTCACACGCCATGTCGCGGGAAGGCTTGGAGCCTTCGAGACAAAGAGGGGAGGACAAGATGTCAAGAGACGAAACATTATACGGTGAAAAATGTAAGAATGGTGAGATCGACCGCTCTTGGACAATAAAGGACGCGCCGATGTCAGTAGGGCCAGGTTTCTTCGAGAAAAACAGGGGGAGGGGACGAGATGTCAAGAGACCGAAACATTCTCAGGGGTGAGAATAAGAATTGTGAGATCGTCGCTTCGACGGCGATGTGGGTCACGCCGATGCTAAGGAAGGAAGCCTTCAAATAGCAAAGAGGGAAGGGGACGAGATGTCAAGAGATCTAAACATTCTACCGTGAGAATGTAAGAATTATGAGACTGTCATTTTCACGCTTAGTGTCACAATAATCGATGCCATAAGAGAAGCTCTGAGACAAAGAGGAGGGACGAGATGTTAAGAGACGAAACATTCTGTGGGTGAGAATGTAAGAATTGTGAGACTGCTCGCCTTTGATCACAAGAGTACGCCGATGCAGTATGCTACAGGCTCATCGAGACAAAGAGGGGAGGGACAGATGTCAAGAGATCGAAACATTCCGGTGAGAATCTAAGAATTGTGAGATCACGCCTGACTGGGCATGGGCCGCCACCGATGCTGCGAAGAGAAGCTTTACGAGACAAAGAGGGGAGGGGACGAGATGTCAAGAGATCTAAACATTTCGCGGCGAATGTAAGAATTGTGGAGATCGGCCACTCCCGACAATGACAGACGCCGATGCCGCTGAAGAGAAGGCTCTGGTACAAAGAGGGGAAGGGGACGCAGATGTCAATAGATCTAAACATTATGCGGGTGAGAATGTAAGAATTATGAGATCGCCGCCTGATCACGCAATAGGGTCACCGTCGCAGATGCTGCGTAAGAGAAGCTCTTCGAGACCAAGAGGGGGAGGGGATGAGATGTCAAGAGACGAAACATTCTGTGGGTGAGAATGTAAGAATTGTGATCGGTCGCTTCGACCAGAGGAGGTCGTCGCCGACGCTACGAAGAGAAGCTCTTCGAGACAAAGAGGGGAGGGACTAGGATGTCAGCAGCTTAAACATCTCCAAAGTGGTGAGAACAAGAATCATGAGATCGGGCCGGCTTCGACTGGCGGCATGGGCCGCCGTCGATGCCGTTTGAAGAGAAGCTCTGAGACAAAGAGGGAGGGAGACGATGTCAAGAGACGAAACATTCTGTAAGAATATAAGAATTAGAGATTGGCAGCTCTCTTGACGGGCAAGAGGGCCGCCGGCCGCCGATGTCATAAGAGAGTTTCTTCGAGACAAAGAGGGGGAGGGGAGGAGATGTCAAGATACGAAACATTCAGCGGGTGAGAAATGGGCGAATTGTGGAGATCACGCTCTTGACGGGCGCAGGGGCCGCCACGCCGATGCCGCTGAAGAGAAGCCGATAAGCACCCAAAAAGTGCTATTTTGAGTCCTATTTAAGATAGGTTTGCGCTTTGGCGCACTAGTCATATTAATTAAGCCGATTGACATGTGCGTGTCCGCTTAGTACTACCGATTTTGTTTCAAGGTTGTTTTTGGTAGGGTCGCGGCATAGTTTCTTTGAACTCAACCATCACATCGCTCGCATCGTAACTGCGGATGTTTTATGCCGAGTTCAGATGATTCTACGATTTCACCGCCGACAAGAAATGTCGTCGAAATGAAGAAATGCAGGCCGAATCACGCAGATGCAATGCAGTGTAGACGTAAATTTTGTTATGGCATAGCCGTAAAATTTCGCAAGGATGGCCAAATTTTCGCTTTATGATAGCTTGGGCCTCACTATCATAGCTTAAAATTACATCATAGCGGTAACATCAGGCATAGCTTAAATTCAAATTTTCGCTTATGCCTTCACTTCATATGATGTCAATTTCACTATTCATACGAAATCGCGCCTCTCGCTGTGATCCAAACGACCCCGCTTTCTTGCGGTACTCATTCATTCCCAATGTAATTATTATTTTGCTTATATTATATTTTACACATCTTGTAAGGCTATATAAGCCACCTTATGGACAAATTGTAACCCTAACTTTTGCTAACTTTCAATCCACGCAGCTTTTCATTTTAGGTTACAGTTTTCTCTCTTCTTTCTCTTCTTTCTCTCATTTTCTCTAATACAAACACACTTTGGGATGACAACTCATGGGATTTCGCTGCTTCCTCAAAACCTTGGAAGAGAGGGTCATAGGTTGGTTAATGGTGGCTATGTGTGTTCCTTATTTTAAATGAAGCAGACGTATTTATGTGTTTCAAACTTTCCAAACTAGGGTTTAATGCTATTTAATGTATTTCCTTTGGTCAATACTTAAGTATGCTTTAGGTTCAAGGTATTCTTACTTGCAGATACACTGACATCCATTAGATGTCATTTACGGCCACTCGAAAGTAAAGCAAATGCTTGGTTTTCAACCGTAAACATTAAAGGTTCAAGAAATGCTTCGTTCAACTAGGAATGTTTTTAAGGGTCGTTTTAAAGCTAAACAAATATCCGATTTTTGGCAATGACTATATGTCATTTGGCCCTAATGCGTAGGAAATAACCCGAGGACACCTTGGCAACCTCATTAGCCAATCTAGCGACCCAAGCCTTCAAGGTCCCATTCTACACCTTATTTTTTAAACTGCTTCGCTTAACCTAGTGACAACAACACCCACACTTTTCAATGCTAATCCAAAAATCCAAATGAAAGCCTCACCATTTTGAACCATGATACAAATCATTTGTAAGATGAAAACCCATCCCCGTGTTCGACCCTAGACCGCTATGTTGTAGTAGCTTGACTACGGCAGTAGGAGGAAATAGGAAACAAATTTTGTTGATTCTGAATCACCCTACCGTGGCACGAATCAAATGATGCCATGTCGGGATGGTGCCAACTACATGATGAGTTGATATGTACTTGTAATCCCTATTACAAGTATTGATGACCTTTAACCTCTTTTAAATTGCTTGTTAGAATTTCAAGTTTTTTTTACCCAAGAATACTAATGGTTTGCCATTTTACGCCATTTTATATTTTGGCTAACATCGATCCTTGCAAGCTCATTGTGTTCTTCGCTTTGTCCCCATTTTGTGTTACGTGTTTATGTGCATCACTGATAGGGATATCGTGTAGACTCCAGCGAGCTTAGTGCACCCAATTGAGCAAAGTTGTGAAGTCGGGCAGCACAATGAGCAAATGGATCTCTACCGAGGAATGTGTGCCAGAAAGTCAAGAAGCGCCCAATGAATCCAACAACATATAGGTCAATGAGGGGACCCAGCATACACCCTCCTAGTTAGTGCTCCTTCCTCGCATCATGCTACCACCCGAGGATGGCAAAGAAGACCCTATCCGGTGCCCCTACTTCCAACTTTTCATGGTATGGAAAATGAAAATCCATACACACACATTCGTGATTTTGAGGAAGTATGCATAACTTTTAAGGAGGGTATAACCAAGTATGGATTCATTAAGTCAAGGCATTCCCGTTAACCCTGCTATGACAAAGCCAAAATATGGATCAATCTACTAAGGCCGAGAACAATTAGAAATTAAATGACCTTCAAGCTGAATTTTGAAGAAATTCTTCAAGATAACCAAGACTATAGCTTGAAGAGGCAAATTTACACTTACCTCGGCCTATGACAATGAGAGAAATTTTATCGTTGTCGGGAGAGGTTCATGGAGACCATCATGCATGTCCACAATTCATGGTTTTGATACATGGATGTTAGTGAATCATTTATGAAGGTATGTCTCCAAACCCATGAAGCAACCACTAGAAACCATAAAGGAGGTGACTTTCCTGTTAAAAACCTAGACGAAGCCATGGACTTTTTTGGAATTATGTGGTTGAAACTTCCAAGGCAATGCTGATGAACCGAATCCAAGGGAAGTTGAAAGAATGAGGCTCACCCACCTCCAAGTGAGGCATGTACGCACCTTCCGAAGACACAGATGAAAGCAAATCGACCACTTTGACCCGAAGGTTGGGAGAGCCGAAATGAGAAATCAACATGAAGTAAGCAAAGGAATGAGTTGCTCGGCATCTCAACCAGCTTCGTTTAATTGTCACCAAATAGCCACCCTATGGAGCACTCCGTCCGCAGTTCCTTCCGCAGGGAATTCACCTAAGAGCATGCCCATGTCTGGGTCAAAATAAGCCACCTACAAATGCCCATACGGGCAACACCTATAACCCCAATCGAGAAACCATCCAAACCTTCATGGAAGCCAAACCCTCGTGATATGCTTTCAGGAGCACAAAGAATGGCTTGGCTCCACTTCAAAGACAACATCCTCCCACCTTCTCTTCTCTTTGTCGAGCAAGCCATCTCGACCTGAAAGCAAGGTGGTGGGAAATTTTGTGGAGGAGCAGAAAGCCATCAATGTCCAAACCAATCAGAAAATTGAGGTAGTTGAAAGCTCACTCAACAAGAAGTTAGACAGTATGCATTTTGAGTTGCAAAGTTCCATTACCAAAGGTCTAACTAGCACAAATCCCGAAAAGTGGAAATTCCCTTCCTGTGATACAAAGAAACCCTGTGGGAATACATGAGATAGCTCAACAAGGATCCAAATGCAAGAATTGATGAAGTCAGCGTGAGTGACTTTGGAGAAGTGGTAAAGAACTCGAGACCAGCAGCCCAAAGACTAACCAAAACAAATTCCACAAAGAGAGTCGATCCCCAGAGGAAGAACAACTTAAATAAGGAAGAGGAAGCCCAGTTGTACCCCCTCCTTCCTACAGCACTCGGAAAGAAAATTCACCAACCAAACTGAAATCTTAGAAGTATTAAGACAAGTGAAAGTTAATATTCCTCTCCTTGACATGATCAAACAAGTCCCCACATATGCAAAATTTTTGAAGGACTTAAGGTACCAGAAAGAGGCTTCAATGAATAAAAAGGCCTTTTTGACCGAGCAAGTAAGTGTTATCATCAATGCAAGACTCGTGAAATATAAGGACTCCTGGATGTCCCACAATCTCAAGCATTCTATACTAGTGTAGAAAACACTATTAGACTCGGGAGCTAGCGTGAACCTACTCGGCCATATTCCAGCGTACGCGCCTCGGTTCGGGAATACTTCAAAGCCCACTCCATCAGTTAATCGCCTGTACTGACAGTTCATTAAAATACCGAAGGGGACCATTGAAGATGTTTTAATGTCAAGTGACAGATTCTACTATCCAAAGGATTTCACAGACTTGATACTCATGCCTAAGCAAATGGGGCCAATCATGTGCCCATCATATTGGGAAGGCCATTCTTAGCTACTTCGAATGCCATAATAAACTGCCGAAATGGGGTTATGCAACTCATGTTTGGGAATATGACTTTAGAACTCAATATCTTCCATTTGAGTAAAAGGCATATGCACTCAAAAGGGAGGACTCCACTGCGGAAGAAGTCTCCGCATAATAGATACAATTTAACAAAGCAATGAGCAGTTTCAAGATGTGTTAACCTCGAGTTATCCTCGAGTGCCTTGTGTAGCAACAAGAACCTCAATGCATGAGCTAAGCAAGTGGGTGCCGGAGAAAGAAAATAGAAATTTACCTTCGCTGGGATCAAGAACCAAAGGAACCCCAACCGCTAGGAGCTAAAACCCCGCCGCTGAATTCAAAGTATGCATTCGGAAGAAAACAAGAAGAATCCACTGTAATATCATCACTATCGACCACTCACAGAGCACAACCTGTCAGACTCCTCAAAAGGAACAAAGTGCTTTGGGGTGGAAAAATTTCTCGATTTAAAAGGCATAAACCCAACAACTGCACCTCACCACATTTATTTAGAAGAAGAATCCCAAAGTCAAGGTGCTAGCCCACGTATATAGGTTGAATCACTTACAGAGGTAGTTCGCATCAAGTCCTCAAATTGCCGCAGCCGGGCATCATTTACCCAATATCTCGAGGAGCACTCGGGTGAGCCCAACCTGTGCAAGGCTTCAAGAAGTCAGGAGTGACCATCAGAAAAATGAAAGGGGCGGAAATTGTGATCTGCGGCCACAAGAGGTGATCCTAATCAACAAAATTTATATCCTAATTTTCCTCCTATTGCCGTAGTCAAGCTACAGATAGCGGTTCAGTCAAACACAGGTCAGGGTTTTCTTCAGCATAAATGATTTGCGTGAAGTAAAAATGGTGAATTTGATTCGATTTTAAGGTTTTGAAAACAAAGGTGTAATGGTTGGCAAATTGAAATTTAAATAAATAAAATGTAAAATGTAACTCCTCGGGGCGTTAGGCTACCTGGGTTGGATTCTACAAGTCACCGAGAGGTCCTTCGTTATTTCCAAGGGGCTGGGAGGATGTGACATATAGTCATCTCTCCCGAACCTGATCTTCATTTAGCTATAAAACCTAACCCAAAATAATTATCCTTTTCAAAGATGTGTTACCGAAAGTGCCATATGGTCACCGACAAGTGAAGAACAATTTTCCCGACTCACTTTACAATGATTAATAGAAGGTAATCACGAATCTCAAGTGATCTAGCAATAAGCATCCACTGAACCCTAAAAGATTACCAAATAAAGGTCATTCAAGGTGAATCTAGGAGATTTAAACCTAGAGTTCAAAGGAAACACAAATCACAAAGGCATACCGCTGAAAACAGTAGCTCCAGCAGCCTCCGATCCTACCTCAAAGAAATTCTTTTCCTTCAAGGAGGAAGGGTTTAATTCATCCTCCAAGTTGTCATCCTCTGAGTGGGTGCTCGGGCAACCAAGAAAATAGAAAATAAAGGGAAAGAAAGTAAACTAGAGAAAACGTGAGAGCTGAAAGCTTCTCCCAAAATTTATTGCGATATTGATTGATGTTTACAAACCTTGACTCTAGCTTATATAGTGTGCAGAGCAAGGGAAATTACAAAACAACCAAAACAGCTACTTATTACAAGGGTAGAAAGGAGAAAAACCAAAACTGGACAAGCCAACACAAAAAACAGGAAGGTAAATTTCGCTTATGCATATGATTTTTCGCTATGATAGCGAAAATCCAGGCATAGCGAAAATTTCAATTTTTGCTATGCACAGTGATTTTTGCTATCATAGCGAAAATCAAGGCATAGCGAAAATTGAAATTTTCAAGTAGTACGCACTTCGCTATGATAGCGAAATTCCAACAGAAAGCAAAATTCTCAAGACTGCTTCATCGCTTCCCCGCTTCAACCGATCCATGCTATTTTTGCTTTTCCTTTTTGGCGGTATTCTTTTCTTCTCCGATTTTTTATCTGTATCGAAGTCTGACCGTGACTTCATGCTTGGAATTACTCACAAACTTGGCATTAAAAGCTTGCAAAAACTACAAATTAGCCACAAAATATGATCAAGAGTGCCAACAGTGGACCTCGAACATGTTAATTGGGTTTATTATAACACTAGTACACGAAAAAATAAAACCTATTAAAAATAGGTTCAAAATAGCACTTTTCGGGGCACTAATCAAATCAGTTTTTACCCGACTTACCACCGGTCGAGGGTATGCATGACATGTGAGGCCAATGAAGTAACAAGAAAAGATCACTTCCCACGCCTTCATTGATTAGCTTTGAGAGTTTCTGGACACCCATTATATTGCTTGGATGGGTATTCGTGGTACTTTCGATAGAGATTACACTAGAAGATTCGCAGCACTAATTTTACTTGTCCATTCCGGCACTTACGCCATAGAGGATGCCTTTGGTCTTGCAACGCCCTGCCACCTTCGTAGATGTATGCTTAGTATGTTTAAAGTGGATATGGGGCGGAGCGTATAATGGAAGTGATACATGGATGTGACATCACCGTATATGGAGGTGATTTTGAAGAATGTCTAACTAATTCAAGCTTATCCTCGCAGAGACATCGAAAGAACTGGTGTCTAATTGGGAAATACTTATGGTGAACTACAATTGTACTGCATGTTATTTCCGTGCCAGGAATATGTTGACAAGTCAAAATTGAACTTATTTCCAACCGCGTCCAACAAAATGTAAAGACGCTAGGTAAATTCCGCTGCGTGCTTACGTAAGATTCATCAAGGACTTTTCGAAGTTTGCTAAGCCCCTTTATAAGCTGCTAGAGAAAGATGCTAAGTTTGTTTGGGAAAAAGAATGTCAGGAGAGCTTTGAAGAGCTGAAGTCCCATCCCAATTGGCAGTTGCCTTTTGAGGTGATGTGTGATGCAAGTGATCTTGCTATCGAGCGCTTCTAGCCAAAGAAAAATGGAAAACCTCATTAGCTCATTATGCAAGCAAAACCTTGAACGAAGCACAAAGGAACCATACTACTACAGAAAGAATTGTCGGCGTGAGTCTACGCTTTAGACAAATTTCTCGAGCATACTTGGTTGGGTCCGAGTAGTAATTTTACGCATCATTCGCGAAATATCTCCCGACCAAGCAAAATGCTAAGGCAAGGCTTTATCCGATGGGTTCTTCGCCAGAATTTAACTTGCAAATTAAGGACAAAAAGTGGGTAGAGGAATGTGGTGTATGCATCATCTTTCAAGATTAACAATGTACCATGACACTATAGTTCGCCATCAATGATGGATTTCCTGATGAATCCTTAATGCAGCTGGAAAAAGCTCCATGGTATGCTCACATTACCAATTTCCTCGCAACAGGAGAAATCCCATCTGATTGGAAAGAACAGGATAGGAAGTATTTCTTGGCAAAGATCCATTCCTATTATTGGGAAGAGCCCTTCTTGTTTAAATACTGTGCAGATCAGATAATCAGGAAGTGTGTGCCTGAAGAAGAACAACAGGGAATTCTAAGCCACTGCCACGAGAGTGCCTGTGGTGGTCACTTTGCTTCCCAGAAGACGGCAATGAAGGTGCTGCAGTCTGGTTTCTACTGGCCTTCCCTGTTTAAAGAAGCACACCAAATGTGTCGAATATGTGACAGATGCCAAAGGCTTGAATTGTCTCGCGCCATATGACGCCCGAACTCCAATTTAGTGGTCGAATTATTTGATGTTCGGGGGCATCGATTTACGGACCTTTCCCCACGCCTTATGGCCATACACGCTACATATCGCGGGAGTAGACTATGTGTCCAAATGGGTTTGAGGCAATCCCCGCAAAACCAACTAATTACGTAAGTGGTGCTCAAATTCTTGAAAGCAACATCTTTTCTAGGTTTAGGTACCAAAAGCCATTATTAGCGATAGTTCACATTTAGCAACAAACTCAGCACTTCATGGCTAACATGGTGAAACACGAGTGGCTACCCCTTACCATCTCAAAACAAGTGGTCAAGTAGAACTTGCCAACAGGAGATTAAGACCATTCTAACGGGCGTGGTAAACAAAGAACAGAAAAGATCGGGTCCATCAAATTGCTTGATTCACTGGTAGCCTGGGCTGCAATGTGCCTTAAAACGATTTCGAATGTCCCCTATCGGTCAGGGTTCATGGTAAGGCATGTCACCTGTGCTGGAAACGAGTATAAAGCATGGTGGGTACTGGTGTCAACATGGATTTCGCTGTACGGCTAAAAAGATTCTCGATTCTCAACGAGTCGAGGGAAATACAAAACGATGCCTACTTGAACTCGAAGACAAATGAAAAAATCGAAAAATGGTATGACTAAATGATAACTTGCAAGAATTTTAACAAGGGGGACTAAGTCCTCTTGTATGATTCCAAACTCCATCTATTTCCGGGCAAGCTCAAGTCACATGGATCTTCGCCCATTGATTCGTACACGGTAGGTGATCCTGAATCAACAAAATTTGTTTCCTATTTCCCATCATTAGCTTCTGTTTATCGCAACATAGCTATCTAGGTCGAATTAGACGTAGATACATCCCACAAATAATTGATTATGATTCAAAATGGTGACTTTCATTTGACCTTTGATTTGCAAAATGTGGATTGGTTGTCACTGGGTAATCAAAAACAGCGAAATTAAAGTGTGAAATGGTGACCTCATGCCTGGTCACTAGCTTGATAAACAGGTTGCAAGGTGTCCTCGTTATTTCCTCGCATTAGCAACAACTGCATAGCTTCAGCATAAACCGGATCTTTGTTTGGCTTTAAAACTTAACTTTAAAACACTCCTATTTGAGTCAAAACATGTACTGAGCATTTAATTTTCCAGCAGTTTGAAAACATAGCATTTAACCTCATTTCAGTGGCTCGTAAATGACATCTAAAGAATGTCAGTGCATCTACCCTAAGAATGCATTGAACCCTAAAGCATGACAAGTATTGACCAAAAGAAACACATTAAATGGCATTAAACCCTAGTTTGAAAAGTTTGGAACAATAAATGCAGTACCTGTTTCATTTAAAACTGAGGACCACTCAGAACCATCAATCATTAACCAACCTAGCAACCTCCTCTCAAGGTTTTAGAGGCTTAGCCAAACATCCTTGAGTTATCATCCAAAGGTGGTGCTGCTCAAGTGCCCAAGAAAATGAGAGAAAAGCAAGAGTAGAAATAAGAGAGAAAAACCGAAACCTAAAACAAAAGCCGCAGAATGAATGCCAATGAAAAGTTAGGTTACAAAAAGTTATAAGGTGGCTTATATAGCCATACAAGATGTGAAATACCAAAATACCAAGAATATATGATTACAATGGGGACAAATGGGAATTACACAAACTGAGGTCGCTTGGATCAAAAACGTGGGGGGATTGAATTTCGCTATGCATAGCACTCTGCCTATCATAGCGAAATTCACTATCATAACGAAACTGTGAGGCATAGTGAAAATTCAAATTTTCGCTATACACAGTAGGCTTATGATAGCGAATTTTCGCTATGATAGCGAAATTTCGCTATCATAGCGAAATCAAGGAATTTATAGATTGCAAAGTTTTGCTATGGTTATAAATTTTGCAATCCTTGCGAAATTTTTGCAATGCATAGTGAAAATCCCGCACTTCCCCGCATCCTCCCGCATCGCCACCATTTCTTCAATTCCACTTGACGCTCTTCTTCAACTCCTACTGATGAAATCGTCGAGAATTCCTATGAACATGGCATAACCGGCACCAACTCGGCCAAGCTTGAAATGATGGCTGAGGCTCATAAACCTACAAAACACAAAAACACTCGAAACAATATCAAGATAGTAATTAACCCGACCGCACATGTCAATCTACTTAATTCATATGATTAGTATGCAAAAGCACTAAACCTATCTTAAATATGACTCAAATAGCACTTTTTGGTACTAATCACACCCCCCAACCGACACGCTGTTAGTCCCTTAGCAATGCTAAAAAAACAATCAAGGTATACCGTGCTTTTGCAAAAGTGTATGTCATTCAAAGGTATGTGTACAAGTAACGCCATCTTCCGCATTTAACAATTTGCACTCGTACAAATACTTCATCGTGGAGAGAACAAATGCCATATATGAAACAAGCTAGGGCAAATGATCAATTCCAAGAAGTCAACCTACACTTCCACCAAAAATCTAAGTGTTCTAAGGTAACCGCTTGAACCAATAAGTCGCAGTTATTCCTCCCTAACCAAGCTACCGCTGTGCCTTAAACTGTCGACCAACCTAAATAGAATAAGTTACACTCTTATTTCCTTCTTTGATTGTATTGTAGGGTGCAATTCTGAAAACTCGACTTCACCAAAGTCGGGCAGTAATCTGGTCCACCGATGACTCCCAACCAATTAAGGTTTTCAGGTATCAAGTTAAAAGGACCATCACCACAAACTCTTCAAAGTTTCATCACTGACTTCTCGAATGACTTCGAGAATTACACCTACAACTCGCTAATCTCTACTCCATCCACCCGTATAGCTTAATACTAAGTCAATACCTCAACCCGTAGTTTAGGGCATCGGTTTAAAGGCTGCCATATAAATTTCATCGTGTTCGTTTCAAGGCAAAGTGTCATGGCATTCATTTCTTTTTTCTTCTTTCTTTTCTTTTTCCTTTTTCATTCGGGAAGACTTCATTGGTCTTCTTTTCTGAAACAAAACCTATTAAGGGTCGTCACGTATCTAAGGCCGGTTTTTGCAAAGTGAAAGTGGTATATAGCTTCTCAACCTATTGATAAAAACTCGATGTGCACTGTGTGTGATTAAATAACGGTGGATGTTCAGTGAATACTCTGAACTTCAATCGACCAAAAAACTTAACTTTATGGAATTGTTCTTAACATTAAGGTAGTATATAGGGCTTCAATTCTTCAACATAAGGCAAGAGTAGAACACAAAAGAGCACAAAAATGATTGCAAAAGTGTATAAAGTAAGAAAATAATGCTATAAAGCTTTGATATAACCAAAGTGGTTGCATAAGCTAACATAGCTAAACATGACAAATATCACGCTTACTATTTGGCCAATACATGTATCCTATACAATCCTATACAAAATGAGTAGGCAGTTGATAAAGCTAAAAACAATACAAAATATGATAGAAGACACTCCTAACTCTAACTTTTCCTCCCAACCAAAGTATAAACATGCCTCCACTGGGTAGGGATAGGAAAGTTAGAGAAGGAGTGTGACCACCTCACTGCAGGCGAAGATGCCGGCGGACTGCCGCCGGCCGCACCGCTAACATGTCCATGAGGTCGTCACGCGACCAATCTCGAGTAGGATGCTGCAGGCTCGTCGGAGACCGAGGTGACCCATGATCCGAAGAAGCATGGCGCGGACTCGCTGTGAGCGACCTCGACCTCGCCACCACGGTCCAACGACTGCGGTAGTAGCAAGCGTATAGACAAGATCCATAAAAGCAAAGAAGCTCCTGTAACTCGACATTTAATATGCTTCCGCAGACCGGGCCATACCAAAGGGCCAGCAATGGTCAGGGCCAGGCGTAGAGTGGAGACGGAGGAGAGGAATTGAGCTGCCTCTCTCACCCACTCTCCATCTCAGAATAGGGATCCTCTCTCAGGTCCTTCGCATCACCCGCCGCTCTCCACTGGGCTGGAGGATGGGGCGAGATCAGACAGAATGACGCCGCGGGCTAAGACTCCAGTACACCAATCTCCGTCGATGCGGGCTCGGGGGAACCTGCATGCAACAGGACTCGGCCTGCCAGCCTCGACATCAATAATCCAGAACTCTCGCCGAGCCAAGCCTCAGTGACCTTCTCCTCAAAATGTGCCAGGAAGTCATGACAAGCTCGGGAGGGATCAAAACCGCATCCCTCTAAGATCCCGTATGAGCCTCGAGTATAGCTCCCCGCACCGCATAATGATGTAATGGAATAAGCAGTCCCAAGGTGGTCCACTAGAAGCATCCGTATGGTCGTCACAAGAGTACGGTCCCAACAGAGCATCTCGAGCGAGACAAATGACCATCTCTCCGTGATGGCCGAGGTCAATCCCTACATCTCGCACCGCCGCCGGCAGGCCCAAAGCAACACATCAGGGGCCGGCCTCGACATCTCCGATACACACGAACCTGAGTCTAAATCCGACCCAGACTTCTGATGTCATAGTGTGGTAGAACCGGGCACAACTCGGGATAATAACCGGCCGGCGCCATAAAAGTAACAAGTGAATATATCGACGCGCATCGAGTTCTCAACGCTGATCCGCGGCCAACGCTGAATATCATGTATCGGTTCTCTATGGAAGTCTCGCACGCAGATCCAAGTTCCCTAAAACGGATCACGTGTGAACATGGGGCGCCCGACTCGAAACGGTGATAACGGGAGGCGACGAACTCATCGCCAAAGAGGAGGTGATCGGCCGCCGAGATTCGAAGACTCGAGCCCGATGTCCTCGCCCGCTGAGGGCGGCCCTCCTACGCCGTCTGGCGACCGGAGAAGGGGCTCGAGGTCCCACCTTGGTCTGATATCGCCGGACGGGGCTTAGGGCCCGAGGCTTCTGGGGCAACCCGGCCACGCAAAGAGTATCTCCGCAAGGTGTCCTAGAATGAGACCGCAGAGCCTAGAGGTGCCTCGCATCCCCTCTCTCCGGGCATCGAACTCAACCCCGCCCAGCGATAACCACTGACGTAATGTATCACGCCTGCTGCTCAGTCGTGGTCAGCAGGGGCGCAGCAGCCTGCAAATGCGTGTGGCCGAGGCTAGTAGTGGTACGGAGGCCGTGGCGCGCAGGATGCTGTGAGCCCAGGCTCCTCGACAAAGAATGACGGGCGCGGCCCGTGCGGGCGATAGTGGTAATGGCGGCACTGCCAGAAATGAGCTCTAAGCAGTTAGCTGGGATCGCGTGCGCTACAAAGATGGGACTCCGGTGGCTACGCTCGGGCAAAGGAACAGATGGACCGTGCGGCTCAGTGGCTCTGGGTTAGTGGCGCAGAGCGTGGACCTGCTCGGGTACGTGTGCTCGTGGCTCGGTCATCGGATGGGCGCACTGAGGCGGAGGGCAGACGGATGCACGAGGGGGGGCTCGCAGGGACGTACGAGGTGTGGAATGAAAATGAGCGCCCTTTTTGCAGCCGTTGGTACCGGCGGGTCCCGTAAGCCCAAGAGCCATCGATGTCCAATTTAGCTTATAGCTAAATTCTGTTCAACCACTCCATCCGCAAATAGTGCCAAATGTTCGCACCTTAATTTAGCTAAATTAAAATAAAATAAAATAAAAGTAAAATATATATATATATATATATATATATATATATATATATATATATATATATATGTATAATAAAATAAAATAAATATAATATAAAATAGAATTACTTTAAAATTAGATTTATATTAGCTAAAATTAGATAAGGAAAGTTAATAAAATAGCATAAACTAAAATTAACTAAATTTTTTGAGTCAGCTGTCTCGTGAAGGTCAAACTAGCTCAACTACACTGATTCATTCATGGAGGGTCAAGGAGAAGGAGCTCCTGGACTCGAGTGACGCAGGTCATAAATTCCTTCATGCTTAGTTCCTTCTTTTGCACTTCACTCGTGATTGGTCGATTACCGTCTCACAGAGGATCGATGCATCCAAGCCCACCAATTGCTTCATTTCTCTACACCACTGGTCGCAGCAGTGAGCTTTTGGTTCCCTACACTTGGACCAATTGAGCTGCATTTCCTCGCATCCTTGCATGTCATCTCTGCTAGCTCATTGGTGCTTGTTACTCAAGGAAAAATATTGAGCTCCAATGTCATGTTGCCAAATGTGAGCCGCATGACTCATTCCAATTGATTATTGTACTGAAGGGCTAAAATGGTCTCTTCCCAGATAACTGGCACATGATTGGGTCCACTTGCGTATAGGCACGGTATCAAGCACTAAAGTCCATCGGGTAGTAGACCATTCCACCTTACCAACACATCCTCAACTATTCCCTTAGGAAGTGACCAACGATCACCAATGACAGAGTGATGCTATAGTTAAGCTCTCCTAAAACTTAATCGCTTATACACTCGACGCGGGACGCATTACACCGCCCCCAAGTCCAATGTTCGTCTATCCAAGTCCTCCCAATGTCGATCGATATCATGGGGATCCCGATCCTCGATTTCACCTGGTCTTCGCTTCAATAATCGCGACTAACTTGCTCCTCGTTAGGAAGGTTTTCTTTCAATGCCTAACCCTCTCGACCGCGGTACGTGTCCTTCGGGCGAATTTTGCATATAGCTGGAACCTCGCTGATCATGCCGGGCGCCGATATTTACCTTCACTCGCTTTAGCACTTCTCACCCCCAGCTTGGTTTCCGGGATTTTTTTTCTTGCTCTTTAGTGCTTCGAGAAATGGAGGGGCATGTTTTTCTTCACCGAATCTTCACCGATTATTATCCTCGTGCTCACTTCCTTCTTTCTCTGCTTTAACAACATGGCACCGGTTGCTCAATTTCTTTCCCACTCCTGCAGTAATGACGGGCCTTTACTTCATCCATCCTCAGTTCAAGAACCTATTTCATAGACTCTTTCGATTTGGCGTTGCTCGGGAAGGGAATCTTCCTTTCTCCGTACCTCCAAGAAATTGTTAATCCCGGTGAGGAGTACCGTAGGTTATCAATCTTCTAATTAAGGTTGCTTTCTGCCCATCTATCTTCGTCGTGGTGCTTCCACAAGATTCATTCTTCGAGCCAATCAGACATTGATTCCCTTACCCTCCACTAAAATTGCCTACCACCTTGCTCAAATTTAATATAGCTTGTTCAACAGGGGAAGAGGATGGTGATGGCTGTGGTTGAGATGAGGAACCAAACTGTTGTTTGGCACCAGGAGGCACATAAGCTGGGGGATTAGGTTTCCAAGAGAGATTGGGGTGATTCTTCCAATTGGAATTATATGTATTACCATATGGGGCATTAGGTTGTGGCTTGTATCGCTCAACACACTGCATGTTTGACATCAAATCTCTCACCGACGAGCATTTGGACCTGTTCTTCTAGGCCGTGATTGGTAATCGATGCATGGGTCGGGCTCGTGTGATTTTCGCCACCACCTCATGTACTTTTTCCTTCTAGCCTTCCACCTTCCTAGTTAAGGTTGATATCTTTGCTTTCATCTCCATCTTCTGAAGTGCATAAATGCCTCCCCTTTGGTAATGATCGCTTCATTCTTCACCTTCCTCGATTCTGGGTTTCATCCCAAGCCTTGGAAGTTTTAGCCACATAATTCAAGAAGTCCATGGTTTATCCGGGTCCACTTAAAGTCACCTCCACACATGGTTTCCCTAGCGCTTGCTTCATGGCGGTGAGACATACCATCATAAAAATGATTCACTAGCATCCACGTATCAAAACCATGGTGTGGGCATGCATTGATGGTCTCCATGAACCTCTCCTAACACTGATAAAATTTCTCATTGTCATAGGCCGAGTAAGGCAGATCTACCTTCAAACTGCTGTCTCTGTCGCATCAAGAATTTCTTCAAAATTTAGTTACTTGAAGATCTACCAATTTCTCTAATCGTTTCAGCTATGAATTGAGCCATATTTTGGCTTATTCTTGAGGGTTAACGGAATGCCTTCAACTCAACGATTCCATACCTAAGTATACCTTCCTTAAAAGCAGAGATACTTCAAAATCCTGAATGTGAGTATGGATTTTCATTCTCCATACTCATGAAATGAAGAAACAAATAAGGTCTTACTACTACCTCCTCAGGTGGTATATGTGAAGGAGCACTCACTCAGAGGGTGTATGTGGAACCTCATCGACCAGATGTCATTGATTCACCGAGTGCCTTGTCGACTTTGTCGCTCGTGTAGAGGATCCATTGACGCCCACACCGATTTCACAAATTTTGCTCAACCGGTGCACCAACTCTTTGTAATCTACCCGATATCCTCTATCCCAGTTGATGCATAAACACCAGAACACAAAATGAGACAAAAGAAAGAACACAAAACAAGGATTACCAAAAAGATTAGTAAGAAGTATATAAACCGACCGTGAAAAATAAAAACAGCCCAACAAAGACTACTGAGTAAAAAAAAACTTAAAATTCTTACAAATGAAATTCAAAAAGGGTTAAAAAGGTCACCAATACTTGTAATGAGGATTACAAGTACATATCAACTCATCATCTGTAGTTTGGCACCATCCTCTGCAACGGCGCCATTTGGATTCAGGCACGATAGTGGTGATCCCGAATCAACAAAATTTGTTTTATTTTCTCCTACTATTGTAGTCGTTACTACGATAAGGTCTAGGGTCGAACACTGATGGGCTTTCATCCCACAAATGATTCGTGATCATGATTCAAATGGTGAGACTTTCATTTGGACTTTTGGATTGGGGTAAAACAAGTGAGATCAAGTTGTTCACTGTGTAACTAAAACAAATAAATTAAAGGTGAAATTATGACCTTGAAGGCTCGGGGTCACTAGCTTGATAAACGGGGCTATAAAGGTGTCCCTGTTATTTCCTCGCATTAGGCAAATAACTATGTAGTCATAGCCAAAACCGGATCTTTTGTTTGGATTTAAAAACTAACCCTTAAAACACTTCCTATTGAAGTCAAAACATGTACTCGAGCATTTAATGTTCCAAAGCAGCTTGGAAAAACATAGCATTTAACCTCATTTCTGGCTCAAATGATATTCAAAGAATGTCGTTGTACTACCCTAAGAATGCATTGAACTCCTAAAGCATGACAAGTATTGGACTAAAAGAAACACATTAAATGGCATTAAACCCTAGTTTGAAAAGTTTGGAACAATAAATGAAAAATTGCTTCATTTAAAATTGAGGACCACCTCGCGAAACACACATAACCAACATAGCAACCTCCTTCAAGGTTTTGAGGCTTAGCCAAACATCCCTTGTTGTCATCCTCAAAGGTGGTGTTTGCGCCCAAGAAAATGAGAGAAAGAAGAGATATAAGAGAGAAAACTCAGAACTTAAAACAAAAGCCGTGAATGCGCTTGTTCAGTGTTAGTTACAAAAGTTATAAGGTGGCTTATATAGCCATACAAGATGTGTGAAATACCAAAATACTAATATATGATTACAATGGGGACAAATGAATTACACAAATCAGGTCGTTTGACTAAAAACAGAGGATAAATTTCGCTTATCATAAATGAAATTTCGATATCATAGCGAAATTTCGCTATCATAGCGAAAATGTGAGGCATAGAGAAAATTCAAATTTTCGCTATGCATAGTAGTTTTCGCTATGATAGCGAATTTTCGCTATGATAGCGAAATTTCGCTATCATAGCGAAAAATTGTGCATATCGAATCTTCACAGTGGATCGCGAACTTTCGCAATCTTAGAAATTTCACCTTGCTAAATTTTTGAAATCCTGCGAAATTTTCGCAATGCATAAATAAAATCTCGCACTCTCCCGCATCCTCCTCGTATCTCGCCTTTAGCCCCATTTCTTCAATTCCACTGGATGTTCTTAACTCTGGCTGACAAACGCCAGAATCTTGGTGAACATGGCATAACCCAAGACCAACTCGAGTTTGCTTGAAATGATGGCTGAGGCTCACAAACCTGCAAAATTACCAAAAACACACTCGAAACAAAATCAGTAGTACTAAACGGACCTGCACATGTCAATCGGCTTATCTATATGATTAGTACGCAAAAGACTGAAAACCTATCTTAAATAAAGACTCAAAATAAGACTTCGGTACTAATCACCATTCATCGTTCGAAGCACACCCCAATGGTTCAAAAGGGACCTACTTAATCCAAAATGACAACAAGGTGACCAAAGATTTTGATTGTAGAGGTGAAGCCCTATGTCAGGCAAATGCATGTGGGCCAGGAGGAAATTCTCCTTCGACTTCTCCGTGACCCACAGCCAATACATTTGAAAGTGGCTCCCAAGAATGGTCTCTTCAAGCCACTATTTTAATAGCTTAGTTTTGCTTAAGTTTCTATTTTGGTTAAAAATTCCTGTGGTACCTTGAGTGGCGATTTTTCTTTTGTGTTATCAGCGCAGTGAAAATCATCCCCTTTACCAACAGCACCTCAGCCTGCCCAGGCTGGGGATGATCCTTCTCCTGCCACCACTGATTGAGGAGGTACCATTCCACCCTCCAACTTTTTCATTCCCATGCCGGGACAGTCTGTGTTGAAAGTAATGTTCATACTTTTGTTTTTAGTTTTACTGGTTCTACATGCTCCAGAGCCCAAATTTGTTTGTTAAAATTGAGGTCAAGAAACAGGTTTCATATTTTCATGTTCGCTCTACCTAAGCTGAAGAATCGGGGTTTCCGCGTATGCAGCCTGATGCGAAATGGCCTTGCATGCATGATTAAGTTTTTTGGTTGATTGAAGCCTAGTGTTTCACCTTGTATTTCCACCTTTAGCTAATCACACACGCTGCACATCAGCTTTTACCAATAGGTCATGGAACTATATACCTCTTTTCACTGCAAAAACCCATTGATCCGCTGACACTCCATAATAGGTTTATGTTACCCACAAAAGAAGACCAATGAAGTCTTCCCAATGAAAAAGAAAAGAAAAAGCAAAAAGAAAAAGAAAGAAGAAAAAGAGAATTGAAAGCCGTGACGCTTTGCCTTGAAACCCGAACACGGTCCGAGGGGTATATGGAAAGCCTTTAAAGCCCGGTGCCCTAAACCTTCACTGGTTAGGAGTCATCGACTTTGTGTTCAAGCATAATGTGGATGTGGGTAGAGTTTAGCGTGTTGTAGGTGTTGGATTCTCAAGTCATCTAAGTCCGGTGAAGCCCGCGAGAGCTCATGGGTCGGTAGATTTTCGCTCGATGCCCCAAACCTAAATCGGGTCGAGTCACTCCAGGGACTTCTACGTACTTTGGTGAAGTCAAGTTTTCAGCATTGCATCCTACAGTACATTCGAAGAATGAAATAAGAGTGTAATCGAATCTATTTAGTGGGTCATCGCCTAGGGTCCCGGGCAAAGAGCTTGTCAGGGCGGAATAGCTTTGCAACTTATTGGTTCAACTCGGTTACCTTAAAATACTTAGATTTTCAGTGGAAGTTTGAAGTTGACTTCCCCGAATTGATGTTGCCTCGAAACTTGTTCCATGGCATTTGTCTTCATGATGGTATTATTTGCACGTAGTCTAAGTTTTTCATACTAAAGGTAAGCCTCATCAGACACACACTTTTGTATATCATACTAAAGTTATTCCTGCATCCCCTTGATTACTTTAGCATTGCAAGGGACTAGCAATGTGTTGTCGGTGTGATTAGTACCCAAAAAGTGCTATTTTGAGTCCTATTTAAGATAGGTTTTAAGTGCTTTTTGCGTACTAATCATATTAGTTAGTTTCATTGACATGTGCATGTCCGTTTAGTACTACCGATTTGTTTCGTTGTTTTCGTAGTTTTGCAAAGTTTCGGGAACTCACGCCCATCACACGTTTGCATCGTAATTGTGATGTTTTGCGCCGTAGTTTGTATGGATTATCTACGATTTCACTGCTTCTGGATAAAGAAATGCTGTTGAAAATGAAGAAATGCGTGCCGAACATGGCTGATAATGTAGAGATCGTGAATTTTCGCTATGGCATAAATAAAATTTCGCAAGGATCAGTAAAATTTCGCACGGTAGCTTAAAATTTCAAGAATCCCAGCGAATTTCTCATCGGCCAAATTTTCGCTTATGATAGCGAACATCGCATAGCGAAATTCAAATTCGCTTATGCTCGCAATTTTCGCTATGATAGCCAAATTAATCGCTCATAGCGCAAATTGTCGCTCTCCGCTTGGTGATCCAAACGACTCGCTTTTGTGTAATTCCCATTTTGTCCCCAATGTAATCATATTATTTTGGTTATTTTGGTATTTCACACATCTCAGAAGGCCATATAAGCCACCTATGGACAAATCAGAATCCTAACTTTACTAACTTTCAATCCACGCAGCTTTTCATTTTAAAGCTACGCTTTTCTTCTTCTCTCTCTTTCTTTTCTCTCATTTTTCTGGCCGCTAAACACCCTCGGGGGATGACAACTCAAGGGATGTTTGACTAAGCCTCAAAACCTTGAAGAGGAGGGTTGCTAGATTGGTTAATGGTCATGTGTTCCTCTGCTTTAAAATGAAGCAGTACACGTATTTATGTGTTTCAAACTTTCCAAACTAGGGTTTAATGCTATTTAATGTATTTCCTTTGGTCAATACTTGGCATGCTTTAAGGTTCAGTGTATTCTTAATGGTAGATACACTGACATCCATTAGATGTCATTTACGAGCAACTGAAAGTAGGTTAAATACTTGGTTTTCAACTGCAGAAACATTAAAGGTTCAGTAAATGCTTTGGTTCAACTAGGAATGTTTTTAAGGGTTGGTTTTTAAAGCTAAAAAAAGATCCGATTTTGGCAATGACTATATGTCATTTGCCCTAATGCGAGGAGGGAAACAACCTGCTGACACCTTATAACCCCATTAGGCCAATCTAGGACCCAAGCTTCTTTCGCTGTCTCCATTCTACACCTTATTTTAAACTGTCGCTTAACCTAGTGACAACAACACCCACTTTTCAATGCTAATCCAAAAGTCCAAATGAAAGCCTCACCATTTCGAATCATGATACAAATCATTCGTAAGATGAAACCCATCCCCGTGTCGACCCTAGACCGCTATGTCAGAGTAGCTCAGACTACTAAGAGGTGGAGGAAAATAGGAAACAAATTTGTTGATTCCTGATCACCCTACCGCGGGCACGAATCGGTTATTCGAGACAAAGAGGTAGGACAAGATGTCAAGAAACGAAACATTCGTGCAGAATGTAAAATTAGAGACTGGTCAGCCTGATCATGCAGGGTCGCAGTAATTCGACGATGCCGGCCAAGAGAAGCTCTTCGAGACAAAGAGGGGAGGGGACGATGTCAAGAGACGTAAACATTGGGTGGGTGAGAATGTAAGAATTAGAGGACTGGCCGCCTCGACATGCTAGGTTGAGCCACCGATGTCATGACAGAAGCTCTTCGAGACAAAGAGGGGAAGGGGATGAGATGTCAAGAGACGAAACATTCTGTGGGTGAGAATGTAAGAATTGTTAGACTGGCCGCTCTTGATGGCGGCAGGGGTCGCCGCCTCGCGCCGAGTCTCGCTAAGATACTCTTCGAGATGTTATGGGAGGGGGACGAAGTTGTCATGAGACTAAACATCTCCGGTGAGAATGTAAGAATTAGAGATCAGCCGCTCTTGATCTGGCCGCAATGTTGCCGCCGGCCATAGAAGAGAAGCTCTTCGAGACAAAGAGGCGGAGGGGAAGAGATGTCAAGAGACGAAAAATTCTATGGGTGAAAATGAAAGCACGAACTCGGGTCGCTCGACATGCTAGGGTCGCCGTCGATGTCACAAAAGAGAAGCTCTTCGAGACAAAGAGAGGGAGGGGACGAGATGTCAAGAGACGAAACATTATGTTGGTGAGAACAAGAATTATAAACATTCGACTAAGGATGTGACGCCATTACGATGCCATCAAGAGAAGCTCTAGATAAAGAGAATGAGGGACGAGATGTCAAGATCGAAACATTCCGTAGTGAGAATAAGAATTGTGAGACTGGCAAATACCTACGGGCAAGGGTCAGCTCACGATGCTACTGCAGGAGAAGCCGCTTCGAGAAAAAGAGGTGAGGGAGGAGATGTCGAGACCGAAACATCTTCGTGAGAACGTAAGAATTTGTGGAGACTGGTCAGCTTCTCGACTACGGAGAATGGGTCGTCAAGCCACGATGCCGCGGCAGGCTCTTCGAGACAAAAAGGGGGAGGAGACGAAATGTCAAGAGACGAAACATTCGCGGGTGAATGTAAGACCAGAGATCGGCTTCGCCTGACGGCGCAGAAATCGCCACGCCGGCCGGGGAAGAGAAGCTCTTCGAGACAAAGAGGCTGGCGTAAGAGATAAGCCGGCGGACGAAAAATTCAATGGGTGAGAATGAAAGAACAGATCGAAACGCTTTTCGACGGCAGGTCGCCGTCGCTATGTCGCGAAGAGAAGCTCTTCGAGACAAAGAGAGGGAGGATGAGATGTCAAGATGAAACATTGCGGCGAGAATGTAATTTTAGTAAACGTCACTTTACCTGCCAAGCAGGGTCGCGCCGCCGATGTCGCTAGCAGAGCTCTTCGAGACAAAAGAGGGGTGAGGACTAGATGTTAAGCAGACCCAACATTATGGTCAGAACAGACCAGAGACTCGGTCAGGCTGACACGCAGGGGTCGTCGCGCCGATGCTATGGAAGAGAAGCCTTCAAGACAAAAGAGGGGGAGGGGACTTAGACGTCAAGAGACTAAATATTTCAGAGTGAGAATAAGAATCAGAGATCAAGTCGCTTCACTGCTGAACGGTCACCGCCGTAGATGCTGTGGAAGAGAAGCTTTTCAACCCAAAGAGCGGGAGGGGACGAAATGTCAAGAGACGAAACATTCTATGGGTGAGAATATAAGAATTTGTGAGATCGCCGCCTCGACAGCCTATTGTGGTACCACAGATGCCGCAAGTGAAGCTCTTCTAGATAAAGAGGGAGGGACGAGATGTCAAGAAACGAAACATTATGTGGGTGAGAATGCGAATTGTAAACCGCCCGCTTCTAAGGCTGGCAGGGTCACCGCCGATGCCGTGGAATAGAAGCTCATCGGTATTACAGAGGGAGTGGACGAGATGTCAAGAGATCAAACATTTTGTGGGGAGAACAAGAATTGCAGGATCGCCGCTGATTGAAAGCAAGATCGCGCCTCGATGCTCGGAAGAGAAGCTTTTACTGCAGAAGAGAGTGGAGGAAGAGATGTCAAGAGACTAAACATTTCAAGGGTGAGAATGTAAGAATTCAGGAGATCTGCCGCCCCGGGACGGGCCAACAGGTCACTCTCCGCAGATGCCGCTGACAGAAGATTTCACCAAGATGTGGTGGGAAGAGATGTCAAGAGACAAACATTCAACGGGTAAGAACGAAAGAATCTCTTTAGGATCGGTCGCTCGACTAGCAGGGGTCGCCGTCGCCTATGCTGCTTAAGAGAAGCTCTTCGAGACAAAGAGAGGGGAGGGGATCAGACGCTTAAGAGATGAAACATTACAGAGAATGTAAGAATTATTAAACCGACCACTCTCGACGGCAGGTCGCCGCCGGCGTCGAAGAGAAGCTCTTCTCGAGACAAAGAGGCGGAGGGCCTAGATGTCAAGAGACCTAAACATTATATGGCCGAGAAATCGTAAGAATTTGATACCGGCCGCTTGATCGCGCAGGGTCGATGCCGCCAGAGTGTTATAAAGTGAAGCCTCGACAAAGAGGGAGGGGACGAGATGTCAATGACGAAACATTTGTAGAGAATGTAAGAATAGCGAGACTAGCCGCTTCACGGCTGAATGGTCGCCGTGATGTCAAGAGAAGCTTTTAGGACACAAAGAGCGAAAGGGACGATGTCACGAGTTGAAACATCTTGATGGTGCCACGTAAGAATCTGAGGGATCTACCGCTTCAAGGCAATGAGGTCAGAGTCGCCGATGCCAGCCGGGCTAGCTCTTCGAGATAAAGAAGGGAGGACGAGATATCAAGAAACGAAACATTTTGCGGGGTGAGAAATGTAAGAATATTGGAACCGGCCTGCCTTTAACAAATAAGGTCACAGCCGCCGATGTTCTTAATAGAAGCTCAATGAGACATGTAGGAGGGGACGAGATGTCATGAGACTAAACATTTTGTGGGTGAGAATTTAAGAATCAGAAGACCCGCCGCGCTTGATCGGGGGGGCAGCGGTCGCCGCCCGCGATGCCGCGAAGAGAAGCTTTACGCAGACAAAAGAGGTATGGACGAGATGTCAAGAGAAAAACATTTTCAAGTACGAGATCAAGAATTATGAGACTGGCCGCCTTGACACAGGTCAGTCACAGATGTCGCGTAAGAGAAGCTTCCTGAGATCAAGAGGGTCAGCTCGAGATGTCAAGAGACGAACACTCGAGGCGGAGAATTTAAGATTTATGAGACCGCCGCTCGACGGCGCTGGGGTCACCGCCGCGTATGTCGCGAAGAGAATCTCTTCTTCGAGACAAAGAATGATAGGGACGAGATGTCAAGAGACGAAACATTATGTGAGTGAGAATGTAAGAATTGTAAGACTCGGGCCGCATCGAGGGCTAAGAGGGGTCGCGCCGCCGATGCCGCAAGAGAAGTCGAGACAAAGATGTGAGGGACCAGATGTCAAGAGACGAAACATTCCGTGGGTGAGAATGTAAGAATTGTGAGACTGTCAAGCTCGACGGCCGCTAGGGTCGCCGATGTCATAAGAGAAGTTCTCGAGACAAAGAGAGGAGGGGATGAGATGTCACATGAAAGATTCCCGGGTGAGAATAAGAATTGCTAGACTGGCCTGGCCTGACTGGGCATAGGGGTCACCAGAGGCCGAGGCCGCTGGCAGTCACAAAGAGGGGAGGGACTGGTGACGCAAGAGCCTAAACATTCCAGGTGAGAAATGTAATAATTGTGGATCACGCCTGGGACGTGGGCAAGGGTCAAGCCGCCACCGATGTCAGCTAAGAGAAGCTTTATGAGACAAAGAGGTAGGGACGCAGATGTCAGAGAAAACATTTTGTGGGTGAGAAATGTAAGCATTATGAGATCACGCTCTTGGACGGCACGTCGCAGATGCTTCTGAAGAGAAGGCTCTCCGAGACCAAGAGGGGCGGGGTCGAGATGTCAAGAGACCTAAACATCTCCGAGGTGAGAAATGTAAGACGAGGAGACTGGTCGCCCGACCTGGGCGCCTGTGGCCGCCCGCAGATGCCGGCGTAAGAGAATCTCTTCGAGACAAAGAAGGATAGGGACGAGATGCAAGAGACCCAAACATTATGCGAGTGAGAATGTAAGAATCAGAAGACTGGCCGCCCCGAGGGCTGCACGCCGCCGATGTCAGCGAAGACAAGCTCGAGACAAAGAGGGGGAGGGGATGAGGATGTCAAGAGAGACCGAAACATCTGGCGGGTGAGAATGTAAGAATTAGAGATCAAGCCGCTTCGACCACAAGAGGTTCGGGTCGCCGATGTCATGAAGAGAAGCCTCTGGCACAAAGAGGGGAGGACGAGAGCGTCAAGAGACGAAACATTCTGTGGGTGAGAATGTAAGAATTAGAGATCAAGTCGCTCTACCACAAGAGGCCGCCGCCGATGCCGCTAAGAGAAGTTCTTTCAGACAAAGAGGGGAGGGGATGAGATGTCAAGAGACTCGAAACATTCTCAGGGGCGAATGTAAGAATTGCTAGTTGGCCGCTTCGACTACATTGTGGGTCACCAGAAATTTCGACAAGAGAAGCCACAAAGAGGAGGAGGGGACTAGATGTCAAGAGCTCTAAACATTCCGTGGGTGAGAAATGTACACTGTGAGACTTCAGGTGCTCTTAACGGCGCAGGACGCCGCCGCCGATACAAGATAAGAGCTCTTCGGACAAGAGGAGGAGGGGACGAGATGTCAGAGATCTAAACATTCTTCGTGAGAATGTAAGAATTGTGAGACTGGCAGCTCTTGACGGTGGCAAGGGTCGCCGCCGATGCTGCGGAGGAGAAGCTCTTCGAGAAAAAGAGGTGAGGGACGAGACAACAAGGGACCTAAACATTCTTTCAAGTGAGATCAGAAGAATTGTAGATCGCCACTCTTAACTACAGGTCGCCGTCGATGTCGCTAAGAGAAGCTCTTCGAGACAAAGTAGGGGAGGGACGAGATGTCAAGAGACGAAACATTCTGCGGGTGAGATTGTAAGAATTTGTGGATCGGGCCGCTCTCGACAAATGGCATGGCGCCGCCGCCGAAGCTGCAAGAGAAGCTCTTCGAGACAAAGAGGCTGAGGGAAGAGATGTCAAGAGACTCCAAAATTCATGTGGGTGAGAATGAAAGAATTTAAGACTTGTCAGCTTGATCTACAATAGTGGTCGCTCTCGATGCTTCGAAAGAGAAGCTCTTCGAGACAAAGAGAGGGATGGGACAAGATATCAAGAGACGAAACATTATGGGAAGAGAATGTAAGAATTATAAACTCGCCTTCGATAGGCAAAGAAAATCATGGTGGTGTAAATGTACGCCTATGTGCGCAAGTGCACGTTGCCGCCCCAAGTAATATAGTGTACCCATAGTACCTGACATCGATCCACGTGGACAGTATTGACCATAGGTTGTTCTGTACTTTTAGATAATATCTTGGAAGAGATGATTGGGAAAGAAAGCATGAAATTCGATTGCTTTCATTGATTCTAATGTATTACCGGTATTGAAGACTAGGCTATATTCCCTCGTCACTTCTTAATGGATTTTCTATTTCTTCAAGATATATTATCTAATGTATTTACAATTTTGTCAACGGCGGTGATCTTATTTACGAGATATCCTCTCTCGAGGTGGTATCCGCCTTATCTTCACGAATAGAGTTGAGTATATCTCTTCTCAACTCAAGATTCCGAGATGCTTAAATGTTCTAACCCCAATGCCACCTTCGGGATCTAATATCTCTATTTACCGAATCAATCAAGGTCGCTTCTACCCGTGATCCCCGATAACCTCATCTCTCGCGCCTCCAGGATTATGTCAATGTTGGCCAGACATCACCATATAATTAAACCATAGATATAGAGTGACACGAACAAATTGATAAATAACTCGAATAATATAAAGATTCAAACTTTAATCCATCAACATATGACAATGGTTCAACATAACTCCTAAATATCGATCTAGAACATACTGAGTGATAGAAGGAAAATGTTTAGTATTAAAAACATCATTCTAAAATCCAAAAATGAGAAAACAAAGACAAATCCCGCACGTCTTCAAGTCCGTAGGTCACTCGCTTCTCCCTGAATTCCGCGGCTGCTCTCGCACGCTCCCGACATACCCCGATTTCTGAGCCATTCGTGACTTTAAATGATGAGGTGTAGACTGAGTTGATCGCCGCGATGGTTGCAACGCCGCTACGCTGAGATCGCCAATGACGTTAAGTCGATTGTCGACTTCTCAGATTGTTGAATTCAACGCCGCGATCGCTGACGTCATCGACAGGAACGCCGCGCGATTTGAACGTCACACGTGACAGCCACTCTCTTGCTTGGCCCCCATTGCTTCCAAATCGCCTAACAACATTCTTTGCTCCAATGCACCTGCATCCAAACCAAACACCAAATCAGGAGTCTAGCCACACAAAACTATGAAATTACTATAAAAAAAACATGAAAAGGAAAAACCGACGCGGGTATAATATGAGTGTTTTAGACACTCATCACACCCCCAAACTTAGTTTCGTCATTCCCAAGAACCGACTCTAAACGTAACACACACACTCAACATACCGAAACTAACACTAAGACGTTGTTACATGCGCTGAAAATGGAGGATCGCTTTGGACTGACCACACCCGCCACTGCTTTGCCTCCGAAGTGTACAAGATGCATACAAGTGAACTGGACTTTTCTGAAACCCATTGTACTGTGTGGAAGTGACTAGTTCATAATTCCATGGTCTTCACAATAACCTTCCCAATGACCCTACGTATGCATAATGAATGACCTCCAGTGTATGCATAGGCTCCGACACCCCTAAACTTAAGTTCAACTTACCTATTTGGAAGAAACTAACTAGAAAAGGATAGGAACGCACCCATTTTATTCTTGTCCAAATACCTAAAAACTTCCTAAGTACCTACAAGAAATGGAAAAAGACCTAGTGCCAAGTTTTAGTCAAGTGTTCCTATAGCGGGATCCACAGACTCCCCCACCGCTGGTTAAGGGCACTGTGCATTAAGTCTCTTCAAACTTCACCCGAACACTCAACCAAACTCAAAGGCCCTAGGTCAGGAAAACTCCATCTTCCGGTCCCATGTAGCTGGCAAAGAAGTCAATGACTCATAGCTAGTCAGTTTAGGCATTAGGCTTTGAAAGGCCTCTGACTGCACTGATCTCGATTGGGTGATCCACTTATTCTAACTCACCTGACTCTTTTTGACTTTTTCTTTTCTTTTTTCTTTTTTTTTTCACTTTTTCTATTGTTTTTTTTTTTTCTGGCTGGGCTCAATGGCAATCCTCTTTGATTGGGTGTCCCACCACTTAGATGGTTAGAATCTCCCAAGGTTTGTTGAACTTCAGCTTCTGTCTCGACACCTATGCATACCCTGAAGGTCAGTGGTGTGTGAATGTGATAGGATCATCGAGAAATAGTTTCTTGACTACCCGGGATTGGTTCACTAAACCTTTCCACCTATTCAACCTAATTATCGAGCATCCAACAGTGTATGCATCCAATCATCCATGTCAAAAGCGAATTCAGTCCAAAAAAATTGATCCTCGACTTTCAACATAGCACACATACACGCAATTACTACAAATACGAATGACCTAACACATACAAACAAACTAACACATGACTCAGCAAAATAAATGGCAAAAGTAAATTGAAACTACGCACATACACCAGTATGCCGGGAATCCAAACAAAAACACTACACAAATATTAAAAACAAACATAACGAATGAAAACAAACCCGATCACCACTCCATTCCCCCAAACAAAATATCCAAGGTCCCCACCGCAATAAACAAAAGTAGAGGTAAAGGGGGACTCCCCGTGATCACCGCAGCGGGCGGTGGTGGTGGCGTGAAAGGCAAGGAGTCATGATCCGGGGCCCGCAAGGACTCCCGCCGTTGAAGAATGATGGGTTCGATTGGCCGTGTGACGCGGCGCATATCGCACGCGAGGGCCTCCATATCCTGGGAGACGAGGACTCTGCGTTCTCGGGTTCCATCCCGTATCGCATCGGGGCGCCCGTAAGTGAGAGCACCGGGCCCTCGATCGGGCGAGGACTGGGACGGGGCCGCTCCCGAGGATGCGTGGTGGGTGGTGGTGGAGGTGGGGCGGACGATCGCTAATGCTCCCCCGGGATCGCCAGAAGCCATAACGAGCCCGAGGTCATGTACCATCCTCGGCCCGAGGGCTCTGCGACGGACCATAGACTCTCAGCCGCGGACACTGTGTGTCCTGCCACCGAAATGGTTTTTATAGGGGCGGAGCTGTGCCTCATTATCGTTTAGGGCACCCGACTTGTTTGCACAAGCCAAAGATAAGGAAGAGGTGCCTAAGTTCATCTGCATCCCTGCTATGGAGGATGGCATCTCGATAACCTCGCTCTAACATCGGCGGTATACCTCAGAAGATGGCATAGTTGAGCACGCCGCTGGCGCCACTTCACACACGCTCGCCTTCTGGAATGAGACGCGACGTGATGAAGTGGTGCCAGACCTTGGGAATGAAGGCCAAATGCTTGGCCTTAGCGATGGCCGACCTGCACTATTGATTTTTCCACTCACCCCGCCACCATCGTCAATAATGCGTATAATCCCGGGTAGTCGTGGTGCCGTGGAGCCGATCGAATCCTGGGCTCAAGGACATGCTCTAAACTGTAATAACTATTGATCGACTCAAGACCGGTCGACCACGCCCGCACCCCGACTTTCTTCAAGACATGGGAGGCGAGATCGCGTGAGAACTCGCATTCACACTCATCGCTGCTGGATGAGGTGGGTGGCACAAGGCACGCCATCCCCAGTCGCTAATGGTTTTTCTGAAAAGTCATCGGTGATGAAACCCTTCTCTCGATGAACGACGGTTTTTGCAAATGGTGCCAAACCGACGGCCGCACCGCATTCACAAACCGCTACGGACATCGCGTAGGCGTGAGCCTGGGTCTTCTCCCACGACCGCTGGCAGGCAATTTTTCCTACTGCATTATTATCGATCTAGAAGACATGTGGTAGTGACACCAAAGTGGACATTTACTGACTTAGACCAAAACAAAACAAACTAGTGTGCACAAAAACAAACCAAAACTACTAAGTGTGCTAAAAAAAAAAACTAACTATGACTCAAAACCGAAAATAAACCTGTCACCCTAAACGTGGAACCCAAAGACCTCTAGACCAACCGTGAATGCCGTGGGCACCTCAGAAGACGATACTAGAGCTAGGAACCGAGCACAGTGTGGTGGGAATGCCACAATGACCAGGACCCAGCAGGGAGGAGCCTGCGCACGTGAGGCGGCCTGAGGGCAATGTGGCCTCCCGACCGACGTGATTGTGGAGCCCTGCAGGCCGCGAGGACAAAGCAAGAGGGCTGTGGTTTCGGTGGTAGTGTGGGCGAGGTGAAGAGCAAAATGAAACGCTTCGCCTAAAACGCGGTAACGCTCGACGTTAGCAACGCCGCGACGCTACAGAGCGTCAGCTTCAACGTCGCTGGCTTTGTGGCAACGCCGCGAATGCTACGTGAGTGGTACTAAACGACGCCACGACGTTAGATATCAACGCCGCGACGCTACAGACTCATGTACCATGTCGCGACGTTGATTACTCACATCGCGACGTGACAGAGAGTGGAATTAACAACGTCGCGACGTTGAGGGGCAACGTCACGACGTTCCAGAGGCCCATTAAAATCCACGTCGCGACGCTGGGAACCATCAGCCGCGACGCTCCGTGAGTATAAAAATGAAGTCAGCGACGTTGGAAATCCACGCCGCGGACGCGACGTAGACACTGTCTGACGCCGCGACGCTGAAATCCACGCCGCGACGCTACGTGAGAGGGTAATGGACGCCGCTGACGTTGTTACCCAACGCCGCGACGCTACGTAGAAGGTTCCCGTAAATTTTACACATGAAGTAGCCCCGTCTGCGGAGAACCTCCCACTTGTAAATGTGATACTCTGGACCTGTAACGTCTCTGCAAGACTTGATCCTCCCGCACTCCACGCCGCTCGGTCCCGAAAATAAACAACCAGGCGCATAACCTAATTACTACTAATACCAAAGAACTAATATTACTTAAAACAAATACTAAAAAACGACCTCCAAAGAAATTGTCACCGGAAAATAGAAAAAGTGTAAGGAAACTTGGTTGCCTCCCAAGAAGCGCTATGTTTAATGTCGCTATTCGACGACCCCGAATCTCAACGCAGGATATGCTTAGGAAGAAACTGGAATGCTTTTAATGCGATCTCCCTATAATGCTCACACTCCATGCTCAAGGTGGGCGAAACATTCTTCCGATCATCCCCTTCCCATCTCGCCGTCTTTCTCGCGCGTGAATAGGCTTATCTTGGAGGTTTTTCAGACGCCTCGCAACTCTCTGCGGTAATGAAGTTGCGAGATATCTTCATTTGATCGGCCATCTGGTGCTTCGTGGGTTGAAGACATGGAAAGTGATCTCGTCTCCTTGATTCTCAGTTTGAGTTCACCTTCAAGCATTACTGATTTGAGCTTTCCCGTGGCTAGGAAAGGCCTCCCCAAGTATGATGGGACCGAGTCGCCTTCCACATGTCCGTAATGACCAAGTTTGGTCGGGAAGGACCTAATTTACCAACTTTTACTAGCACATTTTCGACTATACCTCGAGGGTGTTGGTATGACCTATCGGCAAGTTGTAGACTGATTGTGGTCGATTTCGGTTCTCCTAACTTTAGCATTTTAAACATCGAGAGTGGCATCAAGTTGATGCTCGCTCCCAAGTCACATAAAGCTTTTCCCGATACCCGATTCCCTATAGAGAATGGTATAGCAAATTTACCCGGATCTTGAAGTTTCGGGAAGCTTTATGATGGCACGCATTCCTAGCTTAAGGCGATGGTCCCATACTCTTCCACTTCTTCTACTTGCCAAGATCTTTTTCATGAATTTACATAACTTGCATATTCTAATGCTTCCAAAAGGGTATAGCACATGTAGTTTCTTGAAGATATCAAGAAACTTTATGAACTGCTTCTCTAACTTACCTTTCTTCAATCTTCGGGGGATGTACATGTTTGGCAAAAATTATCCATTTTTAATCAAGCTGTCTCATCCCCAACTTTGTTATCTCTGACCGCTCTCGTATTCGGCCGCTTGGCTTAGACCGGGTCTTTGAAATCGACCGATCATGCCCTTTATTTTCTACTCGTATCAATCGGGGGTCAGGTCCCAAGTTTTCCACTCCTCTTCCACTCCTGGGGAGTGATGGCCTTGTAGTACTCTCTTTTCCTTCGCTCTAGTGGTTTACCTCTCTGAATTGCTTGGCAATGATCCCTACGCTTCTACCAACAGATTGGCCATTTCACGATTTGCACCTCCCAAATTTCTCAACCGTGCCGCTTTGATCACTCAATCAAGTTGCCTATCACGTATATTCGCCTTGGTCTCATTCATGAAGGCAAGAGGGAGGTCAAAGATTTGTGCAAGGGCTTGTTCTAAGTCCATCTTTTTCTCAGGAGGTGGTTCACTATCTCGCTTGACTCCAAGATATTGTTCTCGATTATTCCTCCATCCATACCCATGATCGTCTTCGACCGCTCGATTATTACGCCACCCTCGCCTCGATTTTGATTCTCCGATAATCGTTTCCCCATACTCCGTCCTTGTCGTGATTTATTTCGTTAACAAATGACGCGATACCGGGCTCGCTTATCGCTTGGTTTTTGACCACACTCAGGTCGTGCCGTCCCGCCGTAAATCACACAACTCCCAGCGGGTTGGGCCTCAGAAGGTTCGCAGCGACTCATTGCCTATTTAACCGTTTAGCTTCAATCGCGGCTACACGATTAACTGTGATTATCGAGACTTCGTTATCTGTGCCACCAATGGCCTTCACCGGGGTAGTCTTCTCCCTAGGCCACTGATTTGTATTAGTAGCAACATCTTCCAGAATTTCATATGCTTGGTCAATGGTTTTCTTCATTAATGATCCTCCAGCTGAGGCATCAATCATCGTTTCGCTGCATTTCTCAAACCATTATAGAAAGTATGGACTCGCATCCATCCGTAAGTCCGTGGTGCGCACTTTCTCAATAGTTCGTGAAATCGTCCCATGCCTCTCGCCAGTTCTTCCTTCACCGGCCCAAAAGTATTGACTTGATAAGTCGCAATTTTCGGGCGAGGAAAACTCGGGTCAGAATTTCTCGCACTAAGCTAAGCCCAAGTGGTAATGGAGTCTGGTGGCTGACTGGTTAGCCAGTGCTTGGCTCTATCGCCAAGTGAAAGGGGGAACAATCGCAGCCTGAGAGCTTCTTCAGTAACCCCATTGTACTTTATCGTATCACATACTTCGAGGAAGTTAGTCAAATGCATATTCGTTCTCGCCGGTGTTTTAGCGGAACAAGATGTTCACATCTGGTGATGCTGGATCGACTTCAATTAAATTGCTCGCTTGAATAGAGGTCGCTCCTCGATAGCCAACAACAACAAATGCGGTAAAACGAACTCATCTAGTAAGTACGAAAGGATCATCCGCCGTATAAACGGCCCAGTGCTCGATTCCTTCCGTGATTCCCATTTCGGGCTCCGTGGTTCGCCCGCTCAATGCCAAGATTTTGGTTTTCGCTGTTTTCCATGCGATTATCGATTTCTAATATGTTATGTTCTCTCGTTTCTGCCAAGCAGCCGCGCGTAAGTCTTTCTGGCTCAGGATCAAACAAGTGTTGGTTAGTTTGATCTCGATGTCGCATGTACTTAATGAAACCTACACTGCAATAACACACGAACCAACAAACCAAATTACCAAAGACTTGCAAATTAAACAAAAGTAAAGAAAATTCCGTATCAATATCTAATTGCTTAATTCTCTATATCAATCTAAGTCGTCCCGCGAATCTGCCAAAAACTTGATACAGCGTAAACGCTGTGTAAAATGTACGCCTATGTGCGCAAGTGCACGCTGTCGCCCCTGCATAGCTATACTCATAGTACTGATATCGATCCACAGAATGTGTATTAACTACAAAGGTTCGCAGATAATATTCCAACAGACGATTTGGGAAAGAAAGTATGTGAAATTCGACTAAGCTATTGATTCTAATGTATTACTGGTATTGAAGACTAGGGTTATATCTCCCCCCGTCACTTTTAATGGATTATTTCTTCAAGATATTATTATCTAATGTATTTACAATTTGTCAATGGCGAGGTGATCTTACTTACGAGATATCCTCTCTCGAGGTATATCCGCCTATCTCACGAATAGAGTTGAGTATATCTCTATCTCAACTCAGTATTCCGAGATGCTTAAATGTTCTAACCCCAAATGCCAGCCCTCTCGGATCTAATATCTCTATTTACCGAATCAACTCAAGGTCGCTTTCTACCTGTGATCCCCCGGATAACCTCATCTCTCGAATCTCTGGCCTGGGGCAGGATTATGCTAATGTCGGGCGTACATCACCATATAATTAAACCATAGATATAGAGTAGACCCGAACAAATTGATAAATAATTGAATAATATAAAGATCCAAACTTTAATCCATCAACATATGACAGGGTTCAACATAACCCTAGATATCGATCTGTAACATACCGAAAGTGGATGGCGAAAATGTTTAGTATTAAAAACATCATTCTCAAATCCAAATGAGAAAACAAGATAAATCCCTCGCACGTCTTCAAGTCCGTGGCCACCGCCTGAATTCCGCGCCTTCGCTCGCACTCCCGATACCGATTTCGAGCCATTCAGACTTTAAACGATGAGGCAGATTCGAGTCGACGCCGCGACGCCAGACGCCACGACGCGGCCGATTGTTGACTTCTCGCATTG